>JADLZN010000728.1:185570-204262 GCA_018155175.1 Sinocyclocheilus anophthalmus
TCGTACCTGCATTTGCCTTGTGTCTCTCTCTTTCTGGTGTTCCCACAAGTGTGCCAGTAAGTCGCAGACATTCCACAGACATCCAGCCCTGGCAGCGCACCAGGACCACCTGGACACTCAGTAGAGCAATGGCTCAAAGCAGCCAACGACCTGCCATGGCAAAGAAAGGAACAGCGAGACTGCGAAATAAGTGAACACCTGACCAGCATCATCCTCTCCTCGGCCCACACCCTCAAGGGCCTCAGACAGGAGGTATATGAGCTGAAACTTCAAGTCACAGAATTCTGCAGAGAACTTACACCTGCTCAACGAGAGAAAGCACACAACGGATGCAAAGAACCTCACCGAATGTTGCGACAGAAAGAAATCACCAGTCTTAACAGAGGCTCTAACAGCTGCTCAACACCAAGCGCCGGTGGAAAAAGCCATCACACAGGACTTGGAAAGAGAACTGTTTCTCACAAAGTCACTCTTAAAACAACATAGGTGGAACTAAATGAGAGAGACACCACAACTAAGGCCTTACAAGGCCAGCTGCATACAGCCAGAGCTGAGGTCCAAACCCTGACTCAGCAATTAAAGAGGAGCTTGACATGGTTCAGAAAGAATTTAAACAGTCCTAGCGACTGCGCATAGACTTAAGCAAAAGTCAGCCGGCTGAATATCGGTCGCCAGCGGTGCAAGCCCTCCACGCCTGTGCACAACTACGAAAGGGGGGAAAGGGAGCCGAAGCTGGTTGAGCATCGATCCAAGTCAGCTCCCGGTGGAAAACCCTGCGAGCTGCAACAAAAACAAAAAAATTGTCAGGGAACAGCCGACGCATCGCAACGGAGGTGAACTCTAGGAGCGTGCAGGGCTCAGAAGGTCCCCAAGGAAGGTAACTATGCTTGCAGCCCACACAGGCGAAACCAGATTAGGGAAACACACGGAAACACAGAACTTCCTGGCCCAGCCGACACCCCTCACAGCCGCAAGAGTGCGTGAACAGACCTGCGAGGTGGGGGCGAGAGCCACTGTTCACACGTTACCAATCAGCAGCCACAAGGGGGTGGTGCAAGGACCTTTCCAGAGGATCACTGCGGACACACACACCGTGTGACCCCACAGAACCCAACGAGCTGGCCAGAGACAACACATCTGGAAACCTAAATACTCTCAGACCCAGAGTCTGGACACGGACTGATCGCTGCCCCAGACACCAAGCAGGGCGGGCGTGAAACTCCCCATGCTTACTACTACAGACTTTGACAAACTTACTCCAAAGCTCACAATTACCCTGGGATGGGGAGGAAGCGACAAGACAGCTGCAAAGAGGCACTAAGGGCATTTAGGGCCTTGCCGCAGAACAAAGGCCTAATTAAAGTGCAACCTGACACAGAGAGGCCTTTAACAAGCACAAGGCCTCCACTAAAGTTGTTTGTCAAACCCCACTGATTCTGATCTTCACAACTCAGAATCCAAAGCGGGGACCAGAAGGCACCCAGCATTGCCACAATGCAAAACCCTTTTACAGAAAGCCCCTAGCCAGAAGAGGGCAGAGCCATCACCATGGCAACATACCCAGGTTCCAGACCAACCACTGGGTAAAGGCGTCCTCATCCTGCAAATACCACGGTATGTCCAACAGCAGTCCACCACAACATCCTCCTCCACACAACGGAGGCTACACAAGGACAGCTGGACACGCCTACTTCTGGGTTACAGGAGCTGCTGACACTCGCAAAAGAGCTCCTTGAACAAAACTCAACTAAGGAGTATTGAGAAAGACAAACCTCTGACTCCTTGCCTGCTACAACACAGCATCAGGCCCCTCCAAGGAAGGAGCATCCCTTGAAACCGGTCGACAACCCCAGAAGCAGCCAGACAACGTTGAATTGAGCAACGGGCCCACATGCCCAAAAGCGAAACCTCTACCAACACAACTCAAGCAAGCTCAAGTCGGTGCCACCACAATAGCAAAGTGACACCGCAAACATCAGATTTCTAGTGACGGTCGGGCAGAACAGAGAGCTAACAACCACCTGATGCTCTCCTGCCATCATCACTAGGTCAATCTGAAACTCTCTGCACACTACAAAAACTCCATAACAATTACCTGCAATCCCTAGAACCACCTGCACTCTCACCAGTGAGAATCTAACCCGGCTGTTCCACATCGTGGATACCACAGATAGCCTACTGGCTAACAACATCAACAAAAAAACATCCTACCCGGACTAACTCACTTCAGGATGACAGGTGACACAGCCTCGACACTTGCTGCACAAGCTCGAGGACCCTCACATTGCTACAGCCTACATCACCACAGCACACCACCAGACAGCATCCAACACGGCACCAACAGCCAAAAACCACCACTGGCTCCCAGCCGTGAGTGCCAGGTGTGTGTTCGATTGTTCTGCACCTTGACATCGCGCGTTGTTGTCTATTCTACGGACAACAACGCGCGAAAGGGGGGGAATATGTAGCGTCTCGACCAATCTGACAAACTAATTTTTATTTGATTTAACAAATCAACTATTCATTAGGTTAACAAATCGTCACAGTCCCCTCACTCAATTAACTGGAGGCCAGGATGTCTGCTGAACACCAGGCGCTATGGTCACCATGACAACTAATCAGGATATCACTGGTTTTATGACCCCCCAGGAATGTGAGAAGGAGTAGCCCCCTCTTTGTCCAAGGAAAAGCAGAATAGGAATGGACTGTGTTCTAGTTAATTCATAGAAAAAAACGTTATTTGAATGAACACACATATTTCTTCAGGCCATTGAGTATATTATTGTCATTGTGTATTTTGGTCTTTGATATTCTTAGACTATTTTAATATGCTTGTGAGGGGACCCATTCCTGAACCTCCCTTATGTCTGCACGATATAGATGGTAAACCGGCTTGAAACGATTGTTGTAGTATGTCTAAAAGGATTTGCCCTGTTGTCTGGAATCGAATAATAATTTCGGATGTAAGTCCCGTTGATTGCAACAATTACCAAGGCTTAAGCAGGAAAAGACCAAAGACGGAGTCAGTTAAAACACTTCCCGACGAATGCCACCTCACGCCAGAAATGGGTTGGAATTCCAAGTGTTTATATAGCTACTTAGGACGAACACGGAACAGCCAATCTTGAAAAAGGGCTGGAGAATGTCGTGTCTCCTGACCTTAAAGGCCCTACAGATCGCAGGGGAATTACCGGCCCGTTCACGGTAGATTTTTTTCCGTCAGACGCAAGACAAGAATGAGTGGTGAGGGAAAAGAAACGATGATGCAGGGGTATACCAAGAAGGATCAGACTGACCAAAAAGCCTAGCTTTATATACACGTCTTTCAGGACCCAAATTCAGCAAAGATTACATAACAATCCTTTCGACAGGCCTGGAATTGAACCAGCCGGAGACACGAGGGAAGCTTTAAGATTTGCATTAGGAATCTCTTTCAGACCGCCGAGACGCGCTAAGTATCAAACTTAGTCTTATTAATTGATACATTAAGTATCAGTTACACCTTTTACAAAGGTGTGTTTGAACTAAGATTCTGACGCTTCCCTGAAGGCTTGATCTGTTGATATACCATGCCACAAGTGTTTCCATAAAACCATTCTTTATATGCCTCTTTCTTGCGGTGGGAGTTAGAACTTTAACCCTTTGCCTATACAATGTTATGTGGGTGTGTGTGGGTTTATGTGTATGTTAGAGACGGGATTAATGTGTCACACAGAGTAGTATGTTAGACATGAGTTGTAATGTTTAAAATGAAGTAGAAACCTTACTTGTATCCCACTTGCGTGTTCCTTGTTTAATCATAACGAGTCAAAATCAGGCAGATTTAGTTACACCACTATGAATTGTGCAGTACGACGGTTAGTTCCTTGCAACCAGGAAATGAACGTCTAGAATTGACAAGACGGTTGACCGATGGCACGTAAATTCTACGTGGATCTAAAATATGAATAGTAATTAATACCTAGTTATGGTTAATATTCATATTTTCATGAGCTGACGCATACACCCATGTATTAACAATTTTGGTGTCTTGGCACGAGCGTGGGCATGATGTACCACGAAAGTCTGCAGAAAATAAGAAATTCAGCAGTTTCCATTAAATAGTGGTCTGCTAAGGTGCCTCCCAAAATTTCTGGATTAAGGGTGCAGTGAGTGGCTTTTTCATACAGCCCCCATCCCATTGCGCACCACAACTAGTTCAGACCGAATTGATTTCATTTGCACCCCCATATTATTCACACAGACTGTGGCAAATTACCACGGGATCATGACGCTTCTCCGCAGCCCTCTCCAGCTCTTCGGCCCTTGGTGTTTAAAGAAATCTCAGAGCCCACCCTGCTCTAATGTCTGTGCACCCAAAAGGACTTGGCCCATGGGAACAGTCCTGCTCCTACCTCTATTCCCTCACTATGCCCAGGTAAGATCCGCCTCCTGACGTATAGTCACGTGGGTCTCCAGGAGTGACGCTTATACAACCGCATGGAATGTGAGGCGACACCGCTGTCAGCCCACACAATCTCTGGTTTTAGAATATGTGCTGTGTGCTGGTGGCTCTTGAGCCTTGACCCCAGCCCAGTCCATTCTCTGTGACGACTCGGAGGTTTTAACACATTCTACAGCACTTATCTATTTTGCTGACCATCCCAGACAAGGCACAGGCAGACCGGTTCCTACTCAGCATCTTTTTCTCCACACTTTTTCCTTCCACTCAACTATCTGTTAACATTCTTGGATACAGCAATCTGTGAACAGCCAGCTTCTTTGGCAATGAATGTTGTGGCTTACCCTCCTTGTGAAGGGAGTCAATGATTGTCTCTAGACAACTGTCAGATCAGCAGTCTTCCCTGTGATTGTGTAGCCTAGTGAACCAAATTGAGAGACCATTTTGAAAGCTCAGGAAAACTTTGCAGGTGTTGAGTGTGTTTGCGTTGATTAGCTGGATGGCATGTCATATTTTATTATTACGATTGTGTTGAGACTGATGAATCTGGCAGGGTTTGGATAAATGGAGCCAAAATATCACAATTAAAAGACACACAAGACTCACCACACTACTTCAGTCTGTGGGCATTGGCATGTAAGTGACACCGAGTTCACAATCTTGAGTCTCTAATGCGTAATGCATGGAAATGTACTGGAACACTCCACTAAAGATACCAGCTAAACAGTGAGAGGGGCGTGGTGGGCTTTGGGCGATCGGCGCTAACGATGTCCACTCAAGCTACTCCACAGCAATCAGGCCCCCTCCCTGCCCGTGAGCCCCGGGCTTCAGCCGCCATAGCCAATGCGCTTACATGGCGGGCCCTGTGCATGATGAATGAGTCTTGGTTCTAATTGTTAAGTACTTATTAATATATAAGGTTAGTAAACATTGAGGTAAAACATGAATGCACTTTTCAAAGAAGTCGGTTATTTATTATGCTCCAAGAAGACCGGCATAATATTGCTCGAGGCGCCCTTGTGCCTCAGGATGGAGCAAAAAGCTCCGTTTTCCCCCTGACATGACATTAAGCCTTTTAAATCGAAATCAATCGAATATGATAATTATTTAAATAACAAATTCAATTCTAGGTTTGGCTTGTTGCCGTGTGCAGTACCTTGTACACTGATCAGTGTCTAGTGACCCTCAACCATACCATACCAGACGGTCGTAGCTTTCAAATGCTCTTGAGGTATTTGGATGTCATACAAGATCGCCGTCTATCTTTTTTGTTGTCGCATGCACACGCAAACAAAGCCAAAGACCGAGATATTTTAGGCAATACTAGAAATCCTGGCCAAGGGACACACGCCGGGGAAAATGGCCTGTATGGTCATCCCTACGATAGAGACAAGTAGTTTGCCAAAACTCTACCGGTGACAACATCACACCCACACAACTCGGCTTACTAGCTAGATATTCAACGACACCCCTTAGTTTCGTGAAAAGACCTAACTGGAAGCTGGTATTTATGAACGTTAGTTGACTGCACCTGCTGTTAACAGGGACACAGGTACCCAGCAGACCTCAGGGAACTAGACGCGCCACGAATGAATTCCAGACTGCAGTGGGAATAAGAGGCTCTCAGCCAGGAACGTATCCCCACAAAAGGAAATGATGGACAGAATGAAGAAAGACACTCCTAGGAAGACAGCCACGCCTGTGATGATGTGAATAAAGTGCTCGATCTCCTTGGCGATGGGGGTTTTCCCTGTCTCCAGTCCTGAGGTCAGCGAGGCAATGCGGCAATCACGGTGCGATCGCCAGTGCAGATTACAATACCACGAGCGGTGCCTGATAGAGAAACAAAAAACGTCACACCTCTGAACTTGACTTTTACATAGGTAGACCGGTTCAACACTTTATTGTAGCAAATCCCGAACCTTCCACACAGTTAGTGGAGAAGAAAGCGATGTTACGGGTTTCCAGAGGATTGTCATGAGTGCAATCAGGTGATCTCGACTGAGGTTCTGATTCGCCAGTGAGGGAGGAGTTATCCACCTATGTATGATGTCAGAGACACACAGTTGCCAAATGGGTAGAAAAGGAGGACCGCTCCTTCAAAGCAGGCTGTTGTGAGCTCTACTTAATACCACAACCTCGGCAGGCCGATGCATCGCCATGGAAGACGTGTATTCACAGGCTCCTGCCTGGGAGTTGCGGTACGATCACCACCATACTATTGACCTCTACCAGGTTACACACGGCTTACCACGCCTCGAAACGTTGTCTGCATCTTCTCTCTCAGGATTACTACAATGCTTGCAGGGATAGAAGAGAGTAATTTTACTCATCAGTGTGTCTTGCTGTTTCTGTGAATTTGAAGTCTGATGGAGTTTCCACAGTTAACCTGGACGGAACCATGTTTTTAAATGAACATCCATGATTCCTTGGATGCTATTGGCCTCCTGGAAAATAGGAGAAGCAGCCATGAGAGTGCTTGATAGACCACAGCAAGACCAGCTACGATACCCAGGTACAACGGGGGAGAGCACAAAGGAAGACCGCATTCAAATTTATATTCGTATGTCAGATTACGAATGTGATTCACTGGAAGCGGGACACGAGGGGAGCCATGCGTCGTGACACTGTAACGGCACGTTGATCTCCAGCGGCTCATCTTCCGGTTAGCGATGCCTTTTCCGAAGGGCAGGGCTCGGCAGGAAACAGAGAATGGCACGGTCCACACCGACGGAGTGGACGACACCTCGAAACAGCTGACGACAGAATTTAAACGCCGCTCGGCGGTGTTTGGGTGGGATGGTGGAGGTCAGAGAATTGGCCGTTCTTGCAGATTCAAGTTCTCTGATCCGTTGTATTGTATGTATACACCCTTTGTGAAGATGCGAAAGAGGATGAGAATTGCCGAAAATGACTAATCAATGTCGCTGCCACCTCACCGTTTCGAAACATAAGTAGCTAAAGCAAATAATTAAATTGAATGATAATCTTAGCAAATGTACTTTCAAATGCATATTCCAAAGTTTATTTGAAGTATTTCAGCCGTGTGAACATATATCAAGTATGCGTGTAATAATAAGGGTCTATTATGCCAGTGTTTAGGTCATGCAGGGGGCCCTCAGAAACATACACGGGATGAGTTGGGGTGAGCAAATGACAAGAGACTTGAATTTATGTAATACACTGGTATTTGTGTATGTTATCAAAAGAAGATGCATTGAATGGAGATTGACAATAGAGATTAGTGCTCCAGATGGGCCAATAATAAGAGTTCAGCCACATCAGCCCATACCCGAAACAAATAGTTTAAAATGTAACAATAAAGTAAGATTTTCTGAAACTAGGTACAACAGAGATAAAAGTCTTATTAATAGTTAAAGATTAAGACACAACTATTTAAACTACTCTTAGTGCTCAAACAAAGAGTTAAAATATGTACTAAGTTGGCATTTATTCTGCATTTTCGATTGTGTCATCAAAAACTGCTGTTTTAATTGAATAATATGCAGTTATAGAAACTTCTTGGATCATGAAATTAATCACAGTCACGTATCTTCTAAATATTTATTATATTTATTATATTCCATAAATCTACTCTACCTACTGACACTCCTAGTTTCTGTTAATTGAAAAGTTTGAAAACAAACAGCTTTGTCATCATTACAGCTAGTGAATGTATTCTACCTGGGATGCAAAATGTTTAAACCAGTGTATTATACAGCGCATGGAGCTCTCTAGTGGTCAATAAGGAGAAGTGCTGCAAAACAGTCAGTCCTAAAATGTGTTCATCTACTCAGGTGAGTATTTTCTGCTCTATTACATGTAAACATTTTTTAAATCACCTACACACATCAGATTTATAATTGGAAAAGGGTGTTTTTTAAGCAAACACTAAATAATTTGTGAGTTTACCTGAACAATGTCTGTCTGAAATTTCCGGCATACTTCCTCAACGGACATCTTGTGTTCTGTCTGAAATTGAAGGTAAAAAGGAAAATTAACAAAAGAAAAAGATTGCTACCATGCTGCTTTGTCAGTGTGAATCTTACCAGGGGAACTTCTTTCTTCAGATCATCAAGATCCTTCGTCCCCTTCTTCTTTTTTGGAGAATCTTTATCATCTTTATCTTGCGTGGTGGCCACGCGATAGCTATCCGATCGCCCATACTAAAACACAGAGAATAATCAGTTAATTAACTTTAGACAATCAATCACAGAAACTGAGAATTTAGTCTCTACCTGCAATGTAATAGAACATTTCAAGTAATTTACTCTACATTCACTGTGATTTCATTTTGAACACTGGTCTGACAGATGGTGGATCACGGGAAGTGTCCAAACATAACCGTCCGTCCCTCTCACCTCAAAGAGGTCATTTAACCTCATTTAATTTGCTGAAAGAATACAGAACTTGAGAGTGTGGCATCACAAATACTCTTGTTGTTCATCAAAGACACTCTGATTAGGTCGAATATGTGTCTGTTTCAGATCACAGTGACATGAATGTCTAAAATGTTTCGTGAAACGTGCACACATGCACAGTTCAGAGAGTGCATGCGCTTCAAAACATCTTAAATCAAAATTTTCACACTTTGTTCTTTATCTAAATGAAGACAGAGATCAAAGTTCAGACTCTGGAGAATATTACACTTCTGTTTTCATCTAACAGGCTGATGATTTTATCCAATTAGAAATATATATCGCCTGGGGTTGAGATAACTATTCTATCATGGACAGTTTTGACCTTTCAATGTACTATCACAATACACCCCCTTCCGTAAATCCTGTTTCTATTGGCTGGATGTGTAATCCTATCATACCGGAAGACTGCAGCACAGTATAAATCCAGCAGAGCCAAGATGGCTCCCGTGAGACTCGGGTGGTGCTATTTTAGTGGGGCAGTCATCATTAAATCAGGAAACAGTGTATCATCTGACCTCTGACTGATCAATACTGAGGTTCCAGAACAACCAACATGCCTCCCTCCAGAGAATAAGGAACTATTCTTGTGGCACAGTTGATGTGCGAATAGTGAATCCCCTTCCAGGAAATTACTGAGGAAAGACCCTGTGTAACAGGAACTCTCACATGAGGCTCTGGAAGAGTGGAGCCCCCTGCTGAGTCAATAATGAGAAAGAAAACCGTGCCACTTGGTAATTTGAGTTGATTAAAAGTACACAAGGTTAAGTCCTGTAGTTGTTTATTAAAAACAATAAGATTTTAAAATATATAAAATATTCCAACAAGTATGTTTGTTAATATTAAGAAACTATTGCAATTAAAAATAGTATTCTGTAGTTATATTTAAATATTAAAACAGTTGTGTCTGGCTCTCTCGGCTCTCTTATATATAAATCAATATGAAACATACTACTGTTAATACTCGCAATTTAAACAATTACAGTGAATACGCCTGAAAAAGTGGTACATCTTTGTGTATATGTTGGTTGTGGATAAAATAAAGCTTTAATACATAATCTATCATATATTTATTTGTAAGTTACTGCTTATATTTAATAATTATCTAATATTTAATAGCTCATTAAATACTATATTACAGTTGAGCTATTTTACAATATATTAGATATATATAAAATTACTGTATTTAATGTTATTAAAATAAAACTATTTGTAAATATTACTTTTAATCCAACATTTCACTTATTTTTAATTAAAATATTGTAATATAAAATTTGTTTTGCCAAAATATCAGCAGGGAAATACTGTACAAAAAAAGGGGGCCAGCAGAAACTATTTATCAAACCTTACGTGCAAGAGGTTATATCAGCAATCCAAAACAGACCTATGTCTTTTGATTACATTTGCAAATTCAAGCAGTGATGTAAAAAATACACAGCCAAACACAACAGGACATTTGACTGAGGTTTTTATCTGCATTTGTATGGTCAGCCGACACGCCTGCTTTAGACCAAAAGAAGTAGACTCACGCACACAGCCAGGTGACGCCTATTTAAAGAGAATGAGAACGTGAGAGAAGAAGATGGAGTGATAAAGAGGAGAAACAAAAGAGGGGACAGATGGAAAGAGAGAAGAGCATGCAGAGGTAGGGACTGAGAGAAAAGCTGGCAGACTACGAGAGATATCCAAAGAGAGAGAGATTAGCAGACAGAAAGAGGGAGAGACAGAGGAATATATGCCACTTCCTGTGGGGTAATTAGATATTGACCTGCTGCTCTATCAGTGTGAGAGCTTGTTGCCGTCAGCGGCTGCTTTTAATGCCTGATGACTCTCAGCATCACACCACCTGCCAAAAACCAACCGGACACATACACACACACAGTGACCTTCTATCCAGCCTGCACGGGACACACAACAACGCCACAGATCCTGTGATAAAAGCAAGTGCGTGTGTGGTAGGTGACACCACTCAATAATTAAATTAATAGAAAGTGAGGATCACCCCTATCAGCTCACGTTGATCTTACAAATTAAACATCTTGTCACTACTGAAGCACATCTCAGGCTGCGTTTACACTTGACATTAACTTCGATCAACATGTCGATCAAGCAGATCGGATCGGCAACAGTCAATCAGGAGACGCGGTTAGAAGTTACACTGGCAAACATAGCTGACAAGCTGATCTGGTAGTGATCGGATCTGACGTTCCTGTTGCATATTAAATAAGTTGCAGAAGAATGCACCCACGGTGCAAATTGACCCGATGGTTTGGGTTTTCTTTTTTGAACCATTCAGTCACGGACCTTTAACAGAGAGGGAAGAACACTAACTGACGAGTCTCCCTAGCGCTCAATGCCTCCTTGCTGACAGTTCGTGACGAGGAGGGGCAGGGGGTGCGTTTTGCCGAACAGCGTGAACTTCGACCTAGTGAATGCGACAGAAATGATGGATGGATGGTGTTTTATCACCAGACATTGCGATCCGTCCTCACAAAGTGCAGTAACCCTGTACCATAACTCTGAAGACAGGACACGTGACGCTCCTTCGGATAAATTCCCGATTGGAAGCGTGTTGACCACCCTGTGCGTCTTTTACCAAGTGTATGTGACAGACATCTGGGCTATACATGTCGCCATCGACTTAAGCCACAGAGTAACAGCATGCCCCTTAGTTAGCTTTTCTAGCCAGTTTGGACTTTGTCATATGGCTAATAGTGTGTACAAAGCTGTTAAAAAAATCGACAGACGCACACACCTGGCCACAACGACACTGCAAACCCACACAGAGGGCTCCTCTTTCGCTCTACGAAAGTAAAAAGTATCCGGAACAGCAGCACACAACAAAGAACAAATTGACCCGCCGATGACATAAAGGAGATGTGGGGCGGGCACCAGAACGGAGTCAGGGTCGAGGAATACGAGTAAAAAGCAAAAATTACAGAATCGAAATAACTGTCTGGGCTAAGGGTAATTGAGTGTGCTTGGTTAACGTTATCTTTATGGTAGGTGTGATGTTTGGTGGAGGTGACGGTGGATACATGTAGTGTTGATTTAATTATTTATAATATACCGCCGTCAAATGCGACCAGTCCTGTGCAGATTTAGTTGAAGTAATGGGTGAGAATATTTAAAACGCCAGGGCATCCTACAAAAAACCTCATATAGTATCATGTCTCCACTGAGATAATCGTTGTTCTAAGAGCTGCGCCAAAGTTACGTATCTGTATATTTCTGCAGACTGCTATTCTAACGACACACCGCCCTCTTTGGTCAGGGGTCTAACAGTAATCAGCCTTAGGTGTGTCATTAAGGTTCGGGCACGTACACGGTGATCTACAGTCCCGATTGCGATATACACTGGGTCTGTGGTAAGCGTTTTACTGACTAAGCAAGAAATCACACACACACACACACACACACACACACACACACACACACAGAGCAAAGTTCTCTGGGTACGGACTGAGGTCTGTACCTTACTGTAAAAATATACACACATTACTCACAATAAAATTCGTTTTGGCACAGATAAAGCAATAAATTAATGAAACTGGCAACAACTATGGAGATCGGAGGTAGAAGTATAAGCTGTCTTAAAATAGCTCATTTCTATAAGTAAGTAGATGCAAAATAGCAGCACACAAAACATTACAAGTAAAATATTAAACAAACAAAATATGGTTTCAGGCAGAGTACTCATAGTTTAACTGATTACTTACATTAACATGAAATTGTTTTGATTAACACACAAAAAAACATAAATTTAGTATATTTTTTAATATTTTTTTTTAATGATTAAAAGAATTAATGGATTTCAGGTGATGAAGAACACGGACAGCAAGACGTTGACAGAAATAAAACTTTGCTTTATGGCCAAACACAAGTTAGGCAATAGCAGCTATAGATTCATCGCACAGACAGATCTACTCTGAACATTCACTAGTCGCTCAACAGAACCAACTGTTTTTTTTTAATCCACAATTACTTTCTAAGGCATATACATTCAGGTCTGCAGAACAAAGTCTCTTTTTGTGTTTCTTTTTAGGTACAAATAGTTTAATACACAATGAAGTTGCTTTTTTTTGTCACTTTTCTCTTTCTAGACAAAATGTTCAAATATGTGAGGTCTTTGTTTGGCAACATGGAACTACAGAACAGATAAAACCATCTTATTTTAAGTCAGCAGTGTAGAACTGAGTGACTAGACTCTGTTTGACAGTTTGGAAGCATCCAGCTCCAAGATAAGTTTCTGAAATACCTTGAAGTATACTTTAGATGCCTGGGATAATGGAGATTCAGTGCATACGTCAAACCAAGGAGGACATAGCAAGCCCTGGGAACACCTTCAAGGCTTGTAACAACTTTCTCCCCCTTGATAATAATCAAAGTTCCCTTCTTGGTCACAATTACTGCCATCACAAGCTGTTCAATTCCTTTCTGGTCCTCATTGTCCTGTAACATTAAACAGCAGTGACACTCAAAACCTATGAAATATTGATCAACAGAGAAGATCTGAAACTCAACAATTTGTTTAATCAGAAAGTCCAATCAACAATATTAAGGCCTCTTCAGGAAGTCAACAACAATTTTGCTATATTCACACTTCTGGTGTATTGAAATTAAGATTGCATACTTGCAATTCTTTGATGAGGTCTCCAGCATGTTCCCCAAGAAATTCTATAATGCAGCTGATGACCACCTCTCGTCATAAACAGAACACTGCTCACCCTAAAAAAAAAAATAAAAAAATAGCAGAGGTTCATTTAGTGGTGTAAAACAGGGGTGCAAAAAATGTCAACAGGTGAGCAACAAACTGTATAAGCCACTCCCAAGGTGTTTTTGCCTCCACAATATTTTGTTCCTTGCTACTTTCACTATTTGGCTTAATCACATGGGCTAAAAAACAGATGAAGCTAATTTTTTGTAAATTTTATAAATTAAACAGTGCTTGAATCTATCAAAAGAGGTTGTTGAATAAAAACCTACCGACACTGTATTGTCCTCTGTACAACTGAAATTGAACATATATAAATAAACAACTTATTTAATATTTTCTGTGAAAGTCCATGAAATTAACTGAAGGCAAAAAAACATAACCTCACTGAACTGTTGTCACACATAAATGCATGTCAGCTTTTTTTGTTTGAGAACCTAAATATCATCACGTTTAATATTTAATTTACAGTAGAAAGGGAAGTACTACCTGCTGATCATGAAGAAAAATACAAGAATAAACAATTCCTCTCACACTTACATAAAACAACAAGTAGCCAAATGGCTTGCATTTTAAACTGTACCTTCAGTAGTTCCATCTCAGTTTTCAGTCTTTCTCCGAGTGCTCCTCCTTTGGCACGAAACAGTTGTCAACAGCTTGGGAGTGTGAAGATCCAGTGAGGACCAATTTAGGTTCCAGCTGCACAGTGGTTATTCTGTGAAATTCTGCATTCACCTGAAATACGGAATGAGAGTCAAATTAATTTCACGTTTTGAGAGGGTGTTTTCAGATACATTATGTTCCTTTTTGTCTCTTGAGTATTGTTAACTTACTTGAGAAGGTTGAAACAGGGCTGTCCATCGTTCCTTTATGTCTTGCACACATGGACATTGATCATAATGATTTCGTGTCGTCGATGTGCAAATGTTTTGTTCATCTTTGCTCATCTCCTATATCATCTTTTCATTGTTCTTCTTCTAAAATTCTCGTATGCATGTCTGCAAAAATAATGTTAATAGAAATGTGGAATGTTAATAACACTGTATACCAAAATATCTAACATTTATAGCGATTTTTTCTTCTTCCCTGAAACACCAAATAAACCAAGTTCAGGGCTTCCGTACAATCGCGATCGTGCAGAATGACCGTTTACTCTAATTGCTAGCTCCTAACAGCATGTAACTATGAGGAATTAATGGATTCGAGGGATTTTATTTAAATAAAATACATACAAGCTTTCACTGTTCCTCGTGTGCCCGTGTTTACTGTAGATTAGCGCGTAACGTCCTGGCAGATCGCCAGGGCAGGTCCTCACAAATCTAACGTATACACCCAAACTCAGCCCGCCTATTGTCCGTTAGACAGAACCCCTCGCTTGTTGGACCTTACGATATTGTCTAGGCGCCAACAATAACCCGCATGCACTGTTTATGGATTCACTTTTTCTAATATGCAAACGTGATGGATGACAGCAGAGGGTGTTGAGTTGTCCATGGATGATCTTGAGCTGTTATGGAAGCGCTACCGCCCGGCAGTTACCCCTTCCCTCTCACCTGGCTGCACGGCACCACCCCTTCACCGCGCCCTGACGCTAACGGTAATATGGGTTTTACAATTATGGAAACCTTCAGCCATACGGTTTGTTGTAAATAACTGATTGTCACTAACAACTTCTATGACGCCAACCCCCTAGTTCAAACGTAGCCCAAGTGGGATGCTGGTGTGTAGGTTAGGACACGAAACGGTGCAACTTAGTCGAATATAACGTTATATCTACAAAAAGTTGGCAACCGTCATGTTACATGAACGAATTAGCATCTTTATTTTTCAAGAGCACTATCACCAATATATTTTTAAATAGAAGACCTTAACTAATATTTTTTTTATTGACGCCTATATTAGATAAAGTAGACAATTTAAACAACAGTTTTTTTCATATATAAATAAAATAATATTCCTTACCTTTGTGAAATGAACTGAAAAAGAGCGGTTGTCAGCTTTGCTCCCAGGTTGTCAGCGGGAAACTCCAGCGCATGCGTGCCTCGTGATTTAAACCGCGCGTTGTAACAGGAAATGCTTGTAAATTGAAAACAACTCATTTTCATCATGTTGGATTCATTCAATATTCTCTCTATTTGGAATCATTCAAAAATAATAGCTAAATCCTTAACAACAAAATTGAGTAGATTTTATTCCAGTCATTTTTAATTAATTTTAATTAAAAAAATTTAAAAAAAAACTAGAAATTAATTTTGTTAAATAAAGTTTACACATTAAATTTAATGAAATCTACAAACCTACAGAATTACTTTTTACAGTGTATAACTTGGTCACAAATGATCGATGCTCTGAAACTGAAGCACGCATGCAGTCTGCATGTGTGTGTACACGTATGTTCACGTTCTACAGAGCAAGAGACACGAGGAGAGGAAAAGTGTGTGGCGGTTGAGCTCAGGGACTTGTATGTCCTACATAAGTTTGGACAGAGTGACTGTGTTAGACTTTGCAACATAGAGAGAGAATGAGAGAAAGATAAGAGCACAAAATAAAAAAGCACATTTTTCTTTCCTGTCATATTTTCTATGGTTGCAGGGGTATTTATAATTTATGGTGAGGGACATTCTCATTCTAGAGAGAACATGGCTGGACCAAAATCTGCAGTGCAGGACGAGTCATCAATATATTTTGTCCATTTCTCCAGAGGAGAAGGTCTGTAAATTTTAAATGTGTTTATCTGCTAAAAGTTCATTTTGCAAACGTGCAAGCACAACAACATTCAGATGTTAGCCTTAAAGCAAATAAACACCGACTAAAACAAATGACTTAAAGAGTTAGTTCACCCCAAAATGAAAATTCTGTCATTAATTACTCACCCTCATGTCGTTCCAAACCCGTAAGACCTTTGTTCATCTTCGAAACACAAATTAAGATATTTATGATGAAACTTGAGAGCTTTCTGTCCCTGCATAGACAGCAACGCAACTGAAAAGTTCCCAAGTCCAAAATCGTAGCAAGGAGATCTGTAAAACCGGTCCATGTGACATCAGTGTCTCAACTGTCAGTTTTGTGCAAAGCTACGAGAATACTTTTTGGGCGCAAAGAAAACTTAACAATTCTTCTGCCATGGATTACATCTTCCGCCATTTTGGAGAGCACACAAGAGCGGAATCGATGTAATCAGCATTGTTTACGTTCGGAGGAGAAAGCGCACGCATGAACGTAATCTGCGTAATCAGCGTTGTTTATGCTTAGGGGAAAGCGTGCGTATGTGTTGTGATACTCTAAAATGGTGGAAAACGTAACTCGGGGGAGAAGATTGTAAATAAATTGTGATTTTTGTTTTCAAGTTGCTCTCAACAAGTATTCTCAGTATCTTCGTAAACCTGAACGTTGAGCGCACGATGTCACATGACTTTTTTACCAGGGATGTCCCTGCATTCGTCTGGGAATATTTCAGTTGCATTGCTGTCTATGCAGGGTCTGAGAGCTCTTAGAGTCAAAACGGTTGAGAACCACTGGACTAAAAGACACAAAAATTAGCAATCTCTCCAGCAACTTTGTTTTTATTTTCAGATGATCATTTTTATTTATTTGTTTGATTGTTTGTTTGTTTTTGGCAGACCAATTCCCAAAGACAAGAATTGATTTCAGTATGATTGACAATGTGTAAAATACCACTTGTTCCTCACTGAGTTTGTCCTTGTGATTATGACAATGTAAGTTAGTCTGTGAATAAGCAAAGCAAACCTTCCTTTTTGGGAAGAGCAAACCTCTAGAGTTTGCCAGGGTACTGCAGCCTTCATGAATTGTGTTCACAGAAGTGTAAAAAGCACACTGATTCTCCAGGGTGTGCGTGTCATCCTGTCCTTAAAAGCATTCAGTGTGAGAGGACAGATTTTATATTCTTACATAAAAACTGCACACATATACTTTTTCACAAATGCCCTAATCTTCATTAATACACACATGTCCACATTCAGATTTTTAGCAAAGAACTGAATGGTCACTTCAGTACGATTTGGAGTGGAAAATTTACTATTTTTCGCTCTCTTTAAAAAAAAAATAATTTATTCAGAAATGATTCATTTATTTGATCAAATGTGACAGTAAAGGCTTTCAGAATGTTGCAAAAGATTTCTCTTTAAAAATTAATCAAGTTTTTTTTTACTTTATTTTTATTTAAGAAAGATTCCACTGAAACCGTTTTCAACATTAACAATTATAAGAGTAAGACATTAGTAAGACATTTCAACATTAATAATCATAAGAATAAGAAATAAGAAATGGGTATAAGAAATGTTTCTTAAGCGGCAAATCGGCAAATTAGATTTTTTTTTCTGAAGGATCATGGTGACCCTCAAATTTGAAAAACAATCTTACGTTCCTTACTGTATTTATGTTCAAATTAATGCAGTCTCTGTGAGCATAAGGAAAATTTAAAAATCTTACCGGCCCCAAATTTTGAAATGCAGTGCAACTTGCAACAATGAAACCACCATTAGACCATCTTATGTTATCATCAGTCAATCAAATTAAATAGAAATCACTTTTTTTTTTTACACTATTTGTATATTAGTTTATACGTTAAGATGTAGCACTATCCTATGAGAGCCGGTGAAATGACCAGCCTAGTTTGATTCTCACAGAGCATAAAGCAGCACATCTGCCAGCAGCAAGATCACTCTTTTCTCTTTTATCAGCCTCTCCCTCTCTAGCATGAGGACTGCATCCCGCTTTAGTATAGCCCTTTAGTTTTCCATCAAAAAACCTGTAGAAACAAACTCAAAATGTTCAAGACCAGAGGGAATCCCTGCCAGATCTTGTCTTCTCTGTCTAGCTATTAGTCCTGATGAATATCTCCAGGCAGAACAGTGCCAGCTCTACAAAGCATTTAAACAACTGTTATGGCAGCAGTCAGACACATCAATACTGCCCTTAGAGTACTGTTCGGTGTGTGATATATTACTATGAGTGTGTCAATGACTTTTACACATGTCGATACAGCCATAAAAAGGTCTGTTTGGCATGAGTGTGTATTTGTGTGCATGACTGGGGTGACTGAATTTAAAAGTGTGAGTCATGAAGTACTTGTTCAAGAGCAGATAAGACTGAACACTTC
>JADLZN010000728.1:207193-228884 GCA_018155175.1 Sinocyclocheilus anophthalmus
TTGGGAAATAACTTTCTTACTGTACAATTCATATCAACTTGTAACGTAGATCCATGCACTTGATTATTGCTCCGTTATGATAGAACAATTGAACCACTCAAGTGTGAGCTACAGTAATGGTTTTATTCACGTGACCAGCTTCCAAAGCTAAGCACGTTAGACTAGTTCTACATACTACATAAACACAGTAACTGTCCAACAGCGCCATTACACACACAACACATACAGTTTGTATATGAGCGGGTAAAGTTAACATCAGCATATGAAAGAGGTCAATAAAAGAATGCTTTAATATGGAACCCTTTTGCAGGTATATTCACAGATCCAAAACCTGCAGGTAAAACGTCAGATTCTTTAGTTCAAACCACCTTTGTGCTAAAAAGGTGTAACTGATACTTATGTATCCATTACATAAGACTAAGTTGATACTTGCTAGTCTCCGCGGTCTTAAAGAGATTCTGATGCAAAATCTAAGGTCCAATATCTTGCTGAACTATAGTTGAGAAATAACCAGTTTTAGTCCAGAGTCCCTTGATGAATGGAAAGGACTAGGCTGAAGAAAGGCCTGGCACAGATGCTTTTGTATCCTGAAGCGTTTTTCTCACATCTTTATCTTTGCTTCTGACCGAACCACCGACTGGCGGTTCACATGGAGTTTGGCCTTTAAAGCCTGCAGAGATTCACGCCTCGCAAGATGGGCTTGCCCAATGGGGAAGACCGGAATCTCAAGTGGGAGTTCTGCGATACTGGGGCATTTTTATGGCCCTTAGTTTGAAAGCATGGTAATTTGCATATGTAAGTCTTGCTTTGGGTGTTGAGCACAAATTAGTAAAAATCGTAGACACCAATAGTTGCAATAGTATAGCATATAATCTACAAGCCTTTTGTTCGCGATCACTAATAAGGCAATTCATAGATCCTAGACATGGAGAGCCGTTCTTATATGAATGAGTAGGTTTATCGTAGGGCATTATAAAATACGCTACTATAAGACAACAGATTAATACAACACAGTCAAATATACACAATGGCCTGAAGAAAAATGTTGTTCATGCAAAGAAGGTTTTCCCTAGAAGCGTGATTAATTAAGTAGACACGTGCCATTACTACCGGTGTGTTTGTTCCTGGGGACACAGAAATGGTATATCCTACTTTCACATCCTTGTAGCGTATAAAAACCAGTGATATCTGAATTATTTAGTGATACATGGTGACCAGAGGCCTGTTTCTGCTTTCTGAGGTCTGTGGCAAATTTTCGGGGGCAGGGTCCATCAGACCCTCAATGATTGGCCATATCTTGGTCTAAGATGAGGGGACGGTCCCTAGTATTAATTTTTTAAATATAACAAAAGCGTGTGTGGCTAAGATTTTCGGTCCAACTCGCTACACTCGACCAAGTATTTGAATGTTGAGCACGAGCTCATTGGCTACCGATACAGGAAAGAACCAATCAACTGTGCCATGTGAATAATGATGTCATTATATCAGATTGAGTTAGACCTATCGGACTATGCCATCTAGAGTTTCATGCCAGAACTTTGTATTGTAACTTTTATTAATTTTTTTGCAAAATTCTAATTCATCATTGCACTCAGGCAAACCGAGCCGGTACCATTTGGTCAGTCGCACTTTTAAACCCATTTTAGTTTTGCTATAGAAAATCTACAAAATCACACTCTGATTACATAGAGCAGCATCAGGAAATGCCTGAGGTTGTCATGCCAACCAGATACACTGCACGCGAATTATTATTTAATAATTATTTTGCCACCGTTTGCCACACTAAACTTACACAATAATACACAATAAACATGTCTGTCAAACAATCTCAATGGAGGCTTTTATTAAGCAAATCAAGGAGTGAATTATTCATCCACTGTTTTAAAAAAAATACTTTAGCTGGGTTTCCTCAGGCAGGGTCACAATTATCTACAGTCTATGAAGCTAAATTTTTTTGGGTTAAGGTTCATAATGTAGTACATTTTTAACATTGTATGCTGTATGTGCATAGGTAGCTAGCAAACAAGGAATACAGCTGTTAAGCTAATAGTCACATTTAGCTGAGTAAGATCATGATTGAGAAATGTTGGATACTGCTGGAAATGCTGCTATGGGGTATCCTATTTATTATTTTAGGATTTTTTTGTTTGCCCCAGTGAAGCATTTCTATTAATATAACTGATTAATTAGTCAAACTCATTCCATATCAACAGAATATTGTGGTACAGAAAGTCTATGTCCATAAAATGAATTATTTTACTGATACCTAATGGTCAAATGCAATACCAAAAGTAATAGGTCAATATTATTAAATTGCAGACAAAGATTTTGAATAGCTAGGCTGGCTTGTACACTATATTGCCAAAAGTATTGGGACACCCCCTTCTAATGAACAGGTTTGACTACTTTAGTAATTTCTAATTTTTAGTAAAACAAAAAAAGCATATAATGATATTCTATGGAATTGTGTGCTTCTAATTTTATACTAATAGTTTGAACAGGACCATTTTCTATTCTAACACAGCAATGGCTCTGTGTATAAGGCAAGGTAAAAAAAAAAAAAAAGATTGATTCAGTGTGGAAGAACTTGACTGGTCTGCACAAAGTCAAGTCCTTATCCCAGCTGAACACCTCTGGTGTGACTTTAAATGCAGACCTTGAGCCAAAAAAATCATCACCAAACACCAATGACTTCATGTAGACAAAGGTATTGGAGCACCCCCTTCTTTAGAACAGAAAAAGGCACTTCCAAAACTGTGGCATCAAAGATGGAAACATAGCGGCACCCCTGATTACATTCATTATAATCATTCACTGTTTCTACATCCTGAAACCAAATTCATCAGTACAGTACCAGTAAACTTAACTACTACCAAACATAACTCTATCCTAACAAGCAAACCATCCAATACAAGTCTGATTTGACCTTTTATATGATCTTATTAAATCATGCACTTCATTATAATCTAAATACTGATTAGTTGCACGTTACAGACACCTCTGTGTCCTCATCTTTGGGCACTACGCCTGTACCATCTGTATGTACCACACCCAGCTTACTCACTCTGGAAACACAAGCTCAGCCCTGCTAATTACACGTAACGGGATCTGTGCCTCTTCCTCTCCCTCCCCCCCTCCCGGCAAAACGTCCGCTGGCAGCACACCCCTCCCCGTCCTCTTCTCCCCTCTCCTGGGCACTCACCTGCATACACACACTATGTACATACTGGTGCATCGTCATGTGTCTGAAGATTAAATGTACTGTCATGCCGTACCAGCTGTTCTCTCTCTCTTGGGTTAATATAACAATATTTAAACGGGTTTACACCGAATTAATAATCATTAGACATACTCATGTAACATTATAAATTTAGGTTACTATAACCAATTTGTATTCTACAGACGTACAAGTTGATTACTAGTTGATGGCTGCTCTTTTCAAATTTCGAGGCTCTTCTTCATTTAATAAATAATTTAATTATTTCTTTGGTTTTACAATAAAATGAATATATGTGTTCTATCCCTTTAAGAGCCCATTTGAACGCCACGAATACATGAGCTCGATGAACTTTATTTCACTTCATCTATTCGCTTTCCGTATCTGCATCTCGTGCCTATCACAGGCCGGTACCGGGAATTTCCACTCGCGTGGCCCCGCCTCGCGTTTGACGCCGAAAGCGGCCTATAGGGAAGCAAACCGCTGGGATGCTGATGCTGCTGCATTGCCACGAGCATCACTGCGACAGCAACCGGCACGACACGCGGCAACAAACCGCTGTCAAACTTAAAGGAAACTACGCTAAAGTAACCAGTATGTCTGTTAACATCTGTCCCGTTTAACTAGGTAAACTCACACGCAAATCATTTGCGTAATCATTTTAGCGCTGCTCGTAGTCATCAGTTTTGACGCAATCACTGCAGCGCGTCAGTGTGACATTCACTAGCTACTGCGATGTTTAATGCTAACGGATGTTTTCTGCGTAAATAGCTTTAGCCGGTCTCTCCGGTTCCTTGGCAACGGCTATAAACTACATCAGCTGCTCGACACCGGCATTCACTGCTGCCACGGGATGCACCTGCTAACGCACCCCGGCATACACTCGCCTTTCTGATCGTAATTTGGTAAAACCATGAGGAGGCCAATTGCGCAGCTCAGCCTGACATGCATGTTACACACGGTACTTTGATGATTCCCCATTATCCGCAATTCAAATGCAACCTTTTTTCGGGTCATCATTCAGAGGGAATCTATTAATCTGTCCTGTCGTGATTACCGGCGCGAGGTTATGTCACATATCAGAATTCTCCCGGTTAAGTCTAGAATTCCCTGTAACCGCATTATGACGCACGTACTGTCAGCGATGGACGGCTCTGAGGTGGTGTGTGTGTGTGTGTGTTTGTGTGTGTGTGGTATTTTGACCCATTCACTTAAAAAACGCTCAGCAATGCCGTTTTGTCCTAAAGACAAAGATGGTTCAAATTCACATTCAGTACATCCAGATTAACTGTGCAGATCTGGAGACACGCGCTGCGGTCAGTAAGTACAGAGGGAAGGATGCAAAGGGGGTGCTGGAGGGGACCCCACAGAAACAGCCCTAAAACATGTAAAAAAACAACAACCTGACAAACAACTTTTGAGCATAAATAAGTTGAAAGAGACATCACACATTTATAACGCAAAGACAGCATTAAGCTGCGCTGCCCTTTAGAAAGTCTTTAACTAGCATAACCCGATTAAACTGGCACTTGAAGGTTACTAAAATAACCGTTGTCTTGAGATATTATATCATTCAGACAACACCGACAAGCTTTCAATTAAGATTGAAACGTTATCTGCGTCTCCACTGACTATGTCGACAGCATCTAAAAGTTTGAAAAAGCAGTTCCTTTGCATTTGCTGCTCACCATTCATAGCCTATAATAACGATTTCAGATTTGTAACGCGTGTTTCCAGAACGTCCTGTCCCGTCAGTTTGTCGCGGTCTCGAAATCCGCATATAAATCAATGTCATTCTGCCACTTCATGTATGACGCTGCACTTTGCAGCATTTAAAGTTTGCTTAATAAGTTGAAATTCATTGGAAACGTTGTTTTAATTCTTTTCCATTTGCTGATGTCGGTCTTACCCCCATGGTTGCGCAGTCAGTCCGTTCTCTTCAGGTAATATGAGAGTGATGGAGAGAGTGACAGCCTTTCACGAAGAGAGAATGTCAGTCATCAAAAAGGATCTTAAGAAAGACGAACAATTATACTTGGTTTAAAAACCTTGTTTCAGTGCTTTACCTCGGCTGAGGGACCTAATGCGCGTATACTTTCACGTCAAGGTATAAAAGAAGTTAGGCTATTCGTAGCAACATGGGGTTAATGAACCTGACAACTTTGTAGGGATTAAACAAACTACATGTTCAAATGAAATTCGACGGCGAGGCAGTGCATTTCGCAGGGATTCCGGTCTCGTGCACTGCTCTTGGTAGGTGCGATAAAGCCGGTAAAACTAAGAAGCCGCACTGCTGCCTTTTTTATGGTCTGGTGTCCCTCCGCGGCACCGCCAGCTGCCGCACCATTCCGCCTGGAAAGAAGCGCCGGTGGATGTGAAAGATGCGCTTCTCCATCTGACCGACCTCATAAACTAATACCTCACGAGAAACGCCCACATTTACGCTCTCAGCCTATAGACGCACGCACGCCTTAATATCGTCGTGTCATCTGTCCAATCAACGCGCAGGCAGCAGGTACAAGTCACCAATCGGAAGCGGTTAAAGTCGGACAGCATCATCGTGTGCTCTGAGAAAATCTCTTTTTTGATAAAAAATGGACTAAGAATAAGCTAAGTCATAATCGTTGTGATTGCATGGTTAATGTATTGTAAACGTGTTTGGTTATTGTTGTTTCTGTGTATTTTATTATAGCCTACATGTATTCAATTTGTCAGAGAATGAGCACACAGCTGCAGTTCTAACCGACACTGCAGTAGTCCTTAAACACACTATGTTCAGTATGTTAAAAACTGTCCTTTCATACTTAAAAGATCTTAGCAAGTTTTTTATATATAGATTGTTGATGTTTTATGTATAATATAAGTTATTGTGATTCTGCAGTCATCAGATCGATTTTAGTGCACTAGTTTTGGTCTCTTCATTATTTGTGGTGCATGTCTGTATTGACTATTTTTTTTATTTCACTCTGGAATAATGAAAGATTTTTTGTAGCTTCTTTAAATAATAATGACTAATGTTATGTTATGTTATGGCAAAAATCTTATGCTAAGCTTCATTTTAAACATACATACTTCATTCTGTACATTACTCTCTATGACCATCTGTTCTTCTCTTTCCTTTACTCTCCTATACTGAACACCATAGTTAACTTCATCCACCTTTGTAAATCTGAATTACTGTTTTTCTAATGTTTATTAGCAACATCCAGAATACTGAATACTGTATGATGAACGTGTTAACTGCAAGAGTAGCTTCATACTGCATACCGATTTACAGTACATTGAAACAGAAGAGACGACAGCACACAAGTTCATTAGAAAGAGAGAAAGATGGAGAGAATTAATCAAAATGTGACCTCAGACTGAGTGACCCTGGAAAGGTCAAGCTTACAAAGCAAACACATGCTGTTACCTTAAAATAACACAGATACCCTTTAAGTATTTAAAAATTTCTCCTATAAAAGACATAAGTACAGATTTCATATTTTAAAGAAAACATATGCATAAATGTCAGGCCATGTATAACAGACTGACAGTTTTTATCACAGCTAGGCTATAGTATCTGGATACAGGAAACACCTCGTACTCCAGGCACCAAGTTGCCAAACATTACAGATGCTCAACAGCATCTTAATGGTTGCTTGATTTTCATCTTAGTCAGATCCACCGTCTACAGATCCTTCACTACTAATGTACATGACATAGACTTCCAGTGTAGTAAGACATACTTTAAAGATATTGCCAATTGCATAGACAAAATGCATGCAACTTCTTACAATAACTACATTTTGGGTGTTCAGGTACTTGTTAGTAAACATATAGGCTTTAAAAGAATACTCCATGTCTGCCACAGAGGAAACAAAAACTAGATTCAATCATTGACTCCCATATAAACACAGTTAGCACACACACACATAGGGCCACTGGGTTGATTTGCAATGGAAAGCGATTCTGTAATATGCAGGGGAGACACGTTGTGTTTTTTCCCCTTGGTTAAACTTGCTGTTTCACCCACATTATTTGCTTTGAAAGAAAACCTGTAAATCAGTCTTTATGTATACAGACTACTGGTATTTAGCTTTATCTTGTCTTCTGAAAAGCAGAAAAAGTTAACTAAATTGCATTTGGCAACATTTGATACACTCTTTATGTTTTAATCAACTGTGTGGCCAAGTAAAAGCCCCTTAAGGTTAATGTATGGCAGCATTGTCTATGGCATATTACTGATAAAGTTTTTTCAGAATTTTTAAAGAACCAAAATAGCTAAATATCTCTGTCTCCACGGCAACTCAGCGGCCAGCTGATCTTATCTCTTAGTCATAATGCTGACTCAGAAAATGGGGGATCGAGGATGAGAGGGAGACAGTCAAAGAGACCCTCATTTTAATCTGTGACAGTAACATCACCGTGTGAAGTAGTGTGAGAACGGCTGCTAAATTGTGCGTGTGAGAACCGAATCCCTCATAATCTCAAATCTGCTTTTAATTTTAAGATTACCAAGATCTCGAAAGTGGCCAGTAATAGACACGAGAGTTAAGGAATTAACTTTGATGAGGCTAGAGTACCCCAGAAAGAGGTGAATGCTGGAATCAGAATACCAGGGATAAAATCATGCTAAAATGTCATAGAGTCAGTACCGTTTCAATGTAAATGCAGTTAGCATCAAACCCAAGTGCAGAAATGCTTATATTAACTTAGGTTCAAGCGTAAATGTATCATCAAATATTACTATATAAATATAATATACAGATGCAATAATATTAAAGACAATATATAATATATATCTTTATTTATACATACATAATTATTATATTATTCTATATAATTATTTATGTATACATACATTACATTACATAGGCTATATAAAGTACATATGTGTGTATAACTTTAAAATGGAATTTATACAACTTTTAACAAAATCTGTAAGGATGCATTAAATTGATCAAAAGTGACTGTAAAGCCATTTATAATGTTACAACAGATTTATATTCCATGCATATCTTTTTTTAACTTTCTAAGGAATCCTGGAAAGATGTAGCCTATCACATTTCCACAAAAATATTAAGTTGCCAACTCATGTTAACATTATAATAAAACTATAAATGTTTATTCAAAATCAAATCAGCATATGAAATTGATTTCTGAAGGATCATGTGGCAATGAAGACTGGAGTAATGGTGCTGAAAATTCAGCCTTTCCATCCCAGGAATATTATATTTTCTATGTATTCACGGTTTACTGTGATATCTGTAATCCCAATAAATGCAGCCTATATTAAAACCATAAACCGATTTTGATATATACAGTGACTTTCTCTCTCTCTCTACACACACCACACACACACACCCAGAAGCACAAAATGTTTAGAGATCAGGACATTTTGACTTAATCTAATCACTCACATTTGAGTCTAAACTAGGTCAAAACTCTGAGTGACACTGTCAGAGAGTGTCACTCACAGTGAATCCCAAATAAGTTTCCTCAATGTAAACTGACAACAGGAAGAAAGTGTGAGTATATCTGAGTGCAGCAACTGTATTCTGAGCCAATTAATCATATGAACATGGTTTGTGCTGCTTGATAGAGAACAGAACATTCTCTCCCAGGTGCGATGGGCTTCTTTGTTTTTTTTTTTTTACCAGGGGCATCTTCAGTCCTGCACACTCCTGATGCTGTGATGGCATGACTTGAACTGCTGACTCCTGAAGTCTGTCGTGATGCTGCGGGAGCGTGAGGTTACAGTGCTCGATTCATAAAGTCATATGCTTACTGGGCCACTTTTGTTTTAAGATGTAGATAGCCAATCAGAAGGCCAAACAGTAAGAGTAGGGTATCCTTGGAAACAACCTTGCGGAGTATAAGGGTGAGGTGAGGAGTGAAGGTCACAGCATCATGTCATGTATATCAGGAATCAAAGCTGCATGTCAGTTCACAGAGATGCGAAATTAATTAGAGGTAATGAATGTGAGATACAGAGACACTTGGAGTATTTAAGAGCACAGAGGTCTCTGCTACACACACGGTCAGACGTCATCCCCCTCCAGATTAAAGTGACCACACACCATGCGTCCTCGTTGCATAATGACTTCCCTGAAAGGACTAGAGGACAAGATAGGAATAGACCAGGATTAAGGAGAGGAGGACAGACATAAAAGAGAGGGGAAAGAGAGGAAAAAAGAGAGGATGGGAGGAAGGGATGAGAGAGGTTTCGAGCCAAAGGTTTTAAAACAATTCCATTCTTTGTCCTCTAAGAATTACTAAAAGAGTTGTTTAAAGTAGAATAAAGGAACCGGAATCATGAAGTGAACAGAACCACAATGCAATATACCTCCTAAGAAATGACTTTAAGAATCCTGGAGGGGACATCAGCACACTGGCATCCAAAACCAGGGGTGTAAAGTATTGGAGTAAATGTAATTAATTACTGTACTTGACTATCTTTTTGGATAAGCTGTAGTTTTACTGAGTATCAAAGCTTTAAGCAACTTTTACTCTCTACTTCACTACATTATTGAATGAGTATCTGTACTCTTACTCCACTACATTGAAAGATTGTTTGCAGTTATACACATACACTTTTGGGGGGGCATGGACCCAGCTTTGCCCCAAGCTTTTCCTGCAGCAGTTTATTTCTGCTACAAAAGACGTGATACTGCTTATTACAGGTCACTGAAAGTACTGCGTTTTGCCCTTACTCACCCAAACTTGTCAACAAGGCTACTTCATGTGAATGCGAGTTCCTTAGCAAGTATTTGTGAATCAGAGGTGTTTTATGTATGAGATGAGGACATGACTGCAGCCGGCAATGAGGCCCAAACCAGCACATCCAGTGCAAGAAGGCTTCGGCTTTTTTATTTTACTTAACATTATTTTATTTATCCATTATACTGGAGACCTTTTTGAAAGATATTGTATTTGTTTGTTTGTTTTGTAATTTTGAGGTGTTCAGTTTATTTTGATTTTAGAAAATAAACGCGTTTGCTCTCCTCACAAATCAGCTCTTTCTTGTTTTTGTTTCATGCTCTCTGTGCCTTGCCCTGGACTTTTATGTCACTTCCTGTCCCCCGTGGTGTTTGTAGTCAGTTTGTAGTCCGTTTGTTCATTGGTTCCCCTTGATTAGTCTCCCCAGGTGTGTCTTATCTTGTTAAGCTTGTTAGCCCCCTGTTTGTATATATAGCCCTAGTTTTTCTTTTGTTCCTTGTGAGTTGTTGAATGTAATGTTTGTCTGTTTGCCAGTCATTCTGTTCTTTTTTCCTTATTGTTTGTTCTAGTTTTCCATTAAATACCTGCACATAGATCCTTGCCTCTGCCTGTTTTCCGCAGCTTCTCCACAACGTTACAGTTTTTCACTGGCATGTCTCTTTGACTAGTGCATCTTTGAGCCTATATTTAGTATAAGTAAAATACTTAAGTACTGTTAATCAGATACTCTAAGACTTTTACTCTAATTGTTTTGGAATTGGTGACTTGTAACGTGTATTGGAGTAATTTTCACTGTAAGGTATCAGTACTTGTTATCATTATGGTTTTTAGGTACTCTTTACCCCTCTGTCCCAAAACACAACATATGCTGGTGACCAGCAGCACTGCTCTTTTCAGCAGGGCAGAAAGCACACGTTAGGGAACAAAAGCACATCCAGTGTGATCTCATGAGTGCTGACTAATTATGTGGTTATCTCACCAGTAACAATGAGCCATGTGGGCTCAAATTCACATGAGCAGGTGGACCCAATCCTCTAGGATTGGACAATGTCCACCTTACACCATTGAGCCAAATTGTCTTTTAGATCTAAAAATATAGTCAGTCACCAGTCCACCCAAAAAGAAAATCACCATCATGTCTTTACAAACCTGCATGACTTTATTTCTTCCATAGAACACAAAAAGATTTAAGATGAATGTTCCATTTGCTCTTTTTTCCAGACATGAACGGAATGGTTTCTCACATCTACCATGTGACGAATTCTAGTAAAGATACCCCACTCCTTACTCTCATCACTCGCCATCTGTCCAAGGTCCTCCCTCCGTGTCCTCTTTCATCTTCTCCTCCCTAGTTCCAACGAACCTGTCCGCCCCTCAGGGTCCAAGGTGAACCAAAACAAGGAAAAAGAGAGAATGTTTCATTAAATGATTCTGTGTGACGTAAGCCCGACTCTAATTTACTCCAACATTAGGATGCAGCGATTGAACCGTTTCGCGATTAACCGTAACCAGCGCTTTTAAAAACGTCAGCGGTTAATTACGTCAGGTTCGCTAACCCGAGTGTTCTCTGTTACACGTACAGAACGTTCAGCTTGCTCAAACGTAAAACAAAGTTCCCTAGCGGTGCACCAAGCTAAAATACGTGCTTATCAAGGCCGGAGTCTACTAACATGCATTAGATAACTGACAGAGGAACCAACCAGCAAAGCTTTTTTTTTAATTTCACCAGAGAAATGCTTGTCGATGTGTGGAATCATTTTGGTACACCATAATGACCAGGTTCCATTTAAATATGTGTAAAAAAACTGCTTGCTAAAATCGAATACAAAGGGATACTGCACGCTTGCTGTACATGAACTTTAATGCACGCGTGAAAATAGACCACCCACGCCAGCTTTTGCGATTGAAAACTACTGCGTGAGACTATGAAAAAATATTTATGAGCACTAGTGCGACTGACCAGATCTTCATCGTATTTGTGATCGCTGAGGGGAGCTTCAAAGCTTTCTACATGTTTTTGCAGCGTTGCGTAATGTATCACAGACATATCTCACGAATCCTTCATAAGCAAAGTGTAGACAGGGTATAAGAGATTCATTGCGCAGTGTAGAGAGCTTCGTTGATTATAAATGTGAGATCGAGATGAACTAAGATGAGTGACGGCTTTTAATGATTTTTAAGGGAGTTTGTAAATGTGATACTGATTTAATACAATACAATTCAATAATAAAGTTAATATTAAGTGACTTACATTGTCTGCCTATAACATCTGAATTTTATCTGATTTTGCTCTTTTTCGTCGTCGAAAATAGTTTAAAACAGTCACAGCTCAGCTGCAGCGCTGCCGTGCATCTCCATTCAAACACAACGGTGTCATGTTTATGAATGAACTGCTTTTTTAAAACGAATCTAGTGAGATTACCCATTCATAAAGACAGTCACTTGATTCATTCCTGAATGAATCAGCCGTTCGAATGAATCAATTGAATGAATGATTCAGTGATAAAAATCAGTGACTTACTGCCACCTGCTGGCAGTTTGTTTCATTTTTTAAAGTATCTTTTCAGTTATTTAATCATTTAATATTTCTATATTCAAACTTACTATCATCATGAATTTATGGATATTAATTGCCCTCAATTCCACTTCTGACCTGCATTAATTCTTAAAGTCCCAGGCCACTTTTATGTCGTCTGTGCCACCTCTATCAATTAACTTTGTTAATCTGTATTTCATTTTGATTGGTCCTTATATTCTTATTCGGACTTTTTTTATTCTGTCGTTTTAATTACCTGTTTTAAAAAGCTTATAAATATATTTTTTAAGAATTTGACATAAAAGATGACATACTTTTAGTAAAGTTAGAGGAGTCAAGTATCACCTCGTAATGGGAAGGCTATTTTTTGATAAAATTTTGGATAATTTTTTAGAAGGTGCTCCTAAAATTTTGAAGGTGCTCCTAAATTTTTTAAGTTAAAAATAAAAGTAAGCGTAGAGCCCTGCTACCTGCATCTGTGCGTCTCTTCAGTTGGCTATTTAATCTATTTTATTAATAAAATTACGGGCATCATTCTCAGAATTGTTGTGTCCCAAGAAGTTTGTGTCGCTCCTGATTTTGTACCGTGAGCATCGCGACACTCTCGATCTCACAACCAAAATAATAGACATGATTTTCTCAGGCCACTTGTAAAATCATATGAATTATTATAAAGTTTATTAAAATGAATACGTATGGATGACCGTTGATTACAATGATAGTTCAGTTTATTTCCCTCATTATTAATAGTTTCCCCTGTGGGATAAATAAAGTTAATATTAGTCGTATATATAGGCTACTTCATTAACTTTGTTATTTGCTATCCCTGTTGTAGTATTATTCATATGTAAAAACCAACAATATTTTTTTTTTCACCATGTTTCCAAAGTCGCTACCCCAGGTCCAAAAGAAATGTAAACACTAAATACTTCTGTGATCTATTTCCATTTGTTATTTTCAAAATAGAAATACTGTCATGGATGTTTACAGAACAGAGGTTACCTTTTTTTAATTCCAATGGGAGAGATGGCTTTTGTTTGTCTTTTGTTTATTATTTTGTGCTGTATTCTTGGTTACTGTGTTTTTTCTGTTTCAAAAGCCAGCAATACATAACACTTTAATATCTAAAGAGTGTACATGTGATTTTATACATTAGTAATGTCGGGAAATGAATAAATGCATAATAATCATAATAAACGTGAAACTGTGATTATTCCTCAGGACAATAAACTTACCAAAAATCTATACGTTGCAATCCCTACAACTGGTGTGTCAGTGATTTTATACGAGTAATGTTTGGAAATGAATAAATGCATAATATCTTCATATCGTAAAACCGTTATTATTCCTCATAATCAACGTACCACAACTCTATAATCGTTGCATTCCCTACTCCACATACGAGAATAAGAGACCCTGTCCCTAATCACCTAAACATCTGTCTAATCACAGAGTCTCTTACTGTATACACACAGAGCACTATAGGGCTATTATTATTATATATATAGGCACTATATATACAGTCACATGAAAGGAATATCATCCTCTTAGCAGGAAACAAGTAGTCTCAAAAGTAGTAAAGTGGGCCTGGTAGCTTAAAATACTGTGGAGTTATTATCATTTGCTACACAAATCACTTATCACATAGTTTCTCTCATGTCTTCTGTGTTGAAATTAATTGTGAGGTGAATTAAGTGTGCCTTGGGTGCGGAGCGCTATTAATATGACATGTATAGTTGCTGCCTATGTAGAGCGTTCCAAATCAGTCACTTATGAGGTTTCATTTCAGTTAGTTTGCGCTGTAGGAAGCAGTGAAGAAGCTGTTGGAGCCAGCTATTGTGTTTATTCCACATGCACCGAGGCCTGTTTTATCATACTATCACCCACGTTAAATTTTAATAGGTGTGATTTACTTACCTACTGTCACTGAACTGTATAGCATACATCTGTATTTATGGAAGCTTTATTTAGCACATGGTCCTGGGTATTAAAGACGGTGGATTTGTTTGCAAATGGTGTACTCTCAGTCTTGTGGCCTTCACCCACACAGTGCAAAAAGTTCACAGGATCGCAGGGTGTCCCATTTATCTTGGTATGATTTGCTATGTGCCATCAATGCACCCAACAGCCCATCTGAAAAAAATCATTTTCTTAATCAGTATTTGTGCCATGTTTTGCAAATATATGGGCAAATTTAGCTGTTCTCAAATACATTTAAAAAAATGTTATACAAGTCTATCTATCTAGATAACTAGACTTTTTTCATTACTGGCATTTTTTACTTGTGAACTAAATTTTGTGAAGGATATGTTTAAAATAAGAAAAACTATTTGCAAATGGGGTAAGAAAAATAAACACAATATTGCTAACTTGTTATAAAGATGTGTTTTTAAGTAAATTTTTCTGGTGCTATCCCACAATAATAATTAGTTCCTAAATATTTCTATCACTGTAGATGGTTTCCAAAGCTCATTCGACGTCATATCTGAGCTTTTCCCTCTCAAATCGTGACAGATTAGCACCGGACTGCGTGGCATCAGTAATATGAGGTGTAATCTGTATATCTTTGAATGCTTTTCAGTCCTCATCATCCAGTGTAATTTAAAAAATAAACTGTAAAAACTTTTTTTAGCAATCATTTGTCAACACGGCATGCACATCAATCCTACATTCCTAAAGCACATACCTGGTGTTACTGTGAAGACTTCATCAGTCTACGAAATTCCAAAGAAAAAAATTATTTATCTTCACGATCAATAATGAAAATGGAACAACTTGCTCCGCCTCTAAAACAGCATTCTGATGACATCACCTAGGCCGTGCAGGTTAATTTTATATGTTAAAAATCCAATAGCGATTTAGACATTCCGGATCCGGTTGGTGTGGTGGGATTAAAAATTTTAGAATCTGTTTAAAATATGCTGATCCTATGTTCTGACATAGCATCACATGAAAAACTAAGGTGAAGTACATTGTATTTAGCATTTAATGTAAATTACATCAGACAAATTATTATCTTAAGCAAAGTGTAGCAAGAGGTTCCTGTCTCTTCCTGTTCTCCTATTGTTAGTAAAATGAACCAGATTACTGAGACGATCACCTTTTGTTTGTAATGGCTCTTGGTGCCTCTGCCCCAGTCTTAGAGTAGTTATGCTGATTGGATTAGCAACTATGCATTTGAATGACACTGTTATGCTAATGAGATCAAGGCTGGGAAAATGCCGATGTCGGGCTGATTGCCTGTACTTCATTTGCATGCTATGGGTTAGATTATCTCCACCTCTACTGAATGTATCCCGCCACCTTTAAATGTATATAAACTACAATGTATCACTGCCTTAGTTAGACTTTTGATGACTGCAGCGCCACGCAGAGCATTCTCAATAAAGAACTCTGCTGAAGATACCCAAGAGTCTCCTGGTCTCTGCTTCGACGAGGAAAAAGTTTCCTACAGTTTTGGTGCCGTGATCCGGATAGAGCTCCTCGCCTGAATCCAGATCGAAACTTCAAGCTCAACAAAGATCTGACTTCGTTCCAGACTGGATCTTTCTGTACAACCAAGGGTTGGTGAGTTCCACTCTATCCAAAAGAACCTTTAAGACCAGTATAATTTGTGTTATCCTCTGCGCCATCAGAGAAGAGTTAACAGACAGCTGTAGGGTTTGGTTAACTAAGTTATCCTCTAAAAAAAATTATTTTAGAGATGAAGGTTATCCTCTGTTTCGGCAGGGAAGAATTGGTTATCCTCTGTTCAGGCAGGGAAGATTAACATTACGTGTTAATATTTGTTACACTCTGTTTCGGCAGAGAAGAGTTGGTTACCCTCTGTTTAAGCAGGGAAGTTTAGCGTAAAGTGCTAGTAAATTGGTTATCCTCTGCTTTGCCAAGGAAGGTTAACAATAGTTGATATGTGTTAACAAGCGTACCCTCTGTTGATCAGAGAAGTTTTAGTGTTTTGATTGTGTGGTAACAAAGAAACTCGTAATGTTTAGAAAGAATGCTAGACTGATACCCACAACTGAAAAAGATGGTCTCGCGACTCCTTTGTGGTCAGATAGTGAATTCAAATCACTGTTAGGAGTGCAAATGAGCCTAATAGTCACTGAGAAAGTTAGACAAGAACTAACTCAGAAATATGAGATCCATCCAGACAAGACTTGGTCTGTAGATGAGTGTAAAAAGGTACTAGGAGCATGTATTCGCAAGAACAATGTGAAAGGCATTATCTGCTGCCACAGAGAATTTGGTTTAGCGCTAGCTACACAACAGTCTCAGCATAACTTAAAGCTAGAGGAACAGAACAAAGAGCTCCGTGCTAGAGTATCCTCTTTGACTAAGAAATTGAACCGCAACAAAGCTGCAGCAAAAACTGATGTGGAAGAAGTTAGTCAGCCTGATAACCATTATCCTGACTTACAAGCTTTCTTTGACACAGATGTAGCCATCCAATCAGTAACTGATGTGCCTGTAGATTGAGTGAAGTTATGTGGCGCTAGGAGAAGATCTCAGGGAATTGAGGGAATTTAAAGTGTTCCTCCCAACTCTTCTGTTGTCCAAGTACAAACTGTTGCCAAAGCACTAGGACCTAAAGATATAGAGAGACTATCCCAGAGCTTACCCTCAGCACGTACAAATTTTTCTGAATTTAGAAGAGCATTGATCAGCAAAATGCGACTCTATGACATGTCGTTAGCAGAAGTCACACAGCTGAAGTCTAACTGAATCTGAATTCAACAGTTTTGAGTCTGCTGTTACTTCTGAACTACAACATGCCAGTAAAGGCGATTTGAGAGAAGGTGTTTTGAAAATTTTAAAGAATATCATGGGACCCAAAATAGACTGGTCCAGAATCACTAACTGTGTGCAAAGTGTAGGAAACTTTTTCCTCGTCGAAGCAGAAACCAGGAGACGTTGGGATATCTTTCATACAGAAGTCTCTTTATTGAGGACTCGCTGTGCGTCGTTGCAGTCATCCAAGTCTGACTATAGCTCAGCACAGTAGAGTTTATATACATTTTAAGGGGGCGGGATTCATTCAGTAGAGGTGGCGACAATCTAAACAAAGCATGCAAATGCAATACAGGAATCAGCCCGTTACCGGAATTTCTCCAGCCCTGATCTCATCAGCATAACAGTGTCATTCAAATGCATAGGTGCTAATCCAATCAGCATAACTACTCAAAGACTGGGGCAGAGGCACCAAGAGCCATTACAAACAAAAGGTGATCGTCTCAGTAATCTGGTTCATTTCACTAACAATAAGAGAACAGGAACAGTCAGGAACCTCTTGCCACACCTTGCTTAAGACAATCATTTGTCCGATGCAATTTACCCTAAACGACTTCACCTTAGTTTTTCATGTGATGCTATGTCAGAACATAGGATCAGCATATTTTAAACAGATTCTTAAATTTGTAATCCCACAATTCCCCCTTTGAGAGTTCTAATAACTCTCACAAAATACAAATTTAGACACTTAAAAGTTCATTCTTGTAACTTGTGATCGTTACAGGCACATAGCACTTGCTCTGTGTTGATTGTCTGTAGTGACGAACGGCATGTTGACACAGAAACAAACATGCAGCTAGGGTCCGTGAAGTTCTTACGGGTAATGGTCTTTTCTGGTTGGAACTGTCATTTTGCTCGTGCTGGGCGTGGGTCATTTGTTGAATGAAACACTTCATACTGTGGACGCATAGACAGTACACCAGTAGGAAAAACAACAGCAGAATTGCTATTTCCTTGATCCACAGCCAGGGTTTACCTAACAGGTTTCCGAACCATGAAGACTTATCTTCAGCCATCTGGTGTAATTTTGCTGAAAGATCAAGAATGTCAATCTTGATCATGTTGATGGATGACTGAAGTTCCCGTATGTGATTCTCTGCGTTGTGTATTTAATTTTTTCTTCCGTGACAGTTGGCTTGGTAGGGGGTCTAGTTGTCTTTCAGAGGTGGTGGCTTCATACACAGGTGATGAGGTCGGTGCGTATGGGTCTCGGGACAGCCATCAAGTGGTATCTGCACAGAGTAAGAAAGAAAACAAAAGACGACAGAGCAGTATTTGTTGTAAAAGACTGCAAACACTAGGGTTGTATCCTTTGTTCGATCTGAGTCTGCTATTGTTGTTCCTTCTTTCCCTATTTCTTAATTCCTGCGACACCTAAAGAACAGTGAGGTAAGGATGGACTAGTGGATGGGGAAGGCCTATGAGGGATTCTTCACCCAGGATTGGCCCCCGAAGCCTGTTGCATTCAGTTCTTTCCTGGGCTCCTCACTGGTCCGTGTGTCCTATCCTATCCCTGTAGGTGGAGGAACAACTTTACAATGTGAAACATGAGTCCAGGTTTTCCTTCCCTGACACAACACTGCAGCTCCTGTAATCAACATCACTTGATGTGGTCCGTGCCACTTAGGCTCTAACGGTTTGTTTCTGAATGACTTTATCATGACCCACTGACCTGGGATGATTGTGTGTCCCCCTTCTGGTGGAGTCTGCCAACACGACTCAACTCTCTCTCTGGCACTTTGTACTGCCTTTGTGAGGTTTTCACAGTAAGTGATCAGGGCATCTGAGGCAATGTGTACATCAGCATTTCTAAGATCAATCACACCTGGCATCTGCATTGGGCGTCCAGTAATAATCTCATGAGGGCTCAGTCCTACTGATCTGTTAGGTGATGCTCTCATACTACACAGTACCGCTGTCAGTGCTTCGACCCACGGTACTCCTTCCTGATGCATTTTGCTTAGCCTGGTTTTGATTGTTCTGTTTGCTCGTTCAACCTGTCCTGATGCTTGTGGCCTGTATGGGCAGTTAAGATTCCACTTAATCTTCAACATTTTAGACACTTCCTTGACTACCTGTCCTGTGAAGTGTGTACCTTGGTCTGAGTCAATGCAATCTGGTAATCCCCATCTGGGAATGAAATCAGTGACAAGACATTTAGCAGTATGTGCAGCTGTAGCACGCCCTGTTGGATAAGTTCTATCCATCTCGAGAACTTGTCTATTACTACCAAAACATCAGTTTTTCCCTTACAAGGAGGCAACGATATGTAATCAACTTGCAGGTGACGAAATGGTCCTGGTGGAGCTGGGGTATGTGTTGCTGCTGTAGCTGCTGCCGGCACATCATTATTTTTCTGACATGTAACACATCTCTTGACTGTTTCGGTGGCTACATTTCTGAATTTTGGATTCCACCATTGATTTGAGAACCTGTGAATCATCGTTGCTGGACCACTGTGACCCAAATTGTGTATTTGTTGAGCCAAATATGGCAGCAGTGATTCGGGAGCGACATACTTCCCCTCTTTGGTCCAGCAGCGAGATGAATCCACTGTGGCTCCTTTGTCTAACCATGTCCATGCTTCATATAGAGGAACGTCTTTGTACAGATCAATAATTGATTCAGGAGGCAGAATTGTCTTCTGTGCTGTACTACCTGAACACACTTGTACAGTTGCATAGGAACAAGCCTGTTTAGCAGCTACATCAGCAAGAGCATTACCTTTAGCTTCCATAGTATTAGTTGTGAGATGTGCTTTCACTTTGATCACCACTAATTTCTTTGGAAGTTTCATGGAAAACATTAAATCTTTCACTAATCCAGCATGCTTAATGGGGGATCCAGCAGAAGTTAGAAACTGTCTACTTTGCCAAATGACACCGAAATCATGAACCACCCCAAAAGCATACCTAGAATCAGTGTAGATATTTGCAACTAATCCTGAAGCTAGCGTGCATGCTCTAGTTAAGGCTACTAGTTCTGCAGCTTGAGCTGAAAAATGATCTGGAAGATGACCTGAAGCTACCACTTCAGTGGTGGAAGAGACTGCATAGCCTGCTCGTCTGTTACCTTCAATGACTTGAGCTGAACCATCAACAAACAACTCAAATTCTGTTTCTGTTATTTCACTCGTAGCTGCGTATTTGAGCGTAACACAATCGTGAGTCATTTCACCTTCATCCTCTAACACAACTTCAGTCATTGCAGACATCATACATGAGGATGGGTTTGTGACTGGCGCACGCTGTAAAACAATGTTCGGGGCTGTGAGGGTTGCTAACCAATTTCCCCAACGAGAGGTGGTGACAGAAGTGACTTTTGCTTGATTCATTAGTGCGGACACTGCATGAGGGCATCTTACGTTTACAGTCTGTCTGTTAGCCAATTTTGTAGGAATTACTGTAATTACTGCACCTGTATCAAGCAAAAAGTCAATCTCTTTCTCTTGTATGCTATCTTTCACAAAAATTATTTTGTCATTTTGATGGATTACAGGGGAAATTAAGCATTCACAGTCCTAACAGTTAACACCTGAGCAAGCTGCTCCAACAGTTCGGTGAAGTGGGGAGGGGCTGCTTCAAAGTAGTAAGTAGACTGAGTAGGAGCTGAGTAAAGCTGTTCATTTCTCCTAATGTCTTCTTGCTTTTCCTACACTCTTTCATCCAGTGTCCAGGTTTACCACAGAAATGACAACTGCCCTCCCCCTTAGGACTTTTACGTTTCTGTCGGTTCTCTGTGTTGACCTGAAAGGATACTGCTGCAATCTTTACTCTGGCTTTAACATCAGAGTCTCTTTCCCATGTAGCTAACCTGTCCAAGTTGTTTTGCAAACTTTCAGTGGACCAGGTTAGATCTAAGAACGGCAAAGCAGATCTGTACTCTGATAAGAGGCCATCAAACCATGCTCGAACTAGTGGTCCTTTATGATCCAGTACCTTCTCTGGAGTGTCAGCTATTCCACTGTATGCTGCAGCTGACTGACAAAACCTTTCAGTGTATTCACTCACAGTTTCTTCTTTCCTTTGCACACAATTAGTGATTCTGGACCAGTCTATTTTGGGTCCCATGATATTCTTTAGAATTTTCAAAACACCTTCTCTCAAATCGCCTTTACTGGCATGTTGTAGTTCATAAGTAACAGCAGACTCAAAACTGTTGAATTCAGATTCAGTTAGAATTTGTGACATCAGCTGTGTGACTTCTGCTAACGACATGTCATAGAGACGCATTTTGCTGATCAATGCTCTTCTAAATTCAGAAAAATTTGTGCGTGCTGAGGGTAAGCTCTGGGAGAGTCTCTCTATATCTTTAGGTCCTAGTGCTTTGGCAACAGCTTGTACTTGGACAACAGAAGAGTTGGGAGGAACACTTTAAATTCCCTCAAATCCCTGAGATCTTCTCGTAGCGCTACATACCTTCACTGAATCTACAGGCACATCAGTTAC
>JADLZN010000729.1:0-371120 GCA_018155175.1 Sinocyclocheilus anophthalmus
AAGGGTCACTCTGATATACAGTTGGACATTTTTAAAAATAAGATGGGTGCAACAGGTCTAGAGCGATTTTACTCTGTATTTATTTGCTGTTTTGATGTGGTTTTTATGCACTTCTTACACAGTTGCTGAACAGATTTGGCATACATATGCATACACAGGAATCACAATAGAAGGAAAAAAGGAATATTATATAATGATACGATATTGGCTATTGGCCAATATTAGACATTATTTAAGTTTTTTTTTTTTTTATTGGCTAGTGTTGAAGGTTTAACATACTTTCTTATTTTTATAAGCTTTTCCATGATCTAATACTTACATGACAAAAATATTTAATCTAAGATTTGCTGAAAATATATAATAATAAGAGATATACAGGTGATTTTTTTAAAAGGCCGGTCATGTTTGACTGAGAACAGCAAATTAAGTAAAGGATTTTCAGCACACAGGTTAAGTCTTACACAAGGTTAACTTCTCTGTTTTTGGCTATTCGACAACATACATAGAAGCAAATGCTACCATATATATTATTACAGTACATCAAATACTTTTGGTAAATTAGCTTAGCTTGCTCCATATAATTATACTGCCAGAATAGCATAGTTGGTAGATATAAGATCCACATTTAGAAAATTACAGTAGGTAAAGCAGACTTCTAACCAACTAACGAGTGCAAAGAACATGTTAGACATGAAACAGTAATTGTAATAATGACCTAATGCGAACACATTAGATCCTCCCAGAGAGAATCATTTATAAATGCTGAGATCCTTAGAGTTTCCATTAAAACACAATGCTTATCGCATTTAAAATTGAACATTTTAATTACAGCTAAGCCCATCTGCTTGACACAGTGATTATCACAGTCTATTCATTGAAGGATACACCAGAATCGAACACACTCGCACATGTACATACACTTCATACGAGGTCTAATATTAACACAGCCCAACAAACAGTGCAGGTTCATCATTGTTTCACACTCATTTCCCTCCACCGGTGACACTGGTGTCACACAGAGCCAATGAGGCAGTGTTCACTATGAGCCAATTAGCCTTTATCTTACTGAAGTCGTGAGACCATGTGGACATGTGTACAGGTGCAGGTAGCTACTACATTTTCGGCCATTATCTTGACAGTGGGAATTTTGTGTTCGGAGAATAAAAGTCCCCCCACCCCACTCAAAAGATCAAAATCAGTACTCTAACCCGAAGCGAAAATATGATTAATTGCTAGCAGGCACATTCTTGGCATGAGGGTAATAAGCTCGACTGGAGTTCTCAATTCAGGTCTTTCTCCTCTCCTTGTGTATGCATGCAAATATATTCTCTCTATGCGTGCACCACATTAGAATTATCCACAGAAAATTGAATTTGGATAGCTACATGCATAAGTAGCAAACTCATTTTCAATGGAGGTTAATTTATACAGAGAGAGTAAAACCTGTCTGGTGCCGTTTGATATGGTGGGCAAATAGTGCCGGCAAAAGCACCTATTTTACTCTCGCCGTCTCTTGTTCCTTTGTGTGGTTTCAGACCCTGAGCAGAGAAATCTTTTCATCAGTGCATTTCTCGGACACATTACCAGAATAAATGCACTTTTTTCCTGTCATTACAGACAGTTTTACACATTTGAAGGGAAGTAGGTTCCCTGTGGGAAGAAGAGCAGCTGTCATGCTGGCCTGTCTGGCTCATCAGTATCAGGTGCCACATTACTTAATCTGAAATGAGAGATTTATGCTCTCTGATAAGTGCCATAGCTAGGTCCTGGCTTACAGTTGTAAATGCTTCATGTATAAAACATCCTCAACGGCAGTCTTTTTAAAAGTTTAATAGACTGTGCAAACTTAGAGCTGATTGCCAGTTACTCTGGCGCTCTCTGTAGAGCGCAGGAAATTATAAGAAATATTCAGACAGATGAGCACAGATTCTGCCTATTGGAGACGTCAAAAGCTTCATCTAAGATCAGGTAAGCACATGACAAAGAAAATTCATTGTCATCATTTACTCACCTTCAGGCTGTTCCTATGACCAATTTTCTACTGTAGAACACAAAAGGAAATATTCTGTGGAAAGGACATAAAAGCACAAATAAATGCATCCAAAAAGTAGTCCATATGACACTACACACCAAATCTTCTGAAGGCATATCAAAAATCAACATTTTCCATCTAGTGAGCTGTGTAACTTGAGTTGAACTTCATTTACATTTATATTTAATCATTTAGCAAACGCTTTTTATCCTAGTTACGTACAGTTGAGGATACAAACAAGCGATTCAAAAAGATTAGCAGTAAAACACGAGAAGTGCCCGCTACACAAGGTTTCCTTTATCGTTCAAATAGTAAAAGTTTGGACAAGAAGGGAATAAGGGATAATGAGAGCATAGAAAAATGGAAGAGGAAGAGATGCGTTTTTAATTGTTTCTTGAACATTTTGAGAAATTAGGCTGTCTGGATGGAGTTAGGTACGTCACTCCACCAGTGGTGAAAGAAAACGTCCTTGAGAGTGATTTTGAGCCTCTCTGCGATGGGACCACGAGGCGTCAAATCATTTACTGACCACAGGGATTCTGGAGGGGATGTAGACCTGTAAGAGAGAGTGGAGGTATGAGGGTGCGGAGCCCGTGGCTGTTCTGTAGGCCAGCACCAATGACTTGAACTTAATGTGAGCCCCGATTGGAAGCCAGTGCAGAGAGATGAGAAGCGGTGTGACATGGACTCTCTTGGGCTCATTGAAAACAAAATGTGCTGCTGTATTCTGAATCATTTTCAGATGTTGGATGTTCAGTCAGAAGAGCATTCCAATAGTCCAGCCTAGAAATGACGAGGACCTGGATGAGAAGCTGTGTTGCATGTTTTGTTAGGAAGGGCCTGCTCTCTCTAATGTTGTGCAGTGCAAACCTAAAAGATCTTTAAATGTCAGCTGATCATCAAGAATCACCCCAAGTTTCCTTGCTGAACTCGATGGGATTATTGTTGATGAACCAAGTTGGACTGGTGCTGTACTGATGGGTGGCTGGGAAGATGAGAAGCTAAATTTTTGCCAGGTTGAGCTGCAGGTGATGCACTTTCATCCATGCTGAGATGTCCCCAGTCGGCTGGGCTGCGACCATGAACAGGTACCGTTGGATCATCTGTTTGAAATGAGCAGTAGAACTGAGTGTCATCAGCATAGCAATGGTAGGAAAAACTATGTGCCAATATGATGGGTCCCAGGGTATACAGAGAAGAGAAGGGGTCCAAGAACTGATCCCTGAGGAAACCCAGTGACCAGTTGATGTGATTTGGATACCTCTCCTCCCTAAGCAACCCTGAAAGACCTATCTGTGAGGTAAGACTCAAATGAGTGGAGTGCAATTCCGGTGATGCCCAGCGAAGAGAGGGTGGACAGAAGGATTTGATGATTAACCATGTCAAAAGCAGCAGATAAATCTAGGAGAATTAGCATTAATTATATTGCACTTCGTAGCACTTCAGTGACTGAGAGCAAGGCGGTTTCAGTTGAATGTCCACTTTTTAATCCAGATTGGTTATTGTCCAGCTGGTTGTTCTGCGAAAGGAAGACATTGATTGAAAACAACACGTTCAAGTGATTTTGCTATGAAAGGGAGGAGAGAGATAGGTTTGCAGTTTTCAACTTTTGTAGGTGTCAAGTGTAGGTTTTTTTTTATCAGTGGGGTTACCTGAGCCTCCTTCAAAACTGGATCAGTATGATTCAAACATGAATCATTCAGAATGATTTTGTGGATTTGATCTTAAAACCACCATTTGTTCACATTCAACATATGTACTTCTTTCATAGAGAGCTAGGGTGGATGAGCAAATAACAACAAGTGTGCCTCACATGCCAAGCTTTCATAACACCATTCAAAAATTTTTTTTATGTGTTCGAAGAAGGACTTATGCTCAGTAAGGCTGTATTTATTTGATGAAAAATAAAGTAAAAACAGTGATATTGTGAAATGTTAATACAATTTAAAGTAACTGTTTTTGATATTTATTGATGTGATGCAATGCTGAATTTTCAGAAGCCTTTACTCAAGTTCTTAGTGTCACATGATCAACACCTTTTGGATACATTTCTTGGAAATACCATTTGATTCTTTCCATACGTTGGTTATAATAGTACCCATTCCATGTGGGATTTGACATTTGATATTTTGAGATGTAGGTCTGGGCAGCTAGCTGGCTGATTAAAGGTTGAGGTGAGTTAACATGCCTTTTGATTTTCAAGAGCAAAATGAATCGAATAGCCTGCATGTCAAAACCTGAAAAACAATCTTGCTTGTGTCACTTGAATATATATTTTTTTATTCTTATATCTTGGTTTTGTTTGTGTGCTCGGGCTGTTCAGATAAGTTTCAAAATGTGTAAAAATGTTCTCCCTTCAGTGACCATGTTGTGTCTCTGTGTATGTGTCTGTATCAGTATGAGACAGAATAGGAGAGCAGCCTGTATGCTTTGGGAGATTCGCTCTGTGCTCCGGTGCACAGCGGACTGGCGTCTGTGGGCTTATGAGCTCAGAGGACTGGATATCAACTCCATCATGCTGGTCATGGGCGCTTATTGTTCTGAGTGCCTGCGGATTACTCCCCAATTCCCCCCAATATGGATGCCAGCCTGCTTCTGCCACGCTCTGTTGTGCTGTGAGATGTCAGGTGTGATTGTGTTTTGGATTTTAAGCGGAGCATTCCTGTACTGCGGTTCATATAGGGGCAATTTACATGCCTTTAAGGCTGTAAGCAGTACACCCTTCACATGTCTAGCAAGGTTTTTAACTACATTTTGATGCAGAGGTCTATATTGTTTTAAATATTTTATTTTTGAGTGCATGTAGAAGCTGTATAAAGACAAGATGTTAAGCAAAAAAAGCATTTAAGTAGACTTTATTATGGTATTATTATTGAGTGTGTGCATTTTGACATTGGTGACTGAATAAATATTTAAAAACAGTGAGCTTATACTACTGTATCTTGTTTTCAGTTTGAGAAGTATTGTTGTGAAGGAGGTAACCCTTTTTAGTGTTTGTTCAACTTCCTGGTTATGCTTTGTGGTAGGACAGGCTCGCTTTATCAGTCTTCACAGTCAAACAAATCAACAGAAAGTTGAAACCTTTTTGTGGTCAGATGCTCTTTAAAAACTCGAGCACTATTCTTTACTGCTAGCTCGAGGACTGCCCTAGATACATTGGTATGGGCAGCTTACTTGCATTTCTGCTCTAAGATACAAAGTAAATCAAATGGTGCTAAAAAGCTATTTAGACACTGTCTAAGAACACACAGCATGGATGTTTTTGAGCAGTACCTGTGCAAAAAAGCAGAGGAGAGAACACGGACACCTGTGCTGTCATGCCAGGGGAAGCAAGTTTGTACAGGCCCGATAGCTGCGGCTCTCATTAGGTTTCTCGTGTTCCTGCCTGTGCATTTTTCCATGCTGCTTGGTTTTTTTCTTTGGAAGAGGTATAAAGAAGTGAATCCGGCGTTTCAGTTGCATGCATTGCAGAAGTTATGTTAGTGAGTGCAGGAAAGCATTTGCGAGAGAGGAAACAAGCTCATGATGGCGTGTTTATATTTTTAAAAAGTTGGTTTGCTCCGTTTTGTTTTTGCACAGTGTTTTTTGCTGGATTTAAAGTGTTGCTTTTTGTTCTGTTAAAATCAACTGATTGAGTTTCACATTTCACATTAAAATTTATAAAAGTTACTGTATAAATGTTTTTATAATTCATTTAAATACATTTTAATCCTTGTGCGTCAATTTAAAAAAGTTACACATAGGTTTATAGAGGACAAAAATGTCCCGTGTCCAAAAAACTGTCTAAAAATTTGAAGCTTGGGTGTACGACTTAAAGGGATAGTTCACCCAAAATGAAAATTATGTCATCATTTACTCACCCTCAAGTAGTTCCAAACCCGTATAAATTTATTTGTTCTGCCGAACAGAAAGGGAGATATTTTGAAGAAAGTTTGTAACCAGGCTGTTTTGGGGCACCATTGACTTCAATAGTAGGAGAAAAAAAATACTATGTAAGTCAATGGTGCCCCAGACGCTCTGTTTCCACATTCTTCAGAATATCTTCCTTTGTGTTTTGCAGAACAAAGACATTCATACAGGTTTGAAACTACTTGAGGGTGAGTAAATGATGACAGAATTTTCATTTTTGGGTGAACTATCCCTTTAAGTGTAGGCTATTTTAAAGCAGCACTATGTAACTTTTGGCGCTCTAGCGGTTAATAAAGAGAACTGCACACATCCCGCGGAAGAACATTCCAACTGGAGCTACTTCTCTAAGTTTATGTCTATGGCGATTCACTCAGGTATGTGTTACTCCGCAGCGGTGAATACCCGACCAGGCTACAATAGTCCAAATAAAAGTACTTATTATAAGAGTACCGTAGTGATTCGGAACAAGACAAAAACATGGTTTGGAAAATAGATTCATGGTGTACTCACTTATTATATACATTTTGCAAATTTTGAACACAGAAAAAGTTACATAGTGCTGCTTTTAAAGAAGACCCTAGACAGTTTATTGTTGAAGTTAAAAAAAGGTTGTAAACATTTTTAACCAAAAAAGTTATAGAGGTTTAAGTTTATGAAAATGATTTATGAGCAGTTATTTTTAATATAAAATATATATTTTATAAAACATGTTGAACACAAAAATGCTAGAAATAAAAGCCATAAATCTAAACAAGTTGTGTTCCAAATTTGAGGTTGATATCTCAAAAAATTTGCTTTTAGTAAGATTTTGTTTGGGTGCAGTACCAAACATTTCCCAGTAGATTGTAGCAGAGCTCCGCTGGCATACACAGTGGTGGGATTTGGGATTCACAGTACAGTATCATTTCTCTCTCTCAAACATTACAGGTGCACACACCCGAACACACAAAAATTGTATTTAGGACACACATACAAACCACACTCTGATATCCATACCAACATACCCACACCATTATTATTGCTGCATAATTTATCCAACTGGCTCTATAACACAGCAAAAGCAGAAAACAGGAAAAACAGAAAGATGTGAGTATTGCTTATATATTAAATGGCACCATCTGAGTAAAATAAAATAAAAAAATAAATAATTTGAAGCCTTGCCTACAGAATGAAAGCCTAGTAACAAAGACTGCCTCATTTTATAGATAAATGGCCCTGGGATTAAAAACTGCCATTTTAATGGGTTTCAATGAGGACATTTTTGTCCTTAAGGTCCTGAGAGGAACTATTTTTTTGTACCTAGTGTAAAATAGATGTATTAAAGGAAATGAGGGTGAAATATTAAAATTCCAATAAAAATACACACCTGTTCCAAAATGTATTCAGTTGGCATTAACACAGGCAAAATTATAAAAAAACTAAACTGAAAAGGACAAAAATGTTCATAAGGTCGCTCAAGGGTTAAACAGGCATTTTGGTAAAAACAAAAAGGTATAAAGGTAGCCAGTCTTGCAAGTGAGATTGATGTCATGCAATCAACTTCATGCAGCAAACTTGCCTTCCTCTTAGTTCAGGAGGAAAGTACTGGGCCCATAAACAGCATAACTGAATGCATGGGCGTAGCTTGTGGGGGTCCAGGGGGGCCTGGCCCCCCCATAGCGATTATAGAATTTTACTAAATATTCATTTATAACGTTTTTTCTATTAAGTAAAAATGCATAGGCTATAATGTAGTTAATAATACATGTAAAAGTTAATACATTTTAAATTGTTATTGTAAGTAAATTAATAAATCAAAACAAACTTAAAGTCTCCCTCAATCTCGCATTGCGTAAGAGATTTGTCACATTACGAAATCTGCATTTGGTGAAATGCTTGCTGTTGGTGGGAATAAATGATGTTCTGCGTTTTTAACAACATACTCTGCAGAGAAATCTGAAGACAACGAAAAACTCTGATGAAGATTTAATTGCTGATTAATGATTCCGGACTCGGACAATCAGATAAAGGTGATCCACAGGGTGCAGCTGGTTTAGCCGCACCCTACTTTATGACGACCATTTACATCCAAAATGTTAGTTAATTTTCACAGAAAAACAACTTCTAAATAGGATTTTAGAAGATAAATGCTTATCATCTATTCATAAGACTAAATAAAAAGTATGTGCTCATGTGCATAACTTGAATCAAGCTCAAAAAAATGTCTGTTTAAAAACCAGTGTGGATGAGTAATCACTATTGATTGGCTTAATAAAAGCCTCTTTGAGGATCGTTTTGACAGACATGTTATTTGTGCCATTAAACGTGTTTATTTGCTAAGTTAGTTGTGGGCGAAATAGAAGAGGCAGCTGTAAGCGTGGGCAATATGGTATGTGGTTACCATGAAATCTCAGCATTGCCATGCTCTATGTGATGTGATATGTAGATTTACTATAGCAAACTAAAAATGTGTTTTTAAAACAAATCGACTGGCTTGGTTTGGACCCTCCAAGCTCAAACGTCAAGCTACGCCTATGACTGAATAGCAAGCAAATCTTATTTATCGAGCATCTGGCTGGTCTGAGGACAGTGGATGAATATCTGTATCGAGCATTATTCACCTAACACGAACCTTCTGACCTGGAGTTGACAAGGGATTGCCTGTCCCTGTGAGGTTTAATGATAAAAGTAATCTCTAAATCTATATAAACTATGACTTGAAACTGAGAGCTCAAAGTGTAAGTGCAAAAATTAACACATGAAATTCACATGAATTCTAAACTAGCAAGCTGGCACTTGGCGATGCTTTTGGTGTAAACCAGAGGTGTCAACCATTATTTCTGCATCTGATTCTCACCCCTAAAAAGGGGGTTAGGCACTAATAGATGTTTAAATCATTTATTTATTTAGGTTAGAAACTTAAAATGTTGTATTAAGTGACAACTTTATATTATAATTAGGTTATCTCAAAAATGAAAATCTGGAAAATACTAATTGTTAAGATGTGATAGCTAATTGCAACAATAATTATTTGTAGTTGTGGCAAAATAATTTAAATCATCATATTCTATAAACATTTAAAATTCAAGATTTTTTTAAACTTCTTTCAAAACTTTCAGACAAGGCTTTAGGCCAGTATTTAAAGTTTTGACAAATGTTGCTTTTGAAATGTAAAAATCTAAGAAATGCACTGCGATTTTAGAAAATTCAATTTAAGTTCAGAAATGAATTTAGAATTTACAGTGCATTCTCAACTGAATTCTGAATGGTGCACAACTCTGATCTGAAGTCAGCAAAGCAAGGTTTAAAACAGCATCTGATGTCCACCAGGTGGCAATACAACCCTTCAGTTCCCAGTGTCTGCACACAGATACTGTAACCTTCCTGTTTTGAAGTAGATATGAAATGGTATTTCTGTAGCTTTTTCAAGGTCACGTCAGCTTGACACATCGTATCTTGATCTAAAAAGTGTCATATCATCTTTAAAGTATCGTGTGTAAGCTTTACATTTAAAGGTCATCAGGCGTCTGGTTAGATGTGTAAAATCTCTGTGTCAGTTCATTGACACACCTCTGTGTGCTTCAGGGAGAATGATGGCGAGGAGGGTGGATGTTGTGTCTGCATCTCTTCTAGCTTGTGGGCAGATGGATTCAGTGTCTCTCACATCCATTGTCACGCAGGGGTGGATGATAGACAGTTTGTGGGAGATGTGGGGTTCATTTTTAGGTTTATGTAAAGTTCAGCTGTGTTCCTAACAGGTTAATCAGAGACTGTTTACAGCTGCAGATCTAAATAACATTGTCTGCTCTGAAGCAGTATGGGAAACCACAGAAAAATCACTACAAATATTGTCATAAATATTCTTTCATAGCAGATGGATTCTTAACAGTTGTGTCATGGCTAATGTAGCAACAATATTTTTTGATTAAATCTGATTGTCCTGTGGTATTTATAGGGTCTAAATGAAGGGTGCAGTTGTCAGAAATTCCGTCATGCAGCAGAGGAAGGAGTGACCGCTCTGTCTGACTGACTCATGCCTGACGCTCCTCTGCCCTGTCACAGCTGGCCGGCCCGCATACTTGTGTCCATGTGCAGTCTGTCTGTCTGTCCAGGACACACACCTGTCTCTCCCTTTCCCTCCCGATGGTAGAAAATTGAGCTCTGGTTTTGGGTTGACATTTCATTTAGTAAAATCAGAGCAAAGTGCTTTTCTTAATATTATTAATTACATTCATGTTATTTTATGTTAAATTAATGCTGATGAATAATTTTATATATATATAATATATATATATATAAATATATATATATGTATGTTATGTATATGTTTGTGTTGTATATGTAAGTTAATAATATAATACAAATTTACTTAATAAGATACACTAGGTAACCTACGTTATTTTAAGGTTTCCTATAATATTCAATATACTATAATTACTAATAATAATAACATTTACTATTATATACATTAACATAATAAAGTCTATGTAATTTATGTCACTTATACAATTAAATATTAAAAGGTTTATATCCTACAGAATCGATCTATATACTTTATCTTTGCTCTTTCCCCATTTACGATTATATTCTCTTCTTTTCTACATGTTAATTATCATTCTATTAACTACCCCCGTTGGTCCATGACTTCTCCCCGTAGTAAGAAAGACAGGGTTCTGTCAGACTTTTTAGCACTCTGTTCAATTTATGAGATGAATGAAGATGACATTAATTGTGACGAAGAATTTCATCTAATGTCACTTTTATATATATATAGATATATATATATATATGATATATATATATATATATATAATATTAAGGATATAGTTATATTAGAATCTTAGAAATCATTTTATAATTATGCCATTCAGTGTTATGTTCTTGAAATTTATATAAAAGAATCGGCTATTTTACTTTTCTTAATTTTGTAAAATTAACAACAATTATTACTATATTCTATATAATTAATATATATGTAATCATACATCATCACAATCATCACAATAAGTGTTCGCTTGATTAATTTCATTTTTAATGGAAGAGACAGTCTCTGTGTGGCCAGAGGCATGTGTGTGTGTGATTATTAGCCGGGGGCAACCTGCAGCAAATCTGTCCATGTCTTGGCGTTCTGGGGTTAATGTTAACCCGGTGTGTCTGGCAGCGGTGGAATCTGGGTCAGGAGGAGCGCTGTCTGTGCTCTCTGCACTGCCGCAGACCGCCTCACTGCAGAGCAGAGCCTCCCCTCCAGCCACGTGACTCTGTCGTATGAAGCGGCAGCGGGGAGGAGAAGGGTGGGGTTGTATTCTTCTCTGGTTGGGTAGTAGTAGTAGTAGTGGAGGCGAAAGCACGTGGAGGCACATGCTGTCAAACTCTGGTGCACGAGTACTGCAGTGGGGAGGAAACGGTCCACTGCATTCACACCCATCATCTAAAACCCCTCTCGCTCGCTCTCTCAGAACAGCACCACTGTTATTAACTGAGATGAGGACACATTCTGCTAATAGTAACTGGGATTTCAGTTGTGCTCACTGAGATCATTTCCTATTTTAAATTTAGAAGCATGATTTTTGTTTTTTGGCACACTTCAAATGTCCTTGTACTATTTGCCTTATGAACAATTATAGTCCTTTAGTCATAATAAACACTGCAATATATAAATTACATTTTTATCATCAAAATAAATGATGGTAATGAAAATACTGTGAGATTTAATTGATAAATTATGTGTTTATTATTTGTTATATATTTATAATTGATTAACAAGCAAAAATAAGAACAGGTTTTGTAATACATAATAAATCAATAATATTATATGTATTAATTTAATTTATTAAATATTAGTTTTAGAATGATTAATACATGTATTTATATACGTTTTTTTTTAAATATAAAATTAATTAATCACACTTTATTTTAAGGTCCAATTTTCTGTATTAACTTACTATTAGCTACAACATTTGCAACAGCAAACTCATAATTTGCTGCTTATTAATAATTAGTAACAGCCAATATGCAATAGATGCAGCTAAATAATGAGAATTGGTCCTTAAAATATAATATAACCTTTTATCATTTATAACGTTATTATCATCACAGTGTTAGCCTTACCAATTTCATTTATTAATTTTATTTGACCATTTTTAAAAGCTTTGCATCTACCTAAACATCCCTAAAATCACTGTGATACTTGACCTTGAGTTACTTTTTGCTTTAATAGTTTGTCTATCTATAATTTGAATGTATATTTTGTAGAGCTGGAGATCAAATTACATTTGTAAACATTCAAGAAAGCTTATGAGGTTTTACCCTGTCACTGTCAAACTGTTCCACTTTTGAGTTTAAATTTGTTTTTGAGTCACGTCTCTTTTCCTAGTGCTGCACTCATGATTAATTTATTCAAGTTCTTTTAAGTCCTGTCGAGTACTCCTGTGCTCCGCTCCTATTGGCTGCCGGCACATTTTGGGTTGAAAAATATTTTTAGGCTCCATGGAAACAGCAGAATGTTCGGTCTCGCTCCTTAGCCAATAGGATTGCAGGGTGTGCATGCTGTAGTCAAATGAGCAGCCTCAGTTTAGATGGTACCATCCCCCCAATCTGAGGGGTGTAAAGCTGACGGGGGTGGGGGGGCTTAGGAGATTCAAGACAGATCAAGACAGCAGTGCTTATTCAGTCCCTTCGGTTCTTAAATCCTGAATGCCAGGAGAACATGAGTATGCCAAGATATAAAGACAACACACCCCCTCTCACACTGCAGGATGCACTGTAGGTCAGTGAGACACTGTAGCGACCCAATTACCTACTTTCAAGGCTGTTCATTTAGAGGAGAAGCAAAGTCCTTCAAAGAAATAAAGAAAGTTTCTCTTCAGCTTGAACACGAAAGTCTGACCTTGGGCTTTGAGTGTATTGACATGTTGTTTAACTCTGAGGTCTGTCTGTTCTCTTGAGGATTTTCCTGATGTTATTTAATCTGTTGTAGGCAGTGACTCACTGCGGGAGCACTGAGCTCAGAGCGGATGAATAAGAATGAGTATGTGCTCTTTTCAGGGAACATATGATTCTTACAACGATTTAACCCTCAGCCTAAAGGGAGGGGGACTTCAGAGTGTCGGTTTTGACCTATAGAAAGACTTTGACTGCTAGAGGGCGACATGATCCTGCAGTAGGACCCACCCATGAGTGCTGCAGTCCTACTGCATTCTCAGCAGCATGTGTGCTTTCACCTGCAGGCAAACTGGGTGCGTGTTCAGGAGGGTAATGCTGCAGCATTCGAGTCTCCCCTGATTTCCGGCACTGCCCCGAGCAGATGTTGCCTGCCACGCTCATACGTGTGGCCAGATGTTGCTGTCGGGAGCACAGGTGTCTCAGTTCTTGATGTGAACTGAGTTGACCTGAATGTGTTCTTGTATGGGCAAATCAAATGGTGTTTACACCTTCATTGACTTTCAAAGTGCAGCAAATCGCATGCAAAAACCATCATTCATAAAGTAGTTTGCATCACTTTTTCTTTTCATCTTGTCTTTTAGGTCTCTGACAGGTCGGGATGGGGAATCTGATCAAGGTTCTCACACGAGATATTGACAACAACGCAGGGAACTTTTTCCTGGACTTTGAAAGTAAGTGAATAAACAATCACAACCTGTATTATCTGATGTTGTGGGCTTGGAGAAATAGTACCTACTCACAATATATTTGCAGTAATTTTGCTGACTATATAAAATGAAACAACACTAGGAATATTATAATAATATTTTTTTTATTGTAAACAACATTGATAATTATTAATTTATAGTATTACGTATATTAATATTATTAATTACTGCCACTATTACTATTGACTATGAGTAACTATATATAATTAATATAATAATATTATTATACATCATCATAATTCTGTTACCAATTAACCTTGTGATAATGACATCATAATAATTTTTTATTATAATAACTTATAAAAAAAACATACCATTCATATTAATCTTATACAAACAAAATAGTACTAAAGCATAAGTATTTATTATTATGATTACCTATATAATGTATTTAATTAATATTTATATTCTACATAAATTATCATATATAATATTAGATGTCATATAAATGTGTATTTTATTATTAGTATTTTTTTAATAAATAACATGAATAATGTTACTATTACTAATATACCTAATAATTATTAATTCCTATAACCGTAATATAATAATTAATATATTTATTTTATTAATGATATTATTATATAATTATTGATACTATTGGACTATTTAATAATAACATAATGATAATAGCAATATATAATAAGTATTATAAATTCTTAACTATTTTAATAACGCTTTTATTATTTATAACTATATGTTTTTATTGTATTTAGCTTCTTGCATGTAAAAAGCAACAATGGTTGAAATGGCAGTTCCTCTAATAGGAAAAAACATAATTTCAAAAATAGTGTATAACCAAACATTTAAATTTATGGATACAAATATTTAAGCAATAACACTCCACCTCAAATCCAAGCAAAGACCTGAAATGCAGCAGCACATCTAAGACTGAACTGATTTCTCCTCTGCAGATGCCAAGCCCACAGAAGCTGAGAAGAGAGTATGGGAGAAGGTCCGTGAGGTGCTGACAGAGGCTGTGAGTGTATTACAGGACCTGCAGTCATATAGCGGAGCAGGTGAAACCATCAGGCAGGCGAGTACATCCATAATGCACTTCTCATGTTCTTCATCAGCCTGGGCTTTATGTTACTTTGCATGACAAGCTCTCATTATTTCTGTTTGTAAGGAATGTTGTGTTTATGCGTGTGCATGTTGTCTCCTCAGGCCATACAGCATCCCAATGATGAGCGTGTGCAAGAGAGCGCGTGGGCCGCTGTGGTCCCGCTGGTTGGCAAACTAAAGAAGTTTTATGAGTTCTCACTAAAACTGGGTATGTTGTTTTTCTCTTTGCATTAATGTGCACAGCACACAACACTATAAATAATAACATGTATGGCTATTTTTACCTAGAGGCATAGCTGATAAATGAGAGGACATTTTTAATGATCTACTCTCCCACAATTCCTCACAGGGATATATGGTACACTGACCCACATACCATATACTGTAGTATTAGCATCTGCTTTGGACTGTGTTTTGATTTTCAGAGATGATCCTTCTTGAAGCTTAATTCAGCAGTATGATTGAACACATTACTGTTGCAGCGCTCACGTCAGCAGTCGGCAATAGCGAGATTATATAAGACTAGGCATTACTAAACTGTCCTTACTCTTACGTCAGCTCATATGCTCTTACTCAAGCCTTTCTCAATTAAACAAATGTAACCAGAGAGCTGAAATCACCCTACTGTCATTCAGCTATACACAAGTCAATATGTGGACTGTGTGCTATAATTAAGCAATGTCATATAAGCAAGACTGCATTTGTAATAAATATAAGAACCCGAGCCTAAAGTTGAATCACAGCTACATGACTTTGCACAACATATTTTGAAAATATTCTTGGGAAGTTGTATTTCTGTTCTGATTCAGTGCATGTTCCTAGGGAACAAGCCATAAACAGAGCAGCAGTGCGTCATAATTGGATTAGCATGCTCTTTGGGCAAGGCCAGTTTCTTTCACCACATCCAGCAAAAACACAGCTCTTGTCATCTCTAAAAGTGCACACCCCAGATTTACTGTACCTTAATGATAAATTCATTATCCTCAAAATAAATAAATGTTCTGAAACATACAGAAACATTCAGAAGTTTAGAGTCTGTAAGATTTTATTTTATTATTATTATTTTTTGAAAAGAAGTTTCTTACGCTCACCAAGGCACGATTTCATCAAAAATACAATAAAAACATTAATATTGTGAAGTACTATTACAATTTAAAAATGACTGTTTTCTGTTTTTCAGCAGTCATTACTCCAGTATTCAGTGTCACATGATCCTTCTGAAATCATTCTAATATGCTGATTTATTATCAATTATTAGCAATGTTGAAAATACTTGATACATCTTTATATGAAATTGTTTGCAACATTAAAAATGTCTTTACTGTCACTTTTGATGAATTTAATGCGTTTTAGCTGAACAAAATATTAATGTCTTTCGAAAAAAAAAAAACGTACTGACCCCAAACTTACGGTAGCGTATGTTAGCTGTACCATACATATGTAGCTCAACTGATGTAGCAAGATTCTAATAAAGGCAAGCTTCTGAGTTTGATTTCTTAGTTTGACATGCATATTGATAAAACATATTTTGAATGCACTAAAAATCTGTCAACTGAGTACATGTGGCATGGATGTTACTATAGAAAGCATTTGGAAAATTCTACTATTATATTATCCAGTAAAATCCAAAGATTGATACTGTACTTGGTGCAGCAATGGGAAATACCATATTAACTCATTTGTTGTGCTAATCAGTCTTTGCAGAAATATTTTGTCTTATAATCTTGTATGTCTCAAAGTACAGTATGTTATATGCTCTGCGAAAAATGCGGTTGTTTTTACTTTTTATGCTCTCTGTCTGTGCTTGTAAGTCTGTGGGTTTGAGTGATTCAGATGGAGGGTTTGATGTTGAGAAATAGGTCATGACCTAATTAAACATGACACGGCCCTTAATCACACATCAACACCAGCCAATGGCAGCGCTCTCTGGAGGAGAGACTCTGGTGAAACATCAAAGGGTCAGACTGACCTAACATCTCTCTGTCAAACACACAGCTGTGTTCCTCTGCCAGACACTCTTTTTGTCAAAATAGAGCGACCATAACCCAGTATTATCCACCAAAAGCATTAGCAGTTCTGTTTCTTCTGTGTCTTGTGTAGAAGACGCTCTGCAGGGCCTGTTGGAGTTTCTCACCAGCTCGCGCTGCAGCCCAACTCAGCATCTGGAGCAGGAGCAAGCGCTGGCACAGCAGTTCGCTGAGATTTTGCATTTCACGCTGCGCTTCGATGAGCTGAAGGTAACCTGGCAACCTCAGGTCACACCCATTCTGCACATGTCCAATCTTTCTTGCTTCAAGATGGGCAAAATCAACAATTATGCAGAATGAGAGGATGTGGAGCAAAAGTGTTGTTAGTGGGACTCCAGCATCCTGTCTTTAATCTCAGACCTCCAAAAATCTGTAATTAACTCATCTGACCATTAAAAATCTGTAAATTATATTTATACTGGCAGTGATTATGCAATATCTTTTTAAACTGCAGGGGAATGTATAAAAACACTTTCCATCTACCAATTTTTGTGCACATTTTTGGAATATCGCACAAAAAAATGCTGAATAGAAATGCCAAGATGTGCATAACTTCTAAAAAGCACATAAAAAGATAGAGATACATTTTTTATCCGAAAAAAAAAAATTTGTGTAGACTCTATGATGGGATCACATTTACCAAATAAATTCCTCGATGCGCATAAAAAAAGTCATGTAACTTTTGACAATGGGATGGCAAAACTGGACTAACCAGCAGACTGCTCTCATTACACAGCATCTGAAATGTTGTTTTGGTCATTCTGAAATGCCTGAGCCAAAAGTCTGTTGTCAAAGTGGTTCGGTTTAACAACCTCCCAGAACTGTCTTACATGACTGCGCTCCCAAACAGCAAGCATCCGCCTCCAAAAGTAAGATAAAACATGACCATGTTTATTACGTTACGTCTGCGCGCTCTGAGGCTATGTAGTTTATTAAATACGAAAAAATACCCACAGTGGCTTCTCCTATTGCAGAAAATGACCTTGTTCTTGGTGATATTTGGTGCCAGTTTGTCATGAAGTGATGATTTTGTTCTCTTCGTCTCGCTGGATGGAATTCGCAATTCGTGCTTTATTCGCAAATGATTTATCCAATATTCCAATTTTGCACAAGTTAAATTCGCAGTTTTGGATGGAAACATAGCTACTGTAATAATTACTGTCTTCAGATCCAATTATATCCTTTTAAATGATGATTTAAAGTAGAATCATCCATTATTAACACATTTATTCTCACTATTCCAGAATATTAAGATTATTAGGCCTATAAGTCGATTCAGTCTCCATATTCTGTAGCTTATAGAAACAAATACATTTAAAATATAAATACTGGACATTACAAGACTAAAACTTATCCCTGTGTTTGACAGTGCATTTTGTGAATCCTTCAAGGAAACGTGCTGCATTGCAACACATTATGCACTGATTTTGGACTCTAAAAATGAACATTTAGTAAAATTTTACACTGATTTCCCCAAGCCACATATATACAAAAATTCCATCTAGGCTAAGTGATATATTTTTTGCTTAAAAACGGCAAAAAGTCACTAAAATATGTAATAATATCTATAACATGCATTTAGAAAATAGATTGGGTGAATTTTCATTTCATGACAACTTAAAAAATGTTAAAGCTTATCCTACAGTGAAGCTGCTTTTTTTTTCCTTATCAGTTTTGTTCTGAAACTGATAGCAGCCGCTATATCACACATAATGCGATTGCTATAGAGCATGTGAATGCTAGAATTTATTGGTAAGCCACTGAATTTTGTATCAAATTAGTTAACTTAATTAGCTTTGTAGTGATTCAGCTAATTAGTTGAACTAATGGAACACAAAGTCCAGTTGCCACCAATTAGTGAAATGAATGGAAAACTAAGTGCACTTGCTTTCAAAGGTGCCATAGAGAGTCTGTTATTGTCTAGATTACTGCACTGATGAAGTCTGTCACAAAACCCAGCGGTGGATGAAATGGCCATATGCTCTTTTGATTTTCTAGCTGCTCACTCGAATTCATACATACACAGTAAAATGAAAAATGCATGAATGCCGTGTTTACATGTTTCCCATTCCCATATTCAGCAGAAATGCAATTTTCAGCTGCCAGTTCTGCATTTAAATGCTCACCTGCTCTCTCTCTCTTCCAGATGACCAACCCAGCCATCCAGAATGACTTCAGCTACTACAGAAGGACCCTCAGCCGCATGCGTATCATCAACCAAACAGTGAGTAAACCTGCTCCGTATGGAAATGTGGCTCATTATCAGACGGTTTATGTTTTAGTAATACCTCGTTCCCCCGTGTCATAGGGGTTAATGGGAGCTCTTCTGTTCTCTAATGGTCTGGATCATTAGGTGGCAGAGCGGCACAAGATCCTGAGTCAGGGAAACATGAGATATCGCACTCATCTCATCCTCTCCATCCGTCTCCCTCCCGCTTTTATCTTTTAGCTGACACAGAGCTGAAGTGCGTTCGGTTGACGTCGAGTCGGTAACGCGTGCTAACGACTTCAGGCTCATTAGCGTGTGCTGTATCATCAGGGAGCCGCTCAGCAATGGTTGACACCGAGGATCGTTGACCTTGCCTTGCCAATTAAAAGCACTCTCTGCGAGGAATAATTACGACAGTCGCTTTCATCTCATGAAACATGAGCTCGGCTGTGGAAGAGCACGTATTAGGAATTCTGGACATGTCTGCAGTCTGTGGATTAAAGCAGGATTTACATTCACTTTTTAGCATAGAGTAATGAATGAAATGTTTCAAGTCAGCTAAAATGCATTTTCAGTGCACCAGAATGCCCAATTTCTACATCCATTTCCATGATTAACTACTTAAGTAAAGCTGACCAAGGAAAAGCGCATCCGTAACCTCCAAAAACCCCAATGCCTTAACTGACCCCTTTAGTTTAAAATCTCAAAAGTATGGATTTTCCCAATTTAGATACTGAAAACAGTGCATGTTCTTCTCGGCAGAAGAGCTACTTGAAGTTGCAACGAAACTGGCCAATCGCATGTATCTCTTATACGCCCATGGGCCCCCCCCCCCCCCCCCCCCCCCCCCCCCCCCCCCCCCCCCCCCCCCCCCGCCCATGCTGAAAACGTTAAGCGATGCCACAACTAAATTTGTATCAAAGGTAGGTGGTTGTTAAATTCTGCTGTATTTTGATTATAGCAGTGTTTACACAACTCAAACCACTCAAATGGGTGATAAATAAATGGACAAACAAGTCCAGATGCTCATGAATAAATTCTACCTAATTAGTTCTCAAAAAAGACATGATATACTTCGGCAACACATCTATATAAAAATGTTTCTCGATCACTTTCACTTCCAAAACACTGTTTTCTCATTACAAACCATCGTAAATAACACATTTTGCTCTCTCTGTCTGATCAGCATGCAGAACTGCCCGTAGAGAACACAACAGATTGTCTGAGTACGATGGCAAGTGTGTGTAAAGTCATGTTAGAGACACCGTAAGTTACATGTTTGTGTTTAATCACTGGCCTATTGTTTCTTCTGTAGCAGGCTGTAACTTTGTAATTCATCCCCTCTCTGTGTGTGTATTGATCAGGGAGTACCGCAGTCGTTTTGCCAGTGAGGACACAGTATTATTCTGTCTGCGTGTGATGGTGGGGGTGATCATCTTATACGACTATGTCCATCCAGCTGGAGCTTTCGTAAAATCCTCTAAAATCGATGTATGCCTTATTCTGCTTTCTTATCCTTTTAGTAAAAGTTATTTTATTTAAATGTATTCCTTTAATTTAATTACATTAATATGCTGATCAAATCCCAATTTTTTTTTAAATAAATTTTAGATTTGTAAATAGTTTAATTAGGGTTCAATTTAACACATTGTTGAAATAAATGCAAAATAGTTTTTAACACTTACTAAATTAATTTGCTAATGTGTCTAATTACAAAGCAAATACAAAGCCTGAATTAAAAATACAAATACATTGTCACTTTTTGTCACTGATTAAGTGATTAAATCAAATTTTGAAATATTTTTTATGTAGTGCTGTCAAACTATTAATCACGCTTAATCACATCCAAAATAAGTTTTTGATTACATAATATATGTGCGTGTACTGTGCATATTTATTATGTATATATAAATGCACACATATGCAAGTATATATTTCAGAAAAATATGCTATTTTTATATATTAAATATATTTATAATATAAATTACACATGTAAATATTTCAAACTATTACTGTGTTTGTATTTATATATACATAATATATGTGTGTACTATGTATATTTTTATGTAAACAAAAACGTTATTTTGGATGCGATTAATCGTTAACAGCACTAATTTTATGTGTAAATTTAATTAGGGCTGTCAGTTTAACAGTACAGTATGTTAAAAACATTAAAAATGAATGCATTTGATCACAAAATAAGCATTTATAAGACTAATTTCTGATGAAATGCAAAATACTTGTTATATTATACTAAATTAATGCGCTAAATAGATCATCCCAATTAAAAGCAAACTACATACAAATACAAACCTGATTAAAAATAAAATTATATAATATTCTCGTCTGTCTTTGTATGATACAGATGAAAGGATGCATTAAGGTTCTGCGGTATCAGCCGCCCAACAGTGTGGAGGGGCTTCTCAATGCCCTCAGGTCTGTGAGCTTTACTGGACGCTTACAGTATGATAGAAATACAGTATGAAAAAACCATGCAGTATGTAATGATTTGCATTGCATTTAAACATTCTCTCTTGACTCTCACAGGTACACAACTAAACATTTGAACGATGAGACTACCTCCAAGCAAATCAAAAACATGTTACAAGCTTGACTGTGTCTGCCAAAAGTATTGCCTCTCGAATACATTGGACGAGATGCTTCAGCAGTTTTAGTAATACAATGAGAATAGCCATGTATCATGTGGCAGCTACTGTTATCAGTCTGTTTTTATTGTTGTAGTTTTGTTATTTACATCTTATCCTGTTAGACTTAGTCATGTGTGGACTTTAGATTTCAAAGACGCTTCTTTGCTGTGTGGCGTCCAACAAAGATGAGCTTCGTTCATTCCCTTCCCCTGTTTTCTACAGTTGACTGAGTACCTGAGTTTTTGAGGACCACAAAAATTGTATTGCTTTTTAAAATTACATAATTTACTGTGATTTTTATTAACATGACTCTTTTGAACTGAATAAAGCTATTTTAACCAAAGGACTGAATGGCTGACAGCTCTTACAGTAAGGGCTTCTTCGAAACCGGCCACTGAAATCACCATGTACTCTCACCACTTTACTATGTACAAAATAATTAGTTCTAAACCCACATCCTTTTACCTAACAGAGTTCAGGATTATTCATATCCCGTGACAGTGTCTGCTCCAGCAAGTCATAATGTCCATTCATGGCTGTATTCCCATTCTTTTGCTTTTTGGAGCCAGAAATAAACAAACATGTGGTTGAAATTTAGCCCTGTTATGAGTTAACATTTCTTCAACTTTCCCCCAGAAACCAAAACCAGAATGTTCAGAAATTCCAGGCTGTCCATTTGATGGTCAGCTGACTCTGGTGGATTAGTCAGGAGAATGAGATTCCCACATCATCCAGCCTAGGAATTGGGAATTTGTTCTACAGAAGTATGAGTAATACATTCCTTGCTCCGACACACTGTGGAGTTTTTGATCTCGGGCTCGCTGGGAGCGCGCGGGACACCCCTCCCAGTTTGTATTACCATCCTATCTGCTCTGTACCTGTGACCTCCGCCGTGTTTTTTTCTCACTCAACGGCTCGCACACAGTTTGCTCCTGTTTGTCTGGCTGCTCAGCGTGTGTCATCAGCAAGCGCATACTTTCCCCACTGCGGAGTGTGGGATTCTTGCCCCTGCTGTCCTTTCTCCTCGTCGGAAGCACACTGTTTTTTTAATGGCTTTCCTGATGAGCTCGGACACTTTTCCCAGGAGGCTGGTGTGGGGCCATATTCTTGTCTATTTACTCGTTCCTCTCTGTGCTCTGTGAGAAGAGCAACTTCTGATGACTTCCTGCCAATAACTCCGCGTGTGCGACCCATAATTCCAGAGCACTACCTCACCGTATGGCCGCTGTAATGTAGACCAAACACCATATGTTCATTAGATTTCCCACTGCTGTCTGGATTCTGACTTCACAATAAGTTAGTAAAAACAAGCACAAAGAGACAAAAGAGTATGTCAATGCTAGTTTGAGGTTACATACTATGATGTTTTTGACAATACATGCATATTAATAGGATTTAGCCATTTCTGGACCTTGTACTTAAAGGGATAGTTCACCCAAAAATGAAAATTGTGTCATTAATTACTCGCCCTCATGTTGTCCAAACCTGTAAGACCTTCATTTATCTTCGGAACACAAATTAACATATTTTTGATGAAATCCGAGAGCTTTTTGACCCTGCATAAACAGCAATGCAACTACCACGATCAAGGCCCAGAAAGATAGTAAGGACACTGTTAAAATAGTTCATGTGACATCAGTCGTTCAATTGTAATTTTATGAAGCTACAAGAATACTTTTTGTGCGAAAATAAAACAAAAATAATGACTTTATTCAACTATTCTCTTCCGTGTCAGTCTCTGCTGCATGTTCGCGAGAGTACCATGATGCATGCGTGTGATGTGCTGCACCTTGTTTACAAGCAGAGGAATGCACACACTTGTCTCTTGTAAACATTTCTGAAGATTTCGCCCTTTTTTTTTTTTTGAGAGGATGACTTGCAATTTTTTGCTCCGCTTTGCTTATTCAAACCAGAATATAAAGACATGGACTAGAGAGATGGACATTCTACATCAGAACGCCGACTCCTGCGTCAGCAGCACCACATGCACACTCGTCGTGGTACTCTTTTGCGCACAATAAGTATTCTCGTAGCTTCGTAAAATGAAGGTTGAACCACTGATGTTACGTGGACTATTTTATCGATGTCCTTATACCTTTCTGGGCCTTAGTAGGGATTCACCGAATGTTCGGCAACCGAAATTATTCGGCCCAAAATAGCACAAAAAAACAAACATGCAAACATGACGGCAGTGTGGAAACATTTAAAACTGTCTGAGAAAGAGGCAAAAATCATTACAAGCACCGACAGAGAGATCGTTTAGTACTGCCATCGAAGTCTTCGCTGAAAAAGGGGAAGGGTTGTTTGTTGCTGGGTACTGTATGATGATTTAAAATTGCGAAGCCCTAAAAACAATTAAATAAATTGCCAGAATGTTATGTTCTAATACACGCAGGAATTGCACGTGTTCAAACAGCGGCAGGGTTCAGAGTCCAAAGCGCGAGGGAAATCTGCGCTGAAACTGTTACTCGTCGGTTGCTCAGTAACATTTTTGTGAATTTCTTTAAAGGTATGTGACAATGTGATACGTGCGACAAACATGTTCCCAAATTCGTAATGAGAATAATTTGTCAACAAAAAGAAGCACCGAGGTCTTCCTGCGGGTTTCTGCCAAAATAACAGTTGAGAAAATGCAAGAACTCAATCAACATTAATACATGTTATTGTAATTTTACTGTTGTTCTGTAAAATAAAATAAAATAATAATTACGACAGCTCTATTAATACATGTATTGTAACATTTACACATGAGTGTTCAGAATAGGAGCTAGCACCATATTCGGCCTTCACCCCGTTTCATTTTGTTCGGCTTCGCGCCAAGAATAAAACTATACCTTTAACCCAGGCCTGCTCACTTATTGAAGAGGCGAGTTCCACCCTTGGCTGACAGCACAAATAGTAGTACTTATATCTTTAAATTATTCTACAAACCAAAACGCAGAATTAAAATGCTAAGTCAGACCTTAAATGATAATATGACGATAATGAAAATAGCTTGTGGGCACTAGATTTATTAATATGAGACATTTATATGAACTGTTATATTAAAAATTAATCAAGTACAGTAATATAAAACTAAATACATTTATTATTATACATTTTACATTTGTTAGAATTATACATTATACATTTGTATTATTATACATTTAATAACAAAAAATAATGATTTCATTATAAAAAGAAAAACAATTAGTAATAATAAATTACTACTGATGAAATTTATAATAATAACAGTAGCATTTTCCCCATTCAAGAAACATTTCCAGCATTTGGATACATTGGATACAAGTGCACTCCCTCGCATGTGGAAGGTTTCTGACCTTAAATGGATGGAAGAATTTGAGACTTGGAAGAAAAATTTGGAATGTTTGCTCTCCTCTGAGATTCATTCTGAATCTCACAACATGTAAAAGTTAAATAATGTTGGAACTGAAATGGAAAAATGAAGCTGGAAACTAATGCCATTTTAATGTTTGGACTGTGAGTCAGTCAGATATGAGAGCACTAGCACTGTTGGATTTGGTGTATTTTAGCACACTCCTACATCCTGTTATGGGAAGCATGTTTTTGGACTTATCTCTGCTGTGACCCCACAGCTATAGCTCACATTCTGACGTCTTCTATTGTTTCCCTGTAGTGTGTTTATGCCATATACTGATTCTCATTGGAGAACCGATGGCATGAATAAGTGCAGCCTTGAATCTGCAGATGGCAGCAGTAACTTCTGAGATGCTGTAAATCCATATGGTGACCCAACATACAGATTATGATAGAGGAAGAACACCATAAGAGTCCTGTCTTACACCTACACATCTGATCTTGGAGTCAAGATGCAACAGGTCCATCTGTTTTAATGAATTGTTGAGCCACGAGCGCAGCAGATGCTGTCAATGTTAACGGAAGGACCCTCAGCATGAAAAGACCGCTTACAAGGAGGGCTTCCTGATGGGACGTCCGCTCTTATGTCCCTAAGGTCTACTCAAAGACATTTTTCAACAGCAAGAACAAAAGACCATACAAGAAAAGACTAATTAAGCGTGCTTTTACATTTTCCTTACCACTTATGTTTGTGATCAGGTAGTTTGTTCTCACTTATGTTTGTTCTCGGAAATCATCAGCACCTGAAAGCATCATCAAAATGAGAATTTTTGGGTGAACTGTTGCTTTAAGAGAGTTGTTCAGAGATCCGCTGGTGTTTAAGGTGCTCTGAGCTGCACCGTGGGTGGGATCGGGCTGCAGGATGGTGGCAGTAGTCCAGCTGTCTTTGTGTAATCATATTACTGTAATTAGGTAGTGTACTCCCTAATCCACTTCAGTCAAAACACTGGCCTGTGTCTGACTCACCCTTATGCCTCTGTCATCAATTACCAACAGGCAGATTCTCTTCTTCCGTGGCTCTAACTCATGAATTCTGTGTGTGGATTAAGGGTTAGGCCCATGTATCATGCTATTTTCATCTCCCAATAGAATGTCTCTTTGGGTGTAAGCATACAAACGGCTCATTATGTCTCATTATTCATGAATATTGTATAGGGTGTGGATACTTTCTCCATAGGTTGACTGGTAAATAATTAGAGATTATAATAAACATTTAACATGGAAGAAATTGATTTTGAAAAACAAATACATTTAATTTCTGCCATTGTGTGACTCTGGTTTTCAATCTCAAGGGTATTTGGCTGAATGTCTTTAGGTGTGTCAAAGTTCTCTGGGGTTAGAGTTTATGTGTGAGGCCTGCAGGTGGAGCAACAGCACTAGCTTATGCACCAGCTATAGATAAAGCTTTAATTCAGAGACTATATGAATGTATATGTACTCCGTTTGCTCAGTTGATACACTAGAAGACTTGGTCTTTGTGTATGGATTCTCAGAGAGACAAAGAGGCTAGAGGACAAACTCTGACCTTGTGAGAGAAGATGAGGTTAAATCACTGAGTCTCTCATTCTACATCAAGTCTCTGTTATGATCTATAATGATCAATCATCTCCAATGATTTCACATTAACTGGCCTAGTCTGAAATTCTCTTTTCATTTGTCTGTATGAAAGGGGTAGGATAAAACTGATGCTGAGTTTATGGTTGCACGGCACTTCCTATTTGTGCTTAGATTTGTGCCATTTATCTTTATCTCATCTGTTTATCTAACCTGATTTGCATCTATCTTATCTTCAATGAAATGCCAAAAGCAATTAATGTTAAGTTCTATGTCATGTATATTACAAAAAAATAAATGACATATATATTGAATTGCATACACTACAATTCAAAGTTTTGTGGTGTTTAAAAAAATAATGGCATTTATTAAGCAAGGATGCATTCAGTTGATCAAAATAAAATGTTTTTACATAATTGCTGTATTTTGAACTTTCTACTCACCAAAAAATCATGAAAAAATGTATCATGGTGTCCACAAAAATATTAAGCAGCACAATTTTTAACACTGATGATAAAATAGATTAGAAAGGATCACGTAACAGTATATTTTAAAATATATATATAAAAAACAACAGTTATTTTAAAATGGAATATTTCACAATATTACTGTTTTTACTGCATAATATATACATGTTATAACATATAATTGTATATATACTAATCATTTTTTAAAGGAAAAACTGATTTTACATAATTCAGTCAATTTCTTATAAAAGCTGCTGATTGTGTTATTAAAATGTTGGGTTGGGTGAATCAAATACATTTTCTTTAATTAGCAGTTTGCCGGAAGCAGCACTTCCTTTTATGCATTCAGCAACAGTCTGCTATGAATGATTTAACTGAATAACTAGGCAAACAATAGTTCCAGTCTGAGTAACGCTCTGCCCTTATGTCAACAAACAGCCTCATTACCTCTAATATGATTTCCTCTGGTATTTCTCTCTTTCTTTATTTGCCTACACAAAGATGGGGGGCAAAGTGCAAAAGATATTTGGAGACTAGCAATTACAGTTCAATCCTGGAAGTTGTCATTGTTGTCAGTGGCTGGCCTTGCTCCATGACCCTGCTCTCTGGCTCAACTCTTTCTGCCTCTGAACACCTCAGAGGGGCAAACAATTCTGTCTCACTGTCTGGTCTCCACCTTCACTTAGACTTTAACAGACTGAAATGACTGCTCAAAAAAGAGAGGACAGTTGACTCAGAAATGAATCATTTGCAACCATTTACTCACCCTCACATTGCTCCGAACCTGATGCTCTTTTTCATCCACAGTTTTCATCCACTTTCATTATGTAAAAACAGCAGTGCAGACATTCTTATAAAGGTCTTCTTTTGTGTTCAACACAAGAAAGAAAGTCATACGGGTTTGAAACAACATGAGGGTGAGCAAATGATGACAGAACTGATATTTTTGGATATATGCCATTAAGATATAAACCACCATACTCAAACTCTGTTTATGTTTTATACAAAACAGGAGTGAAATCAAATGCGGGGTCCTCACACCTGCTGTTAATCTCACATTAAGTCAGACGCCTGGATTCGTGATGTTATTTTCACAACATTAGCAGTGCTGTGTCGGTATTAGGGTTGTGCCGATAGACGATAGTATCGTGTATCAAAGATAGTCATAGATATCGCCTGTGGCTGATGCCTTTGAAGATAGCAAGACGATTATTATTATTATTATTATTATTATTATTATCAGGCTAGTAATACTATCAAATTAATACTAGGTCTTATTTGTTGCATTATATTTATTTTTCCGCGTTTTTGCAGTATCGCGTGATTTAACCAATCACACACGATTATGCTGAGTTTATGAATGCAATGGCCAATCAGAGGCGTTCAGATGAGTCATCACTGAAACAGCGAGTTCTGTTGTTCAGCCGCTGACTGAATTCTGACTCGCGAATTCTCTCATCAACAACAAAGTGCAGATCTACGTGCGATGTAGGCTATGTATAAGAGATCTATTCATCATACAGTGTATATTCACTGATTTTAACGGGAGTGTTTTTAAAGTGCGGGTGGGGGGGGGGGGCTAATGCCTAGATGGTTTGTGGTGTCTTTTTGCTTTTTTTTTTTTTTTCTTTTTTTTTTTTTTTTTTTTTTTTTGTTTATTTGTTTTCTGTAGCTGCTTTTTTAATAACTGAGGAAATGTAAGCGTTATAATTAGTAACTTACGTTGTTTCTATTAATTTGTTATCATGTTAAATACAAATTCAGTCATATTAAAAACATTAGGCTGCTTTTAACCTTAAGCTGGAGTTGGTTCACTTTCCTGCAATTAAACTAAGTATATAAATACATAAATTAGCACGATAATATAGTGTACCGGCGTTCTCACAGGCTGACGATAGGACGATATGAAAATTGAGCATATCGCCCAACACTAGTCGGTATATGACTCATTATTGCTGGAATGTTATAGAAATGATTAAGCTCATAGTTTTCTTAGTGCTCAAACCAGCCCAATTCCAATTCATGTCCAACCCAAATTGCCTTTAAACATTAACCTAAGTCTCTGATTAATTAACTTTGCTGATAAATTTGAGATCATGATTTTGAGATTAAGTCATTCATTATGGGCTTTTACAGGAGTGTTTCTTCCTCCGAAATACAGAAGAGCCTAACAAAGACAAAATGGTTAATTTGCCAACACTGAAACTAATAAAATGTCACAAAACAGATCTGTCTGTCAAGAAACTCGATCTCACAGACAAAATATGTAGTTAGAGCACTTTGCCTTTGAACGGCAGTATAGAGGTCTTCTTTCTGAATATATGAGCCATAAATCAGATGTGTTTAGGTGGAAAGTTTTTGCACAGCTTGAAGGTACCACATTGAGTCCTCAGGGATCTTCCACAGCCACGGTCCATGACTCCAGCGGGCTGCTGATTTAACACAATGTAAATAAACAACACTTGCCTGCTGATATATAAACAGACACAAGCTCCTTCTGGAGTCAGTTGTAGTCTGCGACAGTTGAAGTTACGCTTGCGCAAGTAAAGAACTGCACAGACGGCTTTGGCAACAAAGGCAGTATTATGTGGAGAGGGTCAAAGAGGGCTGCATTCATAGATAAAGAGGTAGTCAGATGATCATAGAGAGCAGTTGCTCTGTTTTTTCCTCTTTCAGTCTTTATCCAGATGACTGGAAATGAAAATACAGCCATGTGGACACGTGCACTGAATTTCAACTCTCAAAGCTAGCGTGCCTTCACTTCCCAGGATGTGTTAGAGGCCAAGCGGGGGTCATTATTCACCTCTGTGTGAGGTGAGTTCAAACACAACAGAGGCCTTTTATGGGCTTACCATAACATCAAACTCTCATTCGGTCATTACATGACAAATAGCACACAATGCTGGACCTGTGCCTGCCGTCTCGGGAGATGTCAGTAACCCTGGGAACATGCTGGGTTTACTCTTTCACAATAAAGCCTTCTCATTCATATGTGGAGGAACGTTCTAGTGCAAACATCTGCACTTGAGTTCAGTTCTACTTAAGCGATTCAGTTGATTCATAATGGAGCATTACTGAGATCCCCCAACACACTTATGTGGTTAAACTACTCACAGGTCTGTCATCCTCATATCAAATCTCTTTCATGATCAATAGTGATCAATCATCTCTAATGATTTCACATTAACTGAGCTAGACTGGTATTTTCTTCCCATTTATCTGTAAGAAGGGGGTGTTGAACTAATGCAGTAAAAATTGATGGAAAACCTGCTAAAATATTGATGCCAAAATGTTATCACATAGCATGAGATTATGATTGCAAAGCACTTTCCATATGTGTTTAGACTAGTCAGTTATATTTCCAATATGTTCATCTGTAATCTGTTTTACCTCCATCTTCTTATCCATTCTTATCCACAATAGTAATTAATGTTAAATGTAACAACAACAGCACAGACACCAGTCTGATATATCAAGTCTGATATTGTTACTGTTTATATTGAGTAACTTATATAAGACACAATACAATCAGTTACTTTGTCTATTTTTCCTCTGCCAGTAAACAAAGCCACAACAGTGACAGCAATGCGTCAAATGAGTGAGTGTGCTGTCACTGAGCGAATCATCGTTTCTGAGCAAATCAGTTGAGAAAATGATTCAATGATTCAATTGAGTAGAGCACTAAAGCCCAGGGTGCATCAGGAGGACTGTATTGACAGAAGATAAGCAGAAGGTTTTTCTGACTCACTGGCCTGTGTTTTAAATGAAGCAGATTTGAGAAGAATGTATATTTGAAAATGCACAATACATGAAGATTCTGGAGAGAAATACACAATATATATATTCTTACATGTTCATCGTAACGTTCTCAGGGTCCCATATAGTCCCTTTTGCTCTCCATGAAGATTAAGCTACTATTCAGAACCAAAGAATTAGCCATGCACCTTTTCAGCTGGAACCCTACACCACACACTTCTCAATTACAGATTTGTTGAATAATTAGAAGCTTTTATTGTGCTATCAACATGCTTTAGAAGATATCTGATATCAGCACAGCTTTTGAAACACGAGCCGTCTTTCACAGAAACTAATCATACTGGCCCATTACAGACACTAGAGGGATCATGACCTCCTTATGTTTTACTGAAATTAATACAATGAAAGAAAAGAGCAATGTGTATGCGTCACATGAAAATCTATACTCTCATCTAATCCTATCGCACAGATTTTATCTGATGCCAGCGACTCAGTCTTTTATTCTAGATTTCTTGAAAGCTAATTCAAAGGGATAAAATGTCAAGCTCTAGGCTAAGCACAGCTGATTCATAATTCCAAAATAATGGAAGATCATTCTGACAATTTTGCTCAGTGTAAATAATGTAAGTATGCATCACTAACAATTTGAATGCTGCTCTGCATCAAACCATTTATTATTACTGTTGAATTATCATTCAGGATCAATGAACAGAAAAATTAAGGAGTTATTTCCATAGAAAATCATAAAAAAAACAATACACATGCAAACTTATACAATCAATTGCATAACAGCAAGTAAAGTGCAAATGTGCTTTTCACCTTTATGTAAAACTGAGCTTTTATCTCTCTTAACTAATTAAGTAAACTAACAGTGAACTGTCACTTCTGTCAGTAAGTCAACAGTCTTTTAACTAGTCTGAGAAAAGCAGACTCTGTGTAAACTCTGTAATCCATTAGTTGTGAAATCACAGACGGCATTGTCAAATTATGCCGTATCTTCAAAGAGGAGCAATGAATTGAGCTTAAAAGTGCCGCAGGTACAATACAGAGATAAAGGTTCCCAAGTTCACTAAATTTCACTGAAATGTATCAAGTACAACCTAATACAATGTAGGTATGCTTACATATTTTTTAAAGAACAGCTGCTTTGCATTGATTTAGATATGTAAGGCTTAATATGAGTGTTCATTTAAGACATTAGGTTTAATCATGAGAAATGGACCTGCTATGGTTTAGTACTTACATTGTAACTTAGAAATTTTTTGTAATTACTTAGTAATTACATTGTCTAGACCTTTCTTATAATTTTGAAGTAATTTACAGTTTCTGACTAAATAGATATGTGTACTACATCTCCCATCCTTAAAAGTCACACATGTTCAGATGTAACTAAATCTCTGTCTTTTTAATCGCCTTCTCCTTTGCTCCTCAGTGCATGAATGGAGGAGGGAGGTCTTCATCTTATCCATGGGAGTTTCCCTTTGGCGCTAACATGGTGGGATTCCTGGAATTGTACTCATTTTGAAACTTAACTGCCAGCGTGACAGGTGTGCCCACACGGTATATGGGTAACAGCTCACTTTGAAACACTTTCTGTGTAAGCCTGACAGGATGTGAAGGGCCTCACAGTCTGGGAAAGTATTCTGTGCTGTCACACTAGAACATATAGGTTTCAAACATTACAACATGCTTCAGGAAACATGAGACATTTCTGTAAATGTTTAAGGTATTAACATACTGTATATATGTGCTGTTATATATAGATATGCTGTACACAGTATATATAGAGTGGCTTCCAAAACGTCTGAGAACATTTTTAAAATGTGGGATTAAAATGTAATTTTAACCTGGAAATAAATAGAATGTTTAGAATTTAGGTAAGAAAAAAAATCATCAGGTTTTACACAAACTAAATCAAAAGGGATACAAAATATTATTAAAGTCTGAAATTCTTAAAATAAAATAAAATACCAGTGGTGAGGGTTATCTATTTGGCTTACCAATGGTGGATGAGTGAGAATCTGTCTGAAAGCTGTCATTATTTTTGAAATTCTATTTGGCATCACAACAGAAATTACTTAAAAATCTGAGATGACGCAGACAGCACAATACATCATATGGGTCTTGATCATTTCACCTTGTATCCTACTAATTTAAAGAGGCACCCGAAATCACATCCTTGCTGGTCACGCAAAGCTTCATTAGCCCCCTGAAAATACACACTGTTTTACCACACTCTTATAAGATATCCTCTGTTCCATTTTAAAACAGTATGATGCTAATTTGAATCTTTTATACGGAAATTTTGATATGGAAAATTTGCTATCCAATGCACCTGAGGATATGATGAGTGCAATCAAACCAAAATGATCCACAAACATGGCAGAACACCTTGTTACTTTGTTACTGATGGCTGATGAAAGCTAAACGCAACTTTACTTTCCCTACAATGCTGCATTGAAAGCAAAGCTGTGTGGAGTTTAATGAAGAGAATGTGAAATCAAAACAAAGGATGAGTCTGTAGGTTATGTAACCGTGATTATGGGGCATTAGAGTAATCTGCTCTACACTGTTTACTGCAGACAGAGCAGCTGCTCACAATCCCCTGCACACTCATAAGAGTGGGACAGACAGCAGTAATGGTGTTACACTGAAACAGACAGAAAAACACACACAGCTCAATTATACTGCCTATGTGCTCACCAGCTCAGTGCCACAACACACTATCTACCGTTTTAATGCTTCGGTGGTCAACAATCACTCATGGCATCTCAGTAAACATGCCCCCTCGCTATAAACACATGCTTATCTCTTTATTTAATACATGCAATACCACATTAAAGTCTATTCGCATCTCCTCTTAAGTCCTGTGTGAGCAAGGCCCAGGATTAGGTCTGTCTCATCTCATTATATCCCACGTTTAATGGCAGATGCTTAGGGTTTCCAGGTCAATGTACATACTATATGTATGCTTTATCCATGACCCTGTGTGCCCAGACAAAGCTATGTTTACACACACCAAGGCACCTCAGGGTGACTAACAACAGCGTTTTATGGCCCTTAGTAAAGTTTTAGCACTGGCCAGCTTCAACTATGACAGTTGGTTTTTATGTATCTGCCATTTTGGAGAGCTATCAGCTGTTCGGACCTAAAACATGTAGGGACAAAGCATTCTGAAAGAGTCTAGGCTTTTGTGTATGAGAGACAGTGTGCATATTTGTGACCCTGGACCACAAAACCAGTCATAAGGGTCAATTAATGAATGACTGAATAAATAAGCTTTCCATTGATGTATGGTTTGTTTGGATAGGACAATATTTGGCCGAGATACAACTATTTGAAAATCTGGAATCTGAGGGTGCAAAAAAAATCTAAATATTGAGAAAATCGCCTTTAAAGTTGTCCAAATGAAGTTCTTAGCAATGCATATTACTAATCAGAAATTAAGTTTTAATATATTTACAGTAGGAAATTTACAAAATATCTTCATGGAACCTGATCTTTACTTAATATCCTGATTTTTGGCATAAAAGAAAAATCAATAATTTTGACTCATACAATGTATTTTTGGCTATTGCTACAATATACCCCAGCGATTTAAGACTGCTTTTGTGATCCAGGGTCACATTTAGACCTGATCATGAAATGACATGTTTTACACACAGGGGTTGATTTTGCTAAACTGATGCTAACGATGCCAAAGTCATGGGGTTCACCATAAATACTTTGTAAGTAGGGATGAAATAAAGTTCTGGCTAATACCACTAAATATTATATATTGAAAAATTAGATTAGATTACAAAAAAAATTGTAAATGAGCATGATTACTGTGACAGTAAATACAAATTTTTATTTCAAATAAATGCTGTCATTGGAACTTCTTTATCAAAAATCTGAATGTCTCAGTTTCCACAAAAATATTAAGCAACACAATTGTTTTAAAGGGGATTTAGTTCACCAAAAATGGAAATTCTGTCATTAATTACTCACCCTCATGTCGTTCCAAACCCGTAAGCCCTTCATTCATTTTCGGAACACAAATTAAGATATTTTTGATCAAATCTGAGAGCTCTCTGACCCTCCCATAGACAGCAATGCAACTGCAATGTTCCCAGGTCCAGAAAGGTAGTAAGGACACCGGTAAAATAGTCCATTTGATAGCAGTGGTTCAACCTTATTTTTATGAAGCTACGAGAATACTTTTGTGCACAAAGAAAAAGTTAACTCTTTTGCCATTTGAAGAGTACCAGAACGTAATCACGTAATCACATTAATTTACAGTCAGCATGCACTATTCTATGAACGTGAACAATGATGATTATGTTCAGTGGATACTCTCCAAATGGCAGAAGACGGTAACTCGGGGAGAAGAATGGTTGAATAAATTACGTTATATGTTTTTTTTTGCGCACAAAAAGTATTCTCGTTAGCTTCGTAAATTCGGTGGGGAACCCCTGATGGACTACACATGGAATATTTTACCAGTGTCCTTGCTACGTTTCTGTGTGTTGATCGTGGGAATATCATTGCTGTCTATGGAGGGTCAGAAAACACTTAAGATTTCATCAAAAATATTAGTAATTGTTCCCGTTCGAAGTTGAACGGGTTGGTCGTCGGGTTTAGAACGAAGAGGGTGAGTACTTCATTTCATTTTGAGTGAACTAACCCTTTAACATTGATTAAATAAAAGAAGAAATCTTATTAATAAGCATATTGGAATGATTCTGAAGGATCATGTGACACCGAAGACAGGAGTAATGGCTACTAAAAAATTTGCTTGCTATACCGGAATACATATTTATAATAGATTAGAATAGAAAACATATTCAAAAATATAACAATATTTCAAAATATTACTGTATTTATGATCAAATAAATGCAACCTTGGTGAGCATAGAGAAACTCTTTAAAGGGTCATATGATGCGATTTCAATTTTTCCTTTTCTTTAGTGTTAAAGCTCTTGGTGCATAAAGAAGATCTTGTAAAGTTGCAAAGACTAAAGTCTCAAAAAAAAAGATATTCTTTATCAAAGTTAAGAGTCGCCACACCTACCTAAAACTGCTTGTTCTAACATGCCCCCACATGTCTACTTCACTGTATGGGAAGATTTGCATAACGCCGCCCAAATGTTCACGCAAAGAAAGGAAGGCATACTTTTATTCTCGCTGTAGTATTGTTGACGCCGCAGCCATGTCGTGAAGGCGCTGTGTGCTTCGTTGTGAAAGCGAAACTACTTGTTTGGTCTTCCAAAACCCAGAGGGACGATATCCGCTTCGTCATGCCTAGAGATTATCCGTGCTGGTCGCTGAGGAAATACAACAACTTTCACCGTGGACAAAGCGGAGTCCAGACCGGGATCCGTCACATGTGGTTGCCGCTAATTCGTCGGATCCGCCGGGCGCGCCGTTCTCGACCCCGCCGCCCCAGCTCACTCTATCCCGGCCTCAGCGCACGTAAGCCGGGGCTTGGTCTCTAGCCCGGTCTCAGCTCACTCGATCCCGGCCTCAGCGCACGCTAAGCCGGGGCTTCCCCTCACGCTAGCCCAGCCTCAGCTCACTCTAGCCAGGCCTATTTTACTTAGCTCACTCTATCCCGGCCTCAGCGCATGCTAAGCCAGGGCTTCCCCTCACGCTAGCCCGGCCTCAGCTCACTCTAGCCCGGCCTCAGCTCACTCTATCCCGGCCTCAGCGCACGCTAAGCCGGGGCTTCCCCTCACGCTAGGCCGCTGTGTTTTTCGTTGTGAAAGCGCAACTACTTTGTTGGTCTTCCAAAAGAGGACACGACTACAAATAAGTGGTTAAGTTGTATTTACAACACTGTTCCAGAACAGTTTAACCCAAATATCCAGATGTGTGCAGCACATTTTATGGAGGACTGTTTACTGATCCTGGGAGAGTTTTGGGAAATAGAGTAGCACTTTTGTTTGTAATTGGTATTTAGTAATTCTCCGATCATAAATGCAGACGTGGTTTTATGTTTACGCTGCGCGATGCAATGCAATGCAACGCGTACAAAGACAGTATAAGTCATTATAATCAATAATTATGTCCCAACTGGATGCAACAAATGCCTCGTTTGTAATGGGTTTTAATGTTTTTGTCTCGTCGCTCCGGCCGGACACGGCATCAAAGTATGGTGAGGGGCGTAACATTTCCGTCACACGCTTGAGGTATTCGGCCAATCCCAACGCATTGGATAGCTGGCCAATCACAGCACACCTTGCTTTTTCAGACCGATGAACTTTGTAAAAATCGACGCGTTTCAGATAGGCAGGGCATAGAGGAGAAACAATAGTGGTCAGTATGTGGAAAATAATGTGTTTTTTGAACTTTAAAAAAAAAAAAAAAAAAAAAAAAAAAAAAAAAAAAAAAAAAAAAAAAAAAAAAAAAAAAAAAAAAAAAAAAAAAAAAAAAAAAAAAAAAAAAAAAAAAAAAAAACAAAAAAAAAAAAAAAAACAAAACAAAAACAAAAAAAAAAAAAAAAAAAAAAAAAAAAAAAAAAAAAAAAAAACAAAAAACAAAAAACAAAAAAAAAAAAAAAAACCAAAAAAAAAACGAAAAACACAAGTTCATTACACCAAATACACAAAATAATGTTCTTTTTAGCAGCATCATATGACCCCTTTAAAAACATAAAATGTATGCAGACAGTTTAATTGAATTAAATACGACATATCAAACAATACACAATTCAATTTCCAATATCAACCAATGTGATCAAATGTAAAAAACTCTATCCAGTATGGTACTGATATATTGTGCATCCCTAATCATTAACATCTTCCAAAAATAGTATTTGAAAAGATATTCATAAAGTACTGAAGATATGCCTAACTACAGTATGTGCCTGTTGGTTGCTGTTCCAGCTGCTTGGCAAATAAAACTACCTGACCCAGTTTCAGGTTGCTGTTCACTGGCAGGATGACTTTATCCTCTCGGCTCCACTTTACATGTCCAGGAGGGCTGATAACAGCTGGAAAAAGAAATCAAGCTCTTCCAATAACATGGAACGTCAGCGCTGCTGGTGTCTGGAGCCATTTGGATGGCAGAACCACTGTTGCAGGCCAGATAAAACAAAACTCTAAGTGTGACAATAGGGGAAAACTGTTACACCTATTTAACTCCTGCTATCATAACTCTAGTTTTACAGATGAAGCATAGCGGTATGAATACCATGCAGTGAAGTGCCTAATCACTTCTTTGTCATGCAAAGTTTGCTGAGTGACAGCAACAAATATTTGTGAGTCAGCAGTGACAGAGGTACAGTATCAAGTTATCTGCAGTCAGACAGATCAAGTAAAGTCTGTGAGGGTAATGAGGAAAGTATGGAGTTTTAAGCCATTAAGCAGGGCTGACCTCAAGGCTAGAGTTCAAAGAGGTTTCTTTTGGCAGCTGTGGGAGTTAAAAGGAGTTGATTATCAGATGTAAACGAAGCAGTCAAAAAGCACATCTTAGATATGAACCGCCGCTACTTCCTCAATGCAGTGAAATGCGATATACGGCAATGGGCTTCTTTGAAATACGACTGAATAAACGTTGATCTGTCAGTGTGGGTGGTGTGCTGTTAGAATAACATTCTCATTTGCATTTAATGTGGAAGGTGCAGTTTGTGCCAGATCATTTGATATAATTCAAATATTTAGAATTCATAATGATCTCTCACCAAATTTTCAGGTAAAATTCTGTGAATGAATAGCACTAGTTTTCATGACAATGCCACAATAAGCATTTGGATAAGTCTGACTTAAAAAGATATGATTGTCAATGCTTTACGTAAAGTTTATTCGTTTTAAAACAATATAGATTAAAAAATGAGAAGAGAAGAAAAGTGAAGTTAGTACTGGGAAAAGGTCTAGCATTTGTTTGCAGATGCCCTTTGGTTTGATATTTTGGCGCCACTGTAAAGTGTCCTTGAACTACATTTAACTGAAAGCATTTTAGTGCAGTCATATGCTAATATGTCAACAGTAAAAGCTGTATCAGCATACTTTGTACTATATCAGAGCGTGGCAGATCTGCCAGACCATATATGGCATTTCCTTCCTCAGTAAATGTTGTAGCAGTGCCAGGGACATAGCAGGCTGTGAATGTGTGCCAAGAGAACGCAGGAAATCACTCATATATCTGTAAGATAAGAAAGGGTCGGCATTTTGGGTACACAAAGAACAAAGCGCAGCTGTCACAGCTGTTTCCTGCGTGTGCTCGCCGCCATTGCTGTCTAATATCATTATCTTCTGTTGTCAAGTACACATTATCAGACAGGTTTACTCAACTGAGCTGTGAAATCGCATTTATGTCATACTTGCATGTGATTCTATTGAATCTGCACATCTGTATCCAGGTCAGAGTTTCTTCAAATATGCCTAATGAGGATTTTTTTTTTTTGCTGGAATCTGTTAACTTTATTTTACGAGCTAAATAAGCAAAGTGCCAAAAGTGCTACAGGGAAAAAATAAAACACTAAAAACATATATCGGCATATCAGTGCATGCCCACGCATGCCGCTCTTTGAACATTCATCTAAACTATGTTCCTTTAAGATAAGGGGCCAAGAAGCAATACAATACTTCTCAAAGATATTTACAGCCCTGCTGTGCAGCAAACAATGGGACAGAACAATAGAGGGCCCTTGAGGCACTCAGTTTATATAGTTACTTGAATGGCATGCAATCAAATATATGTTACATTTCAGATGTTGAAGATCAAAATGATCTGGGAGGCGTGCAGCTGACCAATGGAAAACAACCCAAACCAAACCTCTGAAACGACAAAGAAGTCTTGTGACCACACTGGCCTCTTGTGAACTCTTGATTTTTTTCGTAGCTCCAGCTACTGTGTGCTGCATGTTTGATTCTTTGTCCTCTTGTGGTCAGCCCTTATGAAGACCACCCTCCAGTCATCTAATCCATAATTGGTTGCAGGTTCAGCTCTGAAAGCCGTATTCATCATGACCCCCGTCAGAGTTGGTCAACACTGCCATCATATGTGCAGTTTGAAACGGTATCTTTAAATTTAATTATCAGTATGAAAAAAATATGGATTTTATTGTGTGATTTTATCACCCAGGAGTTAAATATAAACTTAAGGCCCCCTTGTTTTTCACAAAAGTAGTATAGGGAGCACAAACAGCCTGGCAGTTGGTCAGCGTGTCCCTTTATAATAGTTTTGACAGCAGTAGGTGTCTTCCGTAATTGCTCCATATAAAAAGACGACCATCCCACATCGGGTGTAATGTACTCTGACATTGTCAGCAGCACAGCACGACCGCTACCAGGGCACAATGGCTCCAAGCATTGTGAATTTAATTTTGTTTAGAGTGAATTAGCCCCCCCTCCCATGTGACCACAGGGTGCTCTATAACCAAAGAACACAGGTAATACTGAACCACCAGTTTACTGGAAAACAGAGTTCGCTGAATTAATGTGCCAAGCTAGATTGGGGACAAGAAAACAGAGAATGACTATGAATCATCACAATTATTGCTTTATCTTCTTAGATACATTGTCTTGATCCCAACTCAGTTTTTATTGGTAGTTTAAGATGGACAGGTGAGTAAATAAAGGTAATTTTCTGTTGTTTCCTTCTATGTTTTGGCTCAAAACAAAGACATAAAAGAACTGTTTTGTCTCGTGCTTTGACTTCACAGACGCTACAACATTACAGTTGCAAAAAAATGGATTCTACAGACGTCTGGGTGATAAATAAGTCAGTGGTGTGAAATTAAAAATGGATAAGTTCATCTGGAGTTTACTGGAACTCTAGTCAGCAGGGATTAAAGTTATAGGGTTCAAACAAAAGGTATTTATAAATCCTTATGCTCTTTATAATGATAATCTTAAACTGGGCTCGCAAAATCACATTCTACTGTACATGCAAGCTGTATTTACTGAAACATGCACAATGTGGCATGTGTGTGGCATATGGCAAATAGAACAGTGACACACTTAACCATATTCTAGTCAGACAAAAAAAAACTCACTCACTTTAATAAAAGAGAAGCAGATAAAGCTATCAGATACCCCACTTAGCACTGCTCACTCCGTGCCGACACCTAAAGCCTGCTGCCATTATGGATATTAAATAGCTGTAAAACAATTGCACAGGGATTCGGACAGTTGATCCGTTTGGTGGCACAGTGTTGAAAAGGATCTTTGTAGTCAGTGACATTTAAGCTCCCCCAAAAGTACAGTAACTGTTAGGCTACATCTGACTGAGAATCTTTATTATACTCTTAATTTTTTTTTTTACTCTTTTTTTTAACAGAACATACGCACTTTCAAGCAGATATTCAAACCATACATTATTATTACTACACATTTCAAAATGATAAAATTATTACACAAAATGCAAGTAAAAGAAAATGTATACTTACAGTAATATGCTAACATATAACATGATTTATTTGCTTTAATTTAGGTAATTTTGGTGTTCTATTAAAACCAAATATAAAAAAAACAACAAAAAAACCCCACCCATTTCCCAAACAATGTGAGACTATTGATTCTATTTGTGAGCTTAATTTACATAACTCTTCAAAACAAAAAACAGAGGCAGGTGGTGCTCAGAACTGTCTGCAGCGGGTGGATGTGAACCATCTTAACTCAACAGTTAATGGCCCTACTAACTTTTTTCAGCCAATAAGAATGCAAAAGGTTAGGAATTTCTGTGTGGTTGGTACTGAAGCACCTTGGCAGTGACTAATAAGCTCCTTGTCTCCTCCAGTTCACACTGAAGAACTGAGCAGACATATTATACACGACCAAACAAATATAGTGTGGTCCAATTTTTTGCTGAACAAAGACTGATTGTTGTTCATGGTTATGGTTTACGTTCCTCCAGTTTTTATAACAAGCTTAATTTTTTGCTGCCAAAGGTGTTGCAATACATGGCACGTAACCAGTGAGAAATGCTATAGGCATAAGTTTAATTAATCACTTCTCTATTTGTAAACAAGCAGTGTGACAAACCCTCAAAAGTAGGTGGTGAGACTTCGGCTGCAAAAAGGTGTGACATCCCCTACCATTATCACTCTATCTCAAGTTGGTAAGTGGGCAACTGGCTTTAAATGACTGACCTCAATTTAGAACAATTAAGGTCAAGGGTGAAATAAAGAATGGTTTGACAATGAGTTGCAAAATTCCCCTCCTCTGAACCAAAAGAGTGTGAATTTTGAAGTGACAGTTCAACCAAAAATGGAATTGTTCCAAACTTGTATAACTTCATTTCATCTGTGGAACACAAAAGAAGACTATCCTCTTATGGGGGTCATTTTTCAGTTGTACATTACATTTACATTTACATTTTAGTCATTTAGCAGACGCTTTTATCCAAAGCGACTTACAAATGAGGACAATGGGAGCTATCAAAATCAACAAAAGAGCAATGATATACAAGTCCTATAACAAGTCTCAGTTAGCCTAACGCAGTACACATAGCAAGGTTTTTTAATAAAATTATATAATAAAAAGAAAACAGAAAGAATAGAAAAAGAATAGACCAAGCTAGTGTTAGATGCCCTTTTTGCTTTTGTTAATTGTATAATAAATAAAAAGAAAACAAACAGATAGAGTACAAAAAGATTAGAAAAGCTAGTGTAAGTTTTTAGTAAATGAATAGAGTGCAAGTCTAAAAGGGACACGTTTTTTTTTTAAAGAATAGAATTAGAATAGAGAGTGCTAGAGTTAGAGGGTCAAAAAAAGATGGAAGAGATGTGTTTTTAGCCAATTCTTGAAGATGGTCGGATTGAGTTGGGCAGGTCATTCCACCAGGAGGGAACATTTAATTTAAAAGTCTGTGAAAGTGATTTTGTGCCTCTTTGGGATGGCACAATAATGCACAGTTCACTTGCAGAACACAAACTTCTAGAGGGCACATAACTCTGAAGTAATAAATTTAGGAAGGGTGCAGAGCCAGTGGTGGTTTTGTAGGCAAAACATTAATGCCTTGAATTTAATGCGAGCAGCTACTGGTAGCCAGTGCAAATTGATAAACAGAGGTGTGACGTGCATTCTTTTTGGCTCATAAAAAAATAATCATGCTGCCACGTTCTGGATTAATTGTAAAGGTTTGATAGAACTGGCTGGAAGACCTGCCAAGAGAGCATTGCAATAGTCCAGCCTGGATAGAACAAGAGCTTGAACAAGGAGTTGTGAAGCATGTTCTGAAAGAAAGGGCCTGATCTTCTATGTACATGTCTAAGTTGCAACATGACGTCTACACCAAATTTCCCCGTGGGGACTTTTAGAACAGAACAGAATAGAACAAAATAGAATAGAATAGATAAGAAATACTTTGATTTAGATAAGAACATGGCCTTTATCCGTACTAATTTCTATATGTAATAGTTGCAATCAGTTGTATTTTTCACAAATTCATTTAATTTTTTTTCCAAATTCCATTTTTTTACGTTTTAATTTTTCTGGATACCATTTTTTTTTTTTTACGTTTTAATTTTTTACACTTTGTTAAAAAAGAACTATCTAAACAGCTTGGTTTGCACTCCTCCCCTTTGCCTTCCCCCGGGGCCCCTAAAATGCTCATGAAGTGACTCTCAAAGCAGTTCTATAGATTATGTTTATGTGTTCATGTACTCATATATTGAGGCAGCAGAGGCTTCTGCTTCAGAATGTGTGTAGTAAACGAAACCGCTCGTCTGCGTCATTCATTTACACAGAACACGAAGGATTCATATTTAAATGCTATTTTTGTGGCTTTTTATTCACAGACACTAGTCCGAATTGCTTTTTGATTTAAGTGTGCTGACCTATTTTTGATGTATCCATCCAATATTTGGCATCACGGAAATCATAGGGCCCTATATTATGTCCATGTGAATTACCACGTAAGCAGCAGCGACTCACAACTAAACTTATTAGTATAAACCACAGGATTTTGAGTTAAAAGGGTCATTATAGGATGTTTTTCTTTCAGAGAAAGTTGATGGGATGAACTGTGGGATCTGTCATAAAACACTTTTTTTTTGTATAGAGACAAAAATTAAATCTCCTTGCTTGTATACTTTAATCTGTAAGAGTGTAATCCACCTTTAAAGGGACACTGGTTTAGGCAAAAATCTCCCAAGAACAATCAACTTGAAGACAAGTCCGCTTACATACTAGGATAAACCTCAGAGAGAGACTGAAAAAGTTTGATTGATCGTTCTTAAATACATCATTGCATAACTTCTAGAGAATTTCCAGAGCAAGCCACAAAAGAGGGCACTTATTTCCTTTAATAATTTGGCAGAGTCTCTATTAAGTGCACTTCCTGCTCTGTTTAGCATCTCTCCATTCAATGTCCCATCCTCTGCGCCTGTGGCCTGGGCTGAGCTCACTACACTGTGTGGTCCAAGGTTACAAATATGATTTACAGCAACCAGAGAGAGGAGCCTCCTTCTCAGAAAGTGGAGAACACATACTGCATCCATGTGAGAGCAGGAATGTGCTGCTGTGTGCTCGCTGTTTATCTGAAGCAGAGGTATGACCGCGTGAGACTGTGGAAAGAGCACAGGAAAATAAGCATCATGAATACTAGCTCACAACTGAGCTGTGTTATGAGTTTAATTGCACTACGGTTGTGTATACAGTCTGCATATTTGTTAGTATTACTGGATCTGGAACAGTACGTAAGATGTGTCCAATATTTTAAGCACTTCACACAGGATAGTTAAAAGAGTCTCTTTCTGTGAAGCGTCAGGCCTGGGAAATTTTTGGAAATGAATGTGTTGCCCAGTTCTAGGAAGCAGAAATATCCATGGAGACTTCTAGTCAGCACACCTTGTTGATTTATGAGGAAGTCCTGAGGGGAGTTTCACTTTGTCAACAGCGCTGCTCATTATACATATTCACGTATCACAAACAAGACCTCCAATATTTCAGAGCACCTCAGAAAAATACGATCTCTCACTGAGGTAGAGCAACGTTTATTACAGTTTTTCTCGATTGCTAACACACAATTCATGAAACAATTCACCATTTCACCAACTATAAACACAATCTCAAAACTATACACCAACTTGTGCAAACTTCAAACTTCCAGGTCAAAATCAAATAGTTTAGTCAAAAACATGCTCTCTTTTGTCAGACTCAAACTTTGGCCTCAGATGATACACAGACCTGTCAAATACACACATTACTTCACTGCCTAGAGAACACTAGTGAGATCAATTCAAAACACTGTTACAAAAACCTCCTTTTGGGAAATAGGAATCCCTTTACTAGTCAATGTCTGTTACAGTATACGGCATAAATAGAGGGATGCAGATACAGTAAAATTCAATATTAAACTGTAAGAAAAGTTTACTTTCATTACACTACTGTAAAGAGATCTTACAGTAGATGAAAAGCACTAGAAGAGAAAAGTTCAAAAACCAAATAACAATGTACAGTAAACACACACTGGAATATACTGTCAGTTACTTTACAGAAATAAATAAATTCATTCATTAATGCGCATCCTCTGCAAATGCATACGTATTGGTAGTATGCTAACAAAGTAACATTTGTTATAGCAGTTTCTTAGTCTTCTGACAAAAGACTTCTCTGCCTCCCCTAGACAGTCGTCTCTCAGTTCTGCAAAAATAGAGTACATGTAAGGACTACTTGGCTACAAAATAAATCCGACAGTAATGGGTTTGCGGGTGTACTGTACAACATGTGCTACAGTATTTACTGTACATAGAATAATGAAAGTTCTCTCATCTGAAGTACTGCTGCTATGTACTGTGATTATATTGTATGTGTATTGTGTAAGTAGTTTTGAAACCTTTTAGACGAGCCTGTAGGCCAACTTCCCTCATGGTCAGTCCATGCAGAAGAACATGCTCAACTATAGTACTTTGTATTTCATCAGGAACAAATGAAATTTGACCTCATCCCCTTCGTTTTTATTCTCCCCCCCCAGTTCCTCTTTGTCTCCCACTACCAGGATTCATTTTCCAAAACACATAATCAGCTGTGCTCTTGTTCATATCATCGAGATTCTGACCTGTGTGTCATCAGTTTTGCTACTTAATGTTCACACATGGATAAATGTGTGCTGTTTGAGTTCATTTTTTGATGCTTGAGTTAATTATATTGTGTGTTTGTGTTTTCTGAATGAGAACATGGTTAAACCTGTGCAAAATGATGGCGTTATTGTGTAGAGTTTTTGGTGAAATGTGTTAAAAGTTTTGAGAAATGTGTCTTTGTTTCGAGAACGGTATGAATGGTTTGGAAAATTGGGCCCAAAAGTGCCCAAAAGTGTGTTAGCAATCGAGAAAAACTGTAATGCTAGAAATGAACATTTACAGGGTGAGAGACGAAACTTGAAATGCCAACACACTCTTATGACAACATATATGATAATTCAAAGACAGCGAAATCATGTGAAATCATACGACAGTATAAATACAAATGTCATATGCTTTCATATTTCTATAACAAACATGGTTATGTTTAGGGCTGAGGCTTCATGCTTAGCTTTACGTTTTGGTTGCATGTTTGGGTGTAAATTAGTTATTTCTCCAACTTGAAATGTGAAATTTCGCAAACTTGTATAATTTTGACATTTTATGAAAAAGGGTTGTATTTTGTGTTTAATTTAATGATAAGCTGATATCTAAATGTGACTTAAGTTCCCAAAAGTGTATAAATACTTTTTGGATCCACTGTATGTGTTGGAAGAAAATAATATAGCAGTTTTTCTACTTCAAACTTGACATTTCATTCAGTGCGTTACTTGCCATTTCTTTCTAATTGTTTGTGAAATTCAACCAATTTCTGAGTGAAAATGTCTTCACCAAAATCTACATTTCTACACCAAATTCTACACCATTTTTATGCATATACCAGTTATCCAAGAAAACGTACAACCCGACTTGTATGATTTTGCCATCTAATGAATGCTCTCAACTGTACATTAAACATCACATATTAACTGATTTCAGCACAGTTTTGAGTACACTTTGAACTTAAATATTGTGTTTGAGCACAATATTGACTGATCATACCACATTGCAAGAGTGTTTCCTAACCAGATGTGATGTGATAAAATAGAAGGAGAAACATTAATTCTAGTAACTACATTACTTTGGCATGGTAATCATGGTTATCACCATCACTGATGACTGATCAAAGCAACAATGCCACAAACCCACTTTAGAGCTTTCATTCAAGTGCTTCATTAACACCAGCCAACCGTTATTAACACTTCTCTCAAAAGTTACAAAGGACAGCAGACAGAAATGACCACATGCATGCTCGGTTGGGTAAAGTCCAGCTAGAGCCTGAGCTACAAGAGTAAATTTTTGCGAATATTTAAATAAAATACGCAAATAACGCTGGTGCATTTAAGGTTATACATTTTTAAAACAGGAAAGTGCAAATGCATGTTGAATCAGCTATTCATAAAGTAGCTGAGCCACACGGCTGTCACATTAGATGGTGACCAGTGACCTCGTCTAAGCACGTTCATGCACTCAGTCGTCTTTTCACCATAATTACTGCTAATCACCTCACCTCTGACCCCTTTAATTGCTTCCTATCAATGCAAACAGTTGACATGCTTAAAATAGAGGATCAACACAGGGGGCAGTGAGGGCTGAAACAGCCAGGCTTCCACTGACCCAATACAACACAGCCAAAGACCAATAATTACACTATTGCTCTCAGACAGAAAACGGCTATTGATTCCAACCCCTTTGAGAAGTGTATATGCATCTAAAAAAGGCTGCATTCAGTGAAATATGGTGTTTGAGGGATAATATTAGATTATGACATAATGAGAATAACGTGGCAAGAGGGCAAGAACCTGGCCAGAATGAAAGCGTGTTTGTGTGCTAAAGAGAAAGAAGACAGTATGACTAAAGACTATAGCGAGAAGAATAAATCCACTATCAGTGAGACATAAAATACAAGGTTTAAATGGTTGGTTAGTTTATGTATTGTGCTGGAAAATCATTACCTCTTAAAGTCATGGAAAAGAGAAACACGATATAATAGAAACAACAGCATATTGACCAAATTAAAGCTAAACATCAAAGCACAAGTGTTAAGATCATGGTTAAAAATTCGACAGTCACTCGTGAGTGAAACATTAGGAATTTTCTTACAGTATACAAATGAGCAACATGAGGTTGTAATGTTAAACCAAGAAACCACTGTTTGACCACTTGCTTTTAACTTTCAGGGGAACATTCACCCCAAAATGAAAAGTTGTTCTTTATTTATCCTCATGTTATAAAAAAAAACATATTTTTTTTCTTCAAACAAAAAAAGAAGACAATTCTCATTATTTTTGTTTTGACATGTCTGATATCTGATTTGTAATTAGTGTTATTTTTCTTTCTGACACAACAGTAAATAGTCCAATCATTGCAATCCAATAACACAAAATGCAGTTGGTGTATTTAATAATAAAGAAATAAAAAACAGCAACATTTACAGTATTACAAGCTTTGAGATGAAATTGCACATTTATTTTTGCTTGTGACTGTTAAGCTTATAATGCAACATTTCTTCAGAAAGAACTGTTCTTACTTTTCTATTTTCTTTTTCTATTGAACAACCAATTACCAACAACATTTATGAGAAATAAAAGAAAGAAAGAGCAAGGTGAGAAAATGATGACCGAATTTTCATGTTTCCTCTAATTGCAGGTCTTAATGTCACTTCAACACAGCTGCTTTCGTAGCAGTTTTTTCAGCTTCAGTTCCCACAGGAATCATGCCAGCAAACAGCGGATATAGAGTTCTACAATATTAATCAGAACCTTATGGAATCATTAGACAGAGGTAATGTGCTGCTCATTATTTATTAACAGTGGTCAGGGCAGAGTTAAACTATCCCAGGGTTCTCCAGACCAGTCAGTTCATTGTAATTCCCACAGGAATCTTTCACGTGTGTACAGTGCAACTTAAGACCGGCACAGACACACTCCATCTTTAAAATAAATACTGGTTCTGCAATATAATCCATGTGAAACTAGACTAAATGAATAAAAGTGATCTTTAAAACAACAATAGCACATCAAACATATTCAAAAGTATCAAATAGATTGAAATGGCACATCAAAGAATGCTTTTACTCATTTTTTCAGCTGACCTTGATTCCCCTCCAAACTCCGGCCTTTTGGCAGGATGCAGAGGAATCCTGACAGCCCCTAATTAAACTGGGAACGTTATTTTTAGGAGCGTGGCCTCGATACAGCTGTTCCCTTTTATTGAGTAGCAGTAGCGGTGGCTGAAGTTGTCTTTAGGTACCCTCACTGTGGTGCACAAAGACAAAGTGAGCCCTGTCTCCGGTTGGCTAAATGGCGTCTCTTTGGATGCCGGATTGCACAATGAAACCAGAAGCTCCAGGCACGAGGCCCGAGCCACTGAAGTGGTCAGAGAGGAGACTCCTAAAAATATCCCTCAGTCTCTTACTCTCTCTCTCTCTCTTCCTCTGTCTCTATCTTCTTCTCTTTTAATTCCACTTTTCACCATCCTGACTTCTTCTTATTCCTCATCCTTCCCTCTTCTGGTTTACACATAACGAGATGTGTCACGAATTGCTCATTGTGCAGAAGTAAGCAGCTGAGGGGAATTAGTTGGCTTGGCGCGCTGCAAAGGACAGTGTGTCAGAGGCCTTTGACACACAGCTTAAAGGGATAGTTCACCCAAAAATGACAATTCTGTCTTCATTTTTTTGCCCTCATGTCTTTTTAAACACATAAGCTGCTCCCCCCCCCATGGAACACAGAAGAGAATTTTGAAGACTCTTAAAATTCTCCTTTTGTGCTACACAGGGAAAAAAGTATCAAATGGTTTAGCGTAAATTACTGAGTTTTGATTTTTGGGTCAACTTTTCTTTTTAAGAGTACTGAGAGAGCCTGTTCTGCCTTTTTTCTTTCTCTATCTAATTTTTTTTGCTCTCCACTATCTGTTTAGTATTAGTGGATATGGAACATATAGGCTTCAGCTGTGAGATTTCAGCCTGACATCATGTGCCTTCACTGGCACACCTCATGTGAACTCCGGCACAAATCCTTGAGCGAGCACACTAGAGCCAATAGCATGATAGGAAAGAAAGCATGAGATATATTTTTGACCCCACAGGCATTTGCATTTGCTTTTTTAAAAAGGCCCTGTGAATGTCATGTCAGGACAGAAACTTCAGTAACCTTATAACAGCTTGAAAAAATTCCTCTTTTATGACAATGTGGAGCAGTGACCTGCAAAAGCCCATGACGCTGTCTACGTCATGTGTATAGAACGTGAGGTATTCACATCTGTGCTGATATTCAGTATAACTGCAAAAATCAGTGAGTTGACTGGAATCGTGAGCATGCGCACTGCCTTGCTCTGTAGTCACTCCATTCCAGATCCAATCCATTTTCACCCACTCACTGGTGAGTATCTATTGTCCAGATCCAGCCCATTTTCATCCGCTCACTGGCTCACTTCAAGTGATCATGGAGCAACAGAAAGCACTGACGCTCTGACTTTTCAACACTTCAGTTTGAGGTGATCTAAGGTCTGTGAGAAATGCCCTACAAGCTATTCGACCTACACTCTTAAAAATAAAGGTGCTTCACGATGCCATAGAAGAACCTTTTTTGTCTAAATGATTCCATAAAGAACCTTTAACATCTGAAGAACCTTTCTGTTTCACCAAATGTTCTTTGTGGCGAAAGAAGCCTCTTAAAGTTATAAAAAGGTAAGAAAGAGATGATTCTTTAAAGGGGGGGTACAATGCTGTTTCATGCATTCGGAGTTGTTTACACTGTTAAAGAGTTGGATTCTCATGCTAAGCATGGACAAAGTTTAAAAACAGTATGAGGACGTATGCCAGAGTTTCTGCTGCCCAAAATCTACTTCGGCGTTCGTACAAGTTTCGGAGAGTTTCTTTTTTGATTCGTGCTCGTTAATGACGTAAACGAGGGCTGGAACTCCTATATGGCCATTTCTCCAGAAGAAAGCGCCCTTGACACGCATCGACCAGAGCAAGAGAGAGATCGCGCCCATCAACGGCGCTTCATCCGGCGGCAGGCCGGCAGCGCTGCACGGGACTTGCTCGGGAAGAATCATGTCTCCAGTCCAAAGAAGTGTGTTTTTGGTTGTAAGGGAAAGATAACTTGTTCAGTTCCTAACGAACCCAGAGTATGCAAATCATTCTGTAATCGCTTGGATAAAAGTGTCTGACTAAATAACTAAATAAATAAATAAAATGTAAACAGTGGATACAGTTTGTTTTCCGGGGCAGCAACGGAGTTTCAAAAGAGTGTTTGTTGACGAACGTTTTATAAAAAAGGCCCAGTTCAATGCTGGATTTGCACATCATTTGATACTGAAAATGGAGCCGGCTCCAAGTATAAAAGATCCCAGTCATGATTCAGCACGCAGAAGGTACGTGACACGGCATAAAATGTCTGTGTTTTTGTTGGATGGCCCATTTAGTGCGTCTCTTTAGCTACGCCCCACGCGCGCGTCGGAGCTCGGCTTTTCCGCGAGAGAATCATAAGATGTATTTTCTTGATAAATTATGATAAAACTAAAGACTTGTGGGGATATGACGATGCAGTAATACTCTATAGGTCCTCAAGATCAACATGAGATGGGGTGAAAAGTGTGTGTTATGCCCGCCCTATTCTTTTAAAAACTCTTCACATAAAGGTTCTTTGGGGAACAAAAATGGTTCTTCTATGGCATAGCTGTGAAGAACCTTTTAAGCACCATTATTTTTAAGCGTGTAGGATGAAAAGTGCTACAGAAAACATTGAGAACTCAAATGAAACATTGTAATTAATCGCACAGGCAAGTATATTATAATTCATAAGAATATCAGACTTAAATATATTTTATTATGTAAATAAACAATACCATATAAATGTTTTTTATTGTTATTTTTTAAGAACTTAATAATGTTATCAGCAAAGGAAGGACACATTCAATGTATTTCAATTTCAAATGAATATTGTTCTTTTGAACTTTCTATTCTTTTTTTCTATTCTTGAAAGGAATGTATCACAGTTTGAAAAAAAAACAGTTTTCAACATTGATAATCATAAAAAAAAGTTTCTCGAGCACCAAATGAGCATATTGATGATTTCTGATAGGATCAATTGACACACTGAAGACTGAGAGTAATGGCCACTGCTAAAAATTTCAGCCTTGCATCACAGCGAAATTGTTTATTTAATTAAAACAGCATATTACAATTGTCCTAAATTGTAGTTACTATTACGAAAGTTATTTTTAATACAAGTAAATGCAGCTTTGAGTTGTAGTACAAGGAGGACTTTGAATGTAGTGATATAGTATCTATATTATACGCTATATATGAATTAAATTATAGCATTTACGTACAGCATTTATTTGGCATATAATGGTGATTTTTTTAAATAATAAAAATAATGTTTCAATTTAATGTAACCTTGGTGGAAAAATATAGTTTGCTTTCAAAATTTCATAGTGATCTTGAATGGATTTTTTTCACTGAGCTTTTGGAAATGTAGTATGGGACTGAATTTGCCAAATAGAAACAGCCTTTGCTTCAGGAGTGTTTTAAAACGCAACCTACACACATGCAGCTCACTAGGTTTTGGGCCAGAGCCATCATCACCTCAACAATCTCTTGACTGATGAAGCGGCTCAGCGGGATGAGTACAGATTCTATAGTATCTCCATGCGACCCACATTTAAACCACTATACTTCTGTGCATTCAACGTGAACTCCCATATCACCACTAACATTTGGAGACCTCACAATTCCGGATTTATACGCTCTTTTATAAATCACATACTCTCACATGTCTGTGCGTTTGAACCTATACCGCCCTGGATGCTATAAAAACCTCCATTGTCTCCACATTTCCTTTGTTGGTGTAGTGTCTGGAGGCAGTTTGGGGAGATGTATGGAAAGCCTGAGCCAACGCTGACATTAAGCCTGAAAGAGCACTCTGTATCCAGGCAGAACAGAGGGGGACACACACAGGCATCTAACACACTCACCCAAATTAGCGGGCCCCAGTCGGCGTCCCATCTGACGCATAATTACAATAGTCACTGCAGTTGTCTGGGCACAAGTTCAACTCCTCCTCAAAGAGACAAGATAGTTAACAGCTAGTGTGGCAGTGAGTGAAGACTGTGATATAAGAGCTGACCAACCATTAATTACAACACCTTGATTTGAACCCTTTCATGCTTAAAAATAAAGAGGAGGTTTAACCATTATGGGTGACCACTGTACAACACTTAACAGTGCTCCTTTTCTGTGGCTTTATGGCTGAACCATCTGCAATCAATGAAAACATCCTACCACCAAGTGCATTATTCACAACCAACCACATCATTTACAGTCACCTAAACAATGCTTATTTAGGGACGAGGGTGGTGCTATACATCGCATGCTGGTTCTCATTAGACTGTACTGTGGAGTGAATGGATGCCTCGTCTGTCTGCTTCAGATAAGCCCACTGATGAGAGGCTGGGGTTGCTTCTATTTTAGAGAACGACTGATCCGTAATTTGGAGACTTTCTGAATAGCTGAACCATAACCTCATGAGTTGATGTATATGAACTTGGTAGACTCATAATGCGTATTTGGTTAGACTGAGGCTAATGCAGATTTAAATTGAAAAAACGTGTGGATTAGAGCCCTACAATAGAATTGATTAAATATTTATTTATACATCAGTCCCAAAAAGCATTTGAACACACTACATGACTTTGCATAAGTGCTGTCAAACGATTAATCGCAATTAATCACATCCAAAATAAAAGTTTTTGTTTACATAATATGCTTTGTTGTACTGTAGGACTATTTAGTATGTAATGTTAATAAGCACACACAATGCAGTCCACTACTATATTTAAAAATATTCACATGTATTTACAATACATGTGAAAATTGAATTTTTTTTGGTTCAAAATAAAGACAGTGTATTGTATAACACTTTCTGGTTATCAGCACTGGAACTTGTTTTAATTTAAATACATTTATGTTACATATATTTGACACAGTTTTTCTGAATCTAAGTTACACCAAACTAGTCTGTCACAGAACAAATCATAGTTCATAGCACATTAAAGTGTAGTTCAGTCAAAAATGCAGCATCTGTCATCATTTACTCACCCTCACGTCGTTCCAAACCTGTAAGACTTTCTTTCTTCTGTGGAACATAAAAGATGAAAAATGCCTCAGTGTTTTTTGTCCATACACTGAAAGTCAATGGTGTTTAATGTTATTTTAAAACTGTCACTGACTTGTTATATAGGATAAAACCTAAAGGCTTCAGTTGGAGTTGTGTTAATTTATCTTTTGATTTATGTTTGCTTTCTTGTGAAACGCTTTTTATATTACTTTTTTGTTTTTCGTTTTTTTCACTTCTTCGCGATTTTTTTTTCTTTGTCTCTTATAAATCAGTCTTCAAAATATCTTCTTTTGTGTTCAACAGAAAGAAGAGCGAAAGGTTATAAGCCCTATTGACCAACAACACGAGGGTTAGTAAATGAAGACAGATGTTTCATTTTGGGTGACCAAATACTTTTTTGGGGTCACGTGTACATTACAAAGGCCATCCTGACCCCCCAAAAAAGACTCTTAATACATACAGCTAAAGGAACAACAGAACTGCTAATTCAACCAAAACTGCAAAGGATCCAATTACACTCAATAATGGGACATGCACAATGTGAGTGACAAAGCCTCTTTCCGCCCCTCGGAGAGAGACGCCGCTGTATACACAGAGCCTGACACCACATGTGAAAGGATTAGACCTGTAAGATACAGCAACACAAACATTTCTGTTCTAAAGTCAGCTGTAGTAGGGCTCTGGTCCATGAAAGCAGCAAAACACACTCACTTAGTTTTCAAAGAATTACTTAAAGGAGCATGAAAGATGAATGACGGCAGATGGAGCCTGGCCCGGGAACGACCTCGTGGATTTCTCCACTCTTTCCCTCTGGCATACTGAGGCCCACTGCTTTGTTGAATCTGTTGAGAACTGGGCACTTTAACAGCCATTTGTCACTGGCACAGGTACATTATGTAACTCAGAGTCAGGCACACCCTGGGTAAACTGGGAAAACTCCACGGGCTGCCGAGATGGGACATGTTCACACATAAGAAGTAACACTGCCTTTTCCTGTCTCAGCTCGACACAGTAGAGTAGGCAATGGCATATGCATTATAGTGCCAGGAGGCAGCATTCTTTCCAATCAGCCGCTTTTATGCGAAACAACTGCTGGGATGCACTGGTGACATATAACACTGTGTGAATGTAATGAATGCTCTTCATGAGGCAGGTCTATGCATGAGTAATATGATGGTACACTGGATCTCTGCCAGTGCAAATACTCTCAATATAACCAATGTCTTTTGCATGCACTCTTTTTTTCCTCAGTAATATGAATGGTAAGCAGTAAATCATAGTTACGCACAAAGCAGTGATGGACGATTTGCTGTTTTTCATGATAGTGTTGTTAACATAGAAGTGGTCTCCGGAGCCTCACAAACGGATTGCCATCGGTCTAATCAAGTCAAGTCACCTTTATTTATATAGCGCTTTTAACAATACAGATTGTGACAAAGCAACTGAACAGCATTAATTAGGAAAATAGTGTCAATAATGCAAAATGACAATAGTAAACACAAATTTTATTCAGTTAAAGACAGTTCATCATTCAAATCAGTGATGTCATCATCCAGCTCAGTTCAGTTAAATAATATCTTTGCAATCATGTCAACGATAACGCTGGAAATGAGGTGTCCCCAACTAAGCAACCCAAAGGCGACAGCGGCAAGGAACCAAAACACCATCGGTGACAGAATGGAGAAAAAACCTTGGGAGAATCCAGGCTCAGTTGGGGGGCCAGTTCTCTGACCAGACGAACCAGCAGTACGGAAAAATAAATTTTAAGATGTAATAAAACAGACGATGAATAATTTTAACAGCAATTATTATATGATGCAATAAAACTTATAGCAAAGTTTGGTAGTTCTGTCTGTTGTTTCAGGGTTGGCATCATATGAGGTCCTCCGAGGGGTTGGCATCATCTCTTCTCAGACGTTCTGGATCCAGACTGAAGCTTGTATAAATCCTAGTTACCACAGGATGTCAATCCCGTGGCAAAAGACAGAGAAACAAATACAAACCTAATTAGCGTAGCTGCTGTTCCAACCAAGCAAAAAAATTTTGTTTAACCCAAACTAAAGAATAATAATGTGCTTTTGATTAGATATAACTGCAGTAAAATATTATGACTGCAGTAAAAGATTATGATATGCATTATTTGAATGTTTGGCCAAATAGATGTGTCTTTAATCTAGATTTCAACAGAGAGAGTGTGTCTGAACCCCGAAACTTATCAGGAAGGCTATTCCAGAGTTTGGGAGCCAAATGCGAAAACGCTCTACCTCCTTTAGTGGACTTTGTATTATACCTCGGTCCTTCCCCAAAAGTCAGCAATTTCTCGAGACTCCTAGGGAGCGTGATCGGCAGATGTAGACGTGGGTATCAGCATAGATTAGGTAGCAGGAGCTAACCTAATGGGCCTTATATGAGCAAATAAGAATATTTGTAAATGATCCGGAACTATAACAGTGTAGCCAGTGCAGAGAAGAGACTGTTAAAGTTGGGGTCATCTGATCAATATTTCTTGACTGGTAAGGCCTCTAGCCGCACTGCCATTGGACTATCTGTAGCTTGTTTGTTGAAGATGCAGGACAACCAGCTAGCATTGCATTACAGTAGTCCAGTCTAGAGGTCATGATTGCATGAACTAGCTTTTCTGCATCAGTAACAGGTAGCATGTTCCGTAGTTTAGCAATGTTTAAGATGGAAGTATGCTGTTTTTGTAACATGGGAAATAGATTTTCAAAAGACAAGTTGCTATCTAATATAATACCCAGATTTTTGACTGCAGAGGAAGTAACCGTACATCCGTCATAGTTGCAAATTGTAATCCACGAGATTCGGCGGTACTGGCTTTGGCTCCAATAAGATAATATCTTGTTTATCCGAATTAATAGAGAGAAAATTAGTTGGTCATCCTCTTTTACATTTTAAGAAACACTCCGTTAGCTTAGATTAATTTTTTTTATAGAAGTTTCATCTGGTAACCTTGTGAAGGATATATAGTTGAGTAATCATCGGCATACAGTGGAAACTAATCCCGTATTTTCTAATATTATTACCAAGGGGCAACATGTATATCGGAAATAGCAGAGGATCTAGGACAGATCCTTGTGGCACTCCAAATTTTTCTGGTGATAATTGAGATGAGTCCCCATTTAAATGAACAAAGTGGTAACGATCGGACAGGTGGATCTAAACCATCTTAAAGCTTGCCCTTGAATACCCGTATAGTTTTGAATTCGATCTTTGAGTATGTCATGATCTATAGTATCGAAAGCAGCACTAAGATCAAGTAAAACTAGCAAATGAGACACAGCCTTGGTCTGACGCAAGAAGCAAGTATTTGTCATTTTAACAAGTGCAGTTTATGTGCTATGATGGGGCCTGAAACCTGACTGAAATTCTTCATAGAGATCATGTTTTTGCAGGAAAGAGCACAGTTGAGCAGACACAACTTTATCTAAAATTTTAGACATAAAAGGAAGAAATGAAATGGGTCTGTAATTTGCCAGTTCACTAGGATCTAGATGTGGTTTCTTAATAAGATTTTTTTTGGGGTCGTTGGCTGTAATGATGCCAGCTTGCAAGGTTTTGGGACGATGACCTAAAGACAACGAGCGAGCTTAATAATATGCAGAAGCGAGTTATTCTGCTTACAGGGTAACAATCTTTTAATAATTTTATGTGGCGGTACAGATATAAAGGCCGGTGTTGGTTTAGTGATGCAGTGTGATAGTATAAGTTTATTTAGCTCTTCCTGTCTTATAGTTGTAAAGCACTGCAGTTTATTTTTTGGTGCGATGAATGAAGCTGAAGTAGTTTATGCTGTAGAATCTACATTTGTTATTGTTTTTCTGATGTTATCTATTTTATCAGTGAGGAAATTCATAAAGTCATTACTATTAAAACTGTGAGGGAATATTTAGATCGGCTGGTGGAGTCGGCTTGGTTATGCTTTATTAAGTAGCCACTGTGCTAACTAAAAACCTAGGATTGTTTTGGTTATTTTCTATGATTTTGTGGATATGCTCGGCCCTGGCAGCTCTTAGAGCTTGTCTATAGTTGGACATACTGTTTTTCCAAGCAATTCTAAAAACTTCCAATTTAGTTTCTCCATTTGCGCTCAAGACTACGAATTTCTTTCTTGAGAGAATGGGTATTAATGTTGTACCATGGCACAGTATGTTTTTCTCTAACCTTTTTCAATTTGATGGGGCAACAGCTTCTATTGTATTAGAGAAGATAGTGCCCATGTTGCTAGTTTTTTCGTCTAGTTCATGTGTCTTATTGGTACACAGAGCAGTTGAGATAGATCAGGCAGGTTATTTGTGAATCTGTTTTTGGTGGCTGGAACAATAGTTCTGCCTGGACGGTAACGTGGATCCATATAGTTAATATCAGTAATACGCTGCATGCACGATTCAAGGAAATGGTCAGTAATATCATCGTTTTGAGGTACGATATCTATATCAGTAAGCTCAATTCCATGCGATATAATTAAATCTAGCGTATGATTAAAACGATGAGTGGGCCAGGTGACATTTTGCTTGACTCCAAAAGCGTTTATTAGGTCACTAAACGCAAGTCCTAATGCATCATTTGTATCATCAACGTGAATATTAAAATCTCCGACAATTAGAGCTTTATCAACAGTAACCAATAGGTCAGAGAGGAAATCTGCAAATTCTTTTAGGAAATCTGTATACGGCCCTGGTGGTCTATACACAGTAGCCAGAGCAAGAGATACGATAGATTTCTTTTGCATATCTGACAGTGTAACATTAAGAATTAGTATTTCAAATGAGTTAAACCTGAATCCTGTCTTCTGAGTAACATTGAGAAAATCACTATATACTGTTGCAACACCGCCACCACGACCAGACTGACGGGGCTCATGCTTATAATAGTACCTTGGGGGAGTAGACTCATTTAGACCAATATAATCATTGGTTTTAGCCAGGTTTCAGTCAAGCACATCAGAGTACATCAAAACTATTATCTGTTGTAATTTAATTTACAATAACTGCTTTGGGGGAGAGTGATCTAATGTTTAGGAGCCCAAACTTTAAAAATGGTTTTTGTTCATTTATTTTCAATTGTTCTGGTTTAATCACGATCAGATTTTTTCTAGATCCTGCATTAAATTTATATTTTAACCTCACTATTCGGTAAACAGACAGTCTTTATAGATTGGACAATGCAAGTACTTATATCATTTAAGTGGGTAGAACAAAAGCCATCAGGGCAGTTATTTGAGATTTGACTTACTAGTCACATGGAGCGCAGCGTCCTGGAGATGTTGTCCGACATGAGCTCCGCTCCGACTCTGCTCTACATTGTGTACAAGGTCTTTAGGAAGCAGCTGAAAAGTTGAGTCTTATCGGATAACCTTGTAGTTTAAAGATCAATGGCACAATTCTATACAAGCAGACAGACACTTAAAGATTGTGTGTCAAAGAAAGGCCTTGCATGAATAGACTATATTCTATATATAGAAGTATACCGCATTATATTCGCACTGTGCTTTATGACCTCAGTTTTTTGTTTTTTTTACACTTCAGCAACTTGTATGATATTATGTTCTATAACATATAACAAGAAGTAACTTACAATTTTACATACAATATGAGCCAAATACACACTGTCCAAGAGTTTGGGTAATATTTTGTTATTAAGGTTTTTTGGGGGGGGGGGGGGGGTGTTTTTTGTGTATGCCCGGTCTTTTGTTACTAATCCAAAAGTCACCGTCAAGACATTTATGAGTTTATCAATGTTGAAATGGTTTCAACAAAACTATTAAGCAGCACAACTATTTTCAACATTGTAAAAGATAAGAACTGTTCGTGCCCACCACATCAGCATATAGAATGAATTTCTAGCCAAGGATCATGTCACATGAAGACTGCGCGTAATGATGCCTGAAAATTCAACATTGCCATCCATGGAACTCGCGAAATTTTTTAAACATATTAAAATCAGTTATTTTAAATTGTTATAAAACATTTCATAATATTCATGCTTTTACTGTATTTTTGTATTAAAATGGCATAATGTATAAAGAAGCAACATATAGAGTGACAGTGTACAGGGTTTCTGCAGACTTAAACAAGTTAAATTTAAGACTTTTTAAGACCTTTTTAATACCACCTTATATGAAATTTAAGACCTAAACCTGTAATGGAAATACACATTTTATTAAATACATATATGTACTATTTAATGTGTATAAATAAAAAAGAAAACAAAATATCAATGCTGTAATAAATGATATTTATTACTACAATATACAGTGAACTTTTCATGTCAGCAGACAATATTCCATACAAAAAAATCCCTGCAAAATAACTGCATCACTGATATTTTTGGTGGAGTAAACAAACTTTTGGTGAAGCAATATTTTCATCAGTGTTCTATCAGCTTTTACATACTTAAATCTGCATATTTACCTTTACAAAGGCCTATTTTTAACCTTTTTAGATGTATGCATCATCTTACATGTCAAATTATTACAATTTATCAATAAATTAAATATACACTATAGGGCTGCTACCAGTCAGATTAAATAATTTACAACTGCAAATAACAATAATTACAACTGCAATAAATAATGTCATGAGATTAATGTTTTAATGCATTTATGAAATATACAAATAAGAAATGTTGAGGTGGTGCAAAAAAAGCATATCTTTTCAGGCGTACTTCTAAGTCCTGAAACATACCATGTAAGATGGAGGTAATGTCACTTAATGGAGTGAGTCATTGAGTCATTCGCATTTCAAACTGATTGAGTGTAGTTGTTACATGCACTGCTATTTACGCCCAGACTTTGATGGAACAACTGCCTCTAAGTTTTTGATATATCATATTCTGTGTGGTGGTCAGCAGTAAGTTTAAATAGATTTGTACCTTTTATAGGCATTTACCTTTATAAAGCCATTTTTCTAAAAATGTGCATTATCTTTTGAGTCAAATTCACATTTAATCAGTGAATTAGAATAATAAGACATTAGGGCAGTTACCAATCAAATGAAATCAGTATCAACAAAATTCATCTTTTGAATCCAGAAGTAAGAGCATCTGACGTGACATTTAGATGCGGTTTACACACTGTTTAATGTTTTTTTTTTTCTTTTTTTTTTTTTTTGTTTTTTCTCCAGAGAATGTATGCATTACCTGCCAGTTACAAATGCAGAAATAAGGTTTTGGACATATTAAACATTAAACATGAATACTGACTATTTGAAATAATTAAAACAAAAGTGCAAAAGATACTTTAAAGGTGAACTTAAAAGCGCCAGTACGGTGGCAGTAAGTCACTGTAAACCGAGTCATTGCCCCGACTGAACCTGAATAATTTAAACGGATTGATTCATTCAGCGAACGAAACACCGTCATGTATGACTCAGAGACGCACAACAAGCAGCTGTGGCTTGTTGGGATTATTTTTGTTGAGCGAATAGTGCAAAACAGAGACAATATGGTGTTCTAAACGATAAGCTCTATTAAAACTTCTAGTTTATTGAACTTGTTTTTTCACCAAAGAAATCAAAATCACATTTGGTATATGGTGCTCTTTTTTGTTGCTAATTTTGGAGAAAAAAAGGCGTCTTCAGTGGTGAAGCTATGAGTTAAATTATATATTTCTTGGGTCCCCATTGCATCTCTGAATTTGTGATCATCTCTGAATGTATTTAATAGATGCTGAATCATGCAGGTGATCAGGCGCACGCGACTAGACTTCACATATATGCAAAGTGGCACTCTGTAGCGCTGTTTTGAATGTTTGGTTGAGTTTTTTTGCCGTCGTGAGAATATGAGTAAATAGCCACATTGTCATGGGATGGTACTTAAACTATCTCATGTTATGAATAAACTAAAACATTGTGAATTTTTACCTCGTGAGTGTCCTCTGAGTTTATGTGTGCTGTGACGCTCATTTGTTCTGAAGGTCTCGCGAGGACAAACAGAGGCAATTGCAAGCCTCAGCAGCGCGATGTATGGTTCTCTCTAATGATTTGTCCAATGATTGTAAAGTCATTAGTACCGTAAGACTGAAGATATGTTTAGCGGTGATAGCTAATAGAGCACAAAAAATTTAAGACCCATCGAACGAATTTCATACTTTTTAAGGCCTTATATTAGGAAAACGTTATTTAAGACTTTTTAAGGACCCGCGGACACCCTGAGTGTATGTGGAATTAAGGTCTTAATATTATACAGATTATAGATCATATATACAAACTGCTTCACAATGCAATATTATTAGGATTTTCTGGTTACAAATTGAGAGCATAGAGGAGGAAGCAATCAAAATGTTCCTGATATATTTGCAGTATACTTGGTATCTAGTGTAAACAGATCTTCAGTATATATTCCAAGTATGGATACATGAACCCCAGCACTTGCCATGCCCATTGATAGGCACGTTGCATGGGGTGTATATATCTATAAATAAATACCTGTATTTTACTGCTCCCACTACACAGTGACTGTTGAGCCAATGACCCTGATTCAGAGAAAAATATAATAATTTTTGTGATTCTCTGTCAAAACCTGCATGATATTCCTAGATCTCTCACCTGTCTGTCGTTGAACAGTTCAGGTGCAAACTAACTTTAATACATATGAATAGATAAAAACCCCAGCAGTCTTATTTATAGTATTCAGGTGTTTGATACCTCTTCTCTATTCCCTTGCAGGCTTCCTTATCTGACAGCTCACACTGCTTCATCGGTCCGCTGGCTGTCTGCAGCGCAGCCACAAAAGCTCGTGTCTGTTTCTAGTTACAGTTCAAAGAGTTCCTTTAAACCTGGATATGCGCTCACCATAAAACCACACGTCTCCATGTCTATCTAGGTTTCCCTCTCTAGTGATCTGTTGTTTGTTATAAAGCAGAGAGAGCAGAAATTCAAAGTGGAGGAACTTGTTCTCTCACCTGATATCACATCTTGGCACAGGCTGATAAATGTGCAGATGTGAATTATTGAGATCAACTCTGAAACAAAGAGATATTGTTGTATTGATGCGCATGAGGTGCTGGCACGTTATTTCTTCACTGTCCTATAATGGCACACTTGGTGTCCCACATAACCCCCACGAGGAATCAATCACTTGGTGTTATTTGCTGCCACATCCAGCAGTGAGTACAGAACAGGCCGATCCTAAAATACCAGCATGAATTCTAGAATAGTCACTGGCTCATTTCCAATAATGCCATGAAGTATGCAGGAAAGTCTATAAATACAAATACAAAAGCAGACATTGAGGTCTTCAAAGATTTTTTTTTTGTTCTGCTAGAAGTTAAAAGCAAATGACAAATGGATATTTAGATAATATATTTTATAATGGATATTTAAATAACAATCTATGATGCCAGTCAAAGGTTTGGTTGCACATACTCCCTATTTCTGATATTTTATAATAATTTCTAATTATAAAAGTCATCAAAACTATGAAATAGCACAAATGGAAGTAATGGAATTAAGTTGTGTGCAAAAATATATTATAATTTTATAATTATAAAAGTAATCAAAACGATGAAATAGCACAAATGGAAGTAATGGAATTAAGTTGTGTGCAAAAATATATTATAATTTTATAATTATAAAAGTAATCAAAACGATGAAATAGCACAAATGGAAGTAATGGAATTAAGTTGTGCGCAAAAATATTTTATAAAATTTTTTTCATTATAAGTCATCAAAACTATGAAATAATAGTGAGAAGTAATGGAATTAAGTTGTGCTGCCAAAAACAACAACACAGTAATTATCTACCCTAAGAATACCCTCCAGTATTGAGCCCTAAACAAACATAGTACGATTGTTATTATTATTATATGAAGAGTTCAGATGCAAAAGCCTTTAAGTGCCGTCTGAATTTTTTTTCTAAAATGAGCATTTTTATCAGGCCCATATATTTATGTTCAGTTATTTCACTTTAAATGGCATAGAAAATGACCTATACATTGCCATTAAAGTAAAATTACTGAAACTAATATAGGAGCCTGATAAAAATGCTTATTTTAGAAGAAAATTTCAAACGGCACTTTGAGGGTTTTGCATCTGAACTCTTCATATATTAACTATTAATAAGAATTACTACATATGTTGCTATATAATGGTGTATAGTTTATTTATAGTTATAATTTAAAATTCGTACTATATAAATTTAACTATAATTAAAATATAAAATACTAAACTATAAATGATATAGTATATCCCAAACTCACATTTCTATAAAAGTGTACAAAACCAATTTCTTGTATTTAAGTCCTAGCTTTTTGATCACAAGGTTTAAGATCATGAATTTTTTCTTTTCTAACTTTCGTCTATATTGTCCATCAGCAATGTAAGACGCATGCAAGTGGCACTAATTTATGGCTCATAATGAGTCAGCAGCGATCAATGATGAAGTCACTAATGATTATGATTCACCATTCAAGCTGTATTAGATGTGACAATTCCATGCGGACAGACTCTCTGTTTAGCATTAATCTTTTTTTTTTTTTTAGCCAGCCTGATGAATGTGTCCACCCACCATTCCACTACACTAAACAGCATCACCTTTCAAATAGGAAATGAAGTTTTGTTGGCATGCAAGAGAAGTAATTTGTAAGTCACATGCTCTGTTTGGCTTTATCTAGGAAGAAAAAGTGAAGTTGATTATATTGAACCCTTCACAGGAGGATACAATTGAGGGGTCTTGTCCCCCAAACAAACATACACACACACACACGCACGCACATGTTTACTTAGCTATCTAAATGGGGACATTCCATAGCAGGGCCGGGGCTAGGGGGGCCAATGCCCCCCCAGATTACTCTTGTGCCCCCCCAAAAATGTCCGAGCCCCCAAAAAGTAATAATAATAAAAAATAATAATAATAAAATTAGCATTAAACACTTATTATTTGTACTATCTAAATAAGGATCAGTCACTTTGTTCAAAGGAAAAATGGACAATTATGCACATAATGACATTTGAACTCATAGCCACAAAATCTTATTATAAATAATAATAAAAAGCTAACCATAACATCCAAGCAGAAAACACAACAGTACATTTCTGTTCAGTGAAGTATAAAATTACCTTTATTACAATCACAATCACCTGCTTGCCTGTAAGCCAAGTTAGTATATCCTATTTTAAATAAACTGTATACTGAATTTGTTTTTGTGTGAGTGTGTGTCTTCCTTCATTAGCCTTCATTGGCATGAACGGCTCGATTAGTTCCTGTATCAAATGTAGATCTCACCATCTCACGCGCAGCCACACGATTGGTCGATTATATACAATACCTGCATGTTATTTGACAAACGTGTCCCGTATGAACGGTGCATATGGCCACCTTACTCTTTGCCTTCTCTAGTGCAGATCAACCAGGTCTCGTCCTATTCGTCAGTTTATCATCACAAATCCCGGGAAAATATGCCCGATTGCTCAGTCCAAATGAGTTGCTTGTTTGTGTCGTTTTTGCAAAGTGATTTGTTAATAATAAAATATTGCCTGCCCCTTTTCGAATTGGACTTTTGAGCTTTGCTTTTTTTTCTACCTTTGCCCATGATTTTGTTATGGACCTCCAACAGCAACATTACAGACTAACTAATGTTGAAAAAGCATACTAGGACCCCTTTAAATGTTTTCTTTATAACGGTTATGGGGAGGAGAAGCTTCATTCACCGCCATTGCGCTTCTTACTGTACATCTGCTTGCCCATGTAGCCTTCGGCCCCCCCCGCCCCCCCCCCCCCCCCCCCCCCCCCCCCCCCCCCTGCTCTCCAGTGCCGTGGCCGCCCCCCGTCTTTCGTCCGCCCCAATTGTGCCAATGCTTCTCCCTTCCTCTCGATACCGCGGAGCCTCGTCCTTTTCATCCTAGGAGTAATACCTCAACTATGAGAGAACAAAATGAGAAAAATCTCAGAAGAATCACATTGTAGCTTTTCAAAGCAAATTTATTTGCAATTTATGGTGGAAAATAAGTATTTGGTCAATAACAAAATTATCTCAATACTTTGTTATATACCCTTTGTTGGCAATGACAGCGGTCAAACGTTTTCTGTAAGTCTTCAAAAGGTTTTCACACACTGTTACTGGTATTTTGGCCCATTCCTCCATGAAGATCTCCTCTAGAGCAGTAATGTTTAGGGGCTGTCGCTGGGCAACACAGATTCTCAACTCCCTCCAAAGATTTTCTATGAAGTTGAGATCTGGAGACTGGCTAGGCCAATCCAGGACCTTGAAATGCTTCTTACGAAACCACTCCTTCGCTCTTGCAGGCACGCGCCACCCCCCCCCAGGGCGGTAGTGTTTGGATCATTGTCAGGCTGAAGACACCCATGCCACGCTTTCCTATTCAAGACGCCCTTGATGCACTGCCGAAGGATGTGTTTCACTCAAAAATCTCACGATTACATGACGCCCAATTCATTCTTCGTATTAACACGCGACATCAGTCGTACTGGTCCCATTTGACAGAAAAACAGCCCCAAAGATGATGTTTCTCACCCCATGCATGACATGTAGGTAGCGGTGATTCTTTGGATGCAAGGATCAGCATTCTTTCTCACAACACACGAGAAGGTGAGGTTTTTTACCACCAAAAAGTTCTATTTGGGTTGCATGGCACATATGAAATTCTCCCAATCCTCTTCTGGATCATCCAATGCTCTCTAGCAAACTTCAGACGGAACTGGACATGTACTGGCTTAAGCAGGGGGACACGTCTGGCACTGCAGGATGTGAGTCCCTGGCGGCGCAGTGTGTTAATGATGGTAGCCTTTGTTACTTTGGTCCCACCTCTCTGCAGGTCATTCACTAGGTCCCCCCGTGTGGTTCTGGGATTTTTTTTGCTCACAGTTCTTGTGATCATTTTGCCCCACGGGGTGAGATCTTGCGTGGAACCCCAGATCGAGGGAGATTATCAGTGGTCTTGTATGTCTTCCATTTCTAATAATTGCTCCCACAGTTGAAATCTTCACACCAAGCTGCTTACCTATTACAGATTCAGTCTTCCCAGCCTACTGCAGGTCTACAATTTTGTTTCTGGTACCCTTTGACAGCTCTTTGGTCTTGGCCAATGTGGAGTTTGGAGTGTGACTGTTTGAAGTTGTGGACAGGTGTCTTTTATACTGACAACGAGTTCAAACAGATGCCATTATTACAGGTAACGAGTGGAGGACAGAGGATCCTCTTAAAGAAGAAGTTACAGGTCTTTGAGGGCCATAAATCTTGCTTGTTTGTAGGTGATCAAATACTTATTTTACAGAGGAATTTTCCAATTAATTCTTTAAAAATCCTACATATGGTCTGATTTGCTGCCCATTTTTTTTCTCATTTGGTCTCTCAGTCGGTAGAGGTCAGATATACCTATGATATGTAAAATTTTACAGGGCCTCTCTCATCTTTTTAAGGGTGAGAACTTGCACAATTGGTGCCCTGAATAATACTTTTTGCCCCACTGTATATTTTTTTATTATCTGTATACAGGATTTGGTGTTCGTCCATTATAAGGTGCATTAAGAGTTTTCTTTATAATGGTTTTCTATAGTAAGAAAATGCTTGCAATTCAGCGCGTTGCCTTTATATTCTAGGCTCATCTGCTTTTTAAGTACATATTTTTAATAAACATACCGAAATTTGGACTTTTTATATGATTGTCTTCGTCCATATACCTAAGCCACATTAAGTGTTTTATTTAAGCTAAAGGTTTTCTATGAGGGAGATGGCAATATGAGGGAGAAACACTTAATGTGAAACTTTAACCGTTGCACTCATCCTGGGCTATTGTTTGTCTGTAAATAGGCTATTTATAAATAAGCTGTGCTGCACCTGCAGGACTTGCACCTCCATGTCTGTCAACGAACATTTCCGTCAGTAATTTCATTTACAAATGATATATAATTAATAATTATATATAATTTGTTGTACATATCCATTCATATTGTAAATCAGTATAATAATAACAATAATAATAATAACTGAATAAGCAGGCTAATCAGCCAAAATTGTAATGTTTTTATTAAAGGTGTGTATTCTGTAGCCTAATGTTAACAGATAAATTGGATCTTGTTAAGAATTTTTGGGAGAATATAGGACAGAAGTCAAACATTTATGGCAAATGTATATCATGAACTGACAAATGACATGAAAAATGACATGAAAAATCACTGACTAGATGTAAAGGACACTTCATTATAAAAAAACAAACAAAACATAACATAATTAAAGTGCATATACTGTATTAAAACTGCATCACATAATTATTTAATTAAATCTTAGCGTTTGTGAATTCACAATTATGCTAAATTATGGGTTTAATATATCATGCAGCCTTGGAAAACAGGCTAATAATGTGTTTTATACATTCTCGCCTGTGAAATGCGCCACTTCCGGTATTTTACCGGTTAGTAGATTTGAATGCGAGCAAAATGAAGTCGAGGATTTAAAAAAATCTAATAGTTGAATAAAATCGACGAATCGCGACATCCCTAAATATTATATTATAATATTATATATGCAGTATTATACAAAAAAACTATGTATTGTATTTATAAATGAGGACATTCATAAATGTCGTGTAATGGAGGTTTTCATAGCTTTGATAATTGAAAGTGAAAAGTGAGGTGACATACTAGGAATTATTAGTGCACTCTGCTTTTACCCATCCAAAGTGCACACACACAGCAGTGAACACACACACACCGAGAACACACACATACCGGGCATGGGTGTGAGTCGCTTAATAATTGTATATCACACATATTAACATTTACTGCTACTCACACAGACACAAAATGCAAGATCTGAAAAGTGAGTAGCCTAAAATAAGAAGTAAAACTGATGAAGAATTATACCTAGAAAAGTGTGCTATACCACAATTCTGGATACTGCCGCTACCCCTACCCCCCCATCCCCCCCCCCCTCCCCTGTCCAGCGAGCCTAGTAGGGACCTGCTTCCATAGGCGTGAATAGGTTTATAATGCCTGACAAAATTACTTTTATACTGACCAACCCTAAACCTACCCCTTACAGGAAACTTTCTGCATTTTTACAATAAAAAACACCCCCCCCCCCCCCAAAAACATCTGTGGATTACTTTATGTTCTAACCAGTTTTACAAATGAGGACATCCCCAAAGAGATGTTTTTGGAGATTTTGTCAGGTTTAGCTCACTTTTGGGTACAAATTTGTCCCCAAAATATGGTTAAGTAGGTACACACACACACACACACACACACAGCCTGGCCTCTGTTAAAGGCTGGCACAGATTCACCAACAGCTGGTGAGGGCAGTTAACTGGGCTTGGCACATGGCTTTTACACCTTAAATTTGCCCTTCATCGATTAAAGGCCCCTGGCTGTCCACTCTATCAACAAAGATGAAGAGTGCAAAGAAAACAAATGAGACAGCGCTACCTCATTATCCAGGCAATGTGCCAAAACAACCATCACAGGCCTGGCTGGACATTTCCATGGTGACCAAAACGCCAGTCTGCCAGAAGAGCAGCTGCTAAATGGATAGCAGATTAGGCAAACAGACTTACAGAGAGTCGAGCACTGTGTGTTCGCTGCAAAGAATGAATAAAAGACAATCTGCCAAAGCCAGAGAACCAGGATAAAATGACTTTTATTCATACTTGTGCTGCTGCTTTTGCACTGGATGGAGACATTTTGGCACCAAATGACTCATTTCTTTCATGTTTTCCCCCTTTCGAGTAAAGCTAGTCTTGGCCTGCAGCTGTCAGATGTTTAGAACTTCTGTTTGTAATTCTTTTACCACCAAGACTGTCAACATGTCCTTGATATAAAGACACTTCTTTTAAAGTGAAGCAGATGCCAGACCAAGTGAGCTCCAGACTGAATTCCTTGTTTCAGTGCAAACATTTGGAGTTTAATTTCTCTGGTGTTTAAATGATGAGTAGAAGATCACAGCAGATGCGATCCAGAGAAAGTGCTACCCAGGTAGTTACTGTATATACACAGATCACATCTGCCTAAGAAGAAAAAGCAAAGCGCTAAGATGAGGTGACACATTTGTAAATGCATTTAAAAACATATACGACCATTCAAAAGTTTGGGGTCGGTATGATTTTGAAAATGTTTTTGAAATAAGTTTCTTATGCTGACGAAAGCTCTATTTATTGTGAAATACTTACTACGATTTTCATTTATTTTATATTTTTAATTTACTCCAGTATTCAGTGTCACATGATCCTTCAGAAATCATTCTAATATGCTAATTTGTTGCTCAAGTAAAATTTCTTCTTATAATCACAGTTGAAAATGGTTGTGCTGCTTAATTTTTTTGTTGAAACAGTTTTTTTCTTTTCTTTGATGACGTGATAGATTTTCCTTGTCATTCATTATTACTGGACAAAAAAATCATTTAGATTCATTACATTTAATAATAAAAAATAATAAAAAAAACATTTCCAGTGTAGCCCAGCTACAGCATTGTGCTAAAGTCATGGGATTCCAAGAGAACATAAAATGGGTTTTGGTTAAAAACATCTGTCAAATTCATAAATGAAATATACTATAACTAGAAAAATCAATATTCACTTAACATATTTCAGTTACTTTTCTATTACTTATCAGAGACTTTTACAAATATAACCAATTTAATCCAAATGTTAAAATTCACAAATATTTTCATGATTTTGCAACACTGAAGCAGGATTGTCCAGGTATGTGACAATTTGATCGTCATCTGTCAGACGCATGGAAACATAATTGCTTCATCAATCTTATGAAATTATTGGTGCAAATAAAATGGCCACATTCAAAGAATACAGTCATGCATATAAAATGTTCTTTGCCACTCAGCGCTTCTCCTTGTAGTAGCTGAAAGCAGCATCCTTATCTACATCGAGTTTCACTGAAGATAAGACCCTTTTTGTTTTAAAGTAAAATCCTCTATACCCTTAGGGGTCTAAGGGTGTAAAAAATGAACTGAGGGTCAACTCAAATTACCAGCTGAAAGGGAATAAACGCTGAACACACACAACAAAAATCTCTTAAGTGCCCATAAGTTTTTAAGATGTAAGACAACACTTAAATATATGGCATTGTTGAATAACTGCTATGTGTAGATGTCAATGAATTGCACCCTCAGTCTAAGAGGAGCATCACGTGGTGAGTCGGTTCAATTCAACAAAGACATTGCACAGATGCCTCTTTATGGCTATTGACGGAGCTCATAAAGAAACAGTACAAGCTGCGGGCATGAAGAACCCATTGACAGCATCACAAGCTACTATGCCTATTTTACAGAAACAGAAGGTCTTCACGCTCAATTAACACAACATTCCTGACCTTCTAATCACAAATCTTACACCATGACCCGTAGGCTAACAGACTATAACAGAGATATTACAGGGAAGAAAATAATATCCTCTAATAACATTGCAGTGTTATATTTGGGTTAGTATATTTTTGTGCTGCTCAATGCTACATGGTTGCAATAATAATGCGTGTTTAATACACTGAATAAAATGATTTTTTTAAAATCATTTATAGTATTCTTTACAAATGTTTTTACTTCAAAATGTTATGTTTAATTCAATTAAGTTCTTTTTCATTGTTTGTGAAATTTGCATGCAATTTCTGAGCAAAAATGTTTTTAAAAAAAATTTCCCAGCGAATATGTAGCAGATTATTATGAAGGTATAGATCACCTCCAAATGTTTTTTTTGTTACAAATTTGTGGTTCCAAACCTGTGTGATGTTATTTTGCAAAAGAAAAAAAAAAGTTTAAATAACGTTGGGGTCCAAACAACACTGGATGACATCGACTCTCACTGTATGGAAAAGAAAACAAAACGAACAAACAAAAAAAACATTTCAGAATATCTACTATTTGTTGCACAGAATAAAGACATACAGGTTCAGAATGACATAAGGGGAAGCAAATGAACACAGATTTTTGGGTGAACTACACCTTGAATCCATCATCACTTGCCATGTTACAGTTTTACAGATCATACATACTTTGAAATCTGTTAGTACTTAATACACCATTAACACCTAAAATCTTTACTGCTGTGCTTCTTGCCAAAAAATAAACACATGCTAACTTGAAGAGACACCACCTAGATCTTGAAAGCCAGCGTTTGTGGCAGCATGCAAAAATCTTTCCCAAAAATAACCTGTTAGAATAAAAAAAAATCGAGAGAAATGTGCTAATACCGATCTGAAAACCTCTGCTGTGTTGCCTCTGGTTGAGAAGGCCTGTCTCAGCTCTACAGGGAAGGGAGATATTTTATCTGTCACTAGTGTCTGTGCACTGATGTTTGACTGATGACAAGCCAGCCCAGATAATCACAGCTTCTGCAAAGGACTGCAGCTTCCAGGAGACAAATCCATACGGAGCGGGAAGGGACTGTGTTAAAACACTACGCAAAAACTAAATGGTGCACATCTCTTCTAAAAACATAATGAATAAGATTAGTTGGAAAAAAGGAAGCATTTCAGGGTAAAACTAATACACAAAATATATATAATGCCACTGCCTCATTGTCTCAAAAAGCTCTCTAAGGCCATTCCACACTAATCTGTGGGGAACCATTACAAGGATGAAAGACAGGGAAAGCGTGTAGAATTTTAATGCCTCCTTTACATGTGACTGAATATCACATTCCATCTGGAATTTCATCTCGTGGGACCCAAAATCAGGGGTGTTTTTCTCATAGTAGGGTCCATTACTGGATGGGATGAGTCTGGACATGTCCATGGATCAGTGCTGGAACTGATGAGCGCAGCATTCTGACAGAGCGAGATGTGACGTGGGGGTGGGTGCTAATGCTAATCCTGCTATTGTCATTCTACGGCTGGCTGAATTTGCTCAGCAGAAATGTCACCTTAAATATGCATGCGAATCCCTCCTTTTTTTCCAAATGCTCACTGTTTGTTGGACTATTGTGAAGGGACGAGTTCAAAAGACTATTGAGCAACTGAGGCAAGAATATGGACTGTCTGATCTAGCAATCTACCTATCTATCTATAATCTATATATACACTGTATATATATATATATATTATCAATCTTACTATCCATACATCTATCTGCCTGTCTATCAGCTTATGCACCCATACATCCATCTAAAAACAAGCATTTCAAGGTAAAAGCTAATCTATCTATCTATCTATCCACACACAGTATCGATCACCCACCCATCCATCCATTCATCCCTGAATTTCAAGTAATTTGAATTCTACTTCTTTAATTAGAATTTTGGAATTTTGAAACAAAGCCATTTTCAGTGCAATTTTGAATGTTGCACATCTCTGGTATTCAGGCAGCGATTTGACCTTGGCTACAGCTTCACTGTCAGTGAATTCACTGTCATGGCCAGTGTGAAGCAACAGTATCCCTCACTGTCAAATTCAAGGCAAGTTCAGCACAATCAAGTGGAACTTGGTCAAATGCTATGACAAAGTATGAAAATATGTTCATTATGTTACAATAGGAACCTTATTTAAAACACTTTTAATAAGCAAAGCATTTACTAAATGGAAAAATCTCATTTAGAGCAACATCACAGGCCATAACAATCAAAGCCATTCTCATCTTTGTTTTACAACTTTCTTGCGGCAAAAAGCACTTTTGCCCCTTTCACTAAATAGGCTGTTTATAATTCAAAGCATACACTTTTCCTGGTCATATATCGTCTAGCTGTACTGTTGCTGTGTTTTCTTTCCACTGTAGGGTTATATAATGCGAGTCAGGGCCTCTGGGTTTGGCTGAGGTCCAGTCCCACACAGGCCTCTCTGTGCTGCTTTTTCCTGGATCCCTCCAGCTGCCTTTATCACCCCAGCAGCTGACTCCCTCACATGCCTCTCTGCTCCTAATGAGGGCTTTTTGGGCAAGAATTGTGCCGCTTTCTTATTCTACTTCTTTCTTTCCTTCATTCGCTCTCTCTCGCTCTCTCTTTCCAACTGCCCCCAAGCCATTTGTTATCCTCGTTTTGGCTGCAGAGCAGGGCAAGTCCAGCTGACGCGCACCTGCTTAGTGGCTGTGAACAGGACAGCTTTAGAAACGGAGAACTAACGTCTTTCTAAGCGGGCCAAATCTCTATCCGAATGGAAATAGAGGACTTTTTGATGCACTAGGAACAGCAGCTTTTTATCAGCTGAGCTGCGTTTATCAGTCCAACTGCCATATGCCCCAGTAAAGAGTGTTTATCAGATTGCTGACAGCCTGTGCAAAAATTACAATTCAAAACTGAATTGTGTTACTTCCCAGTTTTGCATATCCTTGATTCCTTTCTGTTCATCGTGGCCTAAAACACTGAATGTAATACCCAATCATGTGCAACGAATTGGCAAAGTACATTAATTTGGTTCAGGCCCAGATGTTAATAGGAAGCTACACCAATTTTATCCAGTGTGCTAATTAAAATGTGACTCGCACCAAGTGTTAAAATCTCAGAGGGAATCATTAGAATAGGGCTGAATTTAAACCAAAAACCTGTCCCTCTATCCATCAACATAGCACACAACCAACTTTTTTTCTTTTTTTTTTTACTTCCACGAGGCATCACTGAAAATGACTGTAAAGTTCAGTTTACTGATCTAACGCTAAAATAGCTCCCATCTCTGAAAATGTCAAAGCAATTTTTCAAATAGGCGCTATCTTTATAAATAAACCACATATTTGACTAACACATATTGTTTAAACAACTACATTCTTGACTAAAGAAAACTATAGTGGGTTTGCTCCACCGCCGTGAGAAATGCTACAAGCGGATTCAATTATATATTATATAGATTATTTTATAAAACATTTCCAAATGCACATGTATAAAAACATCTGTATATTTAATGACTTGTAAGAAGGAAGAAAGAAACACTAACATAAATTCATTATTTCACTTATGTGTGGGAATTTTGAAAGGTATTTTTAGTTATCCAGAGAGACTATTGATGGTACACACATCAGAGGAGCATCAAACGTGTTCATGCAGAAAAATGCTCGGTGGCAGACTCGAGCAGCGCTGAGACATTACAAGTGACTTTGATCAAGTTAATACTCCATATCGCGCTACAGTGGCACAGATACACTGACAGCCCAGCTATTTTAGGCAACACAAATAAAGAGCAGGTCAACTGCGGGTGTGTGGAGGGAACTGTCAGCTCGGAAAGACAATTGGGCTTGATGGAAGAGCTGGTCCCAGCTGGGTGTAGATGGAGAGATAGGAAGAGATGGGGAGACTGGTAAGAGAAAAGAAAACGGAGATGGGGGAGGGATCAGGGACACGATCAGCAGGAAACAGTACGGTGATCCATCACATCCTGACTAACTGGCTTAAAGGGGAAAAGAGGGAAAGAAGGAAAATGAAGCATCAGAAAAAAAAGGGAAAGAGAGAAAAGAGAGAAGGAGAAAACAGGTAAGAGGGGGAGGAGGAAAAGAAAGAGTGAGAGAAGAGAGAAAAAAAAAGAAGAAGGGGTGCTCCACATCCTCCCAGACATGTTAGATAAATGATGGGCTGAAGGGGCTTAGAAACTGGAGTTTTAGGTCCCAGTGGATTTATACCACTAGTTCCCAGTTCATATACATATATAATAGTTTTATTTTTTTCTTAATTTCAGATGTTTTGAGGGTGGCACCTGGGGAAATGTAAAGGTGGAACTATGTTGATGGTGACTCTCGTTGGGGCCACTGCATTTTTATTTCGCTGATCTGCACACAAATCTGAGGACTAGAGGGGAAAAAAATTACCTTGAGAACATTGAACCAGTTTGCGTGCTTAAAGCAGGGCTAATAAATCCTCCTTGCTGTTCTCATGGGAATGTAAGAGCCTATCTGACAACAGTCACCTTCTTGTGTCCTACAGACCTCCACAAGACCCTATTTTCCCTTTCCTGAAACACACAGCATTGGTTCAGAGGGTTTACACCGGTATCGTTCGGTTTTCATCTTCCTCAAAGAGTCACTGTTGAATATAAACGACTGCGTGGCCCCTATGTTTAACAGATCAGTATTCAGTCAGCAAGCCTCAGGAGCAATTCACTCAACAGAAGAAAGAGAAAAAGGTGAGCTTTTATTCTTCTTGAACATCACAGCATTCTACAGGGTATTGGGGGGGGGGGGGGGGTAGTTTGATCCTAGTCTTCTCTAAATTAACCTCCACACAACATCTCTAATCATTTGTCAGACACTTTTATCCAAAGCACAAACAATGAGTTGGAATTCAGTATTTTCTCTGCTTTATGTACTATGATTTTTACAGAGTATCTTTTATTTGATATATATGTGCATGTATCTACATATGTATATGTGACCCTGGACCACAAAACCAGTCTTAAGTTGCTTGGGTATACAGGTGGATCTCAATAAATTAGAATGTCATGAAAAAGTTTTTTTATTTATTTCAGTAATTCAACTCAATTGTGAAACTCGTGTATTAAATAAATTCAATGCACACAGACTGAAGTAGTTTAGTCTTTGGTTCTTTTAATTGTGATGATTTGGCTCACATTTAACAAAAACCCACCAATTCACTATCTCCACAAACTAGAATACTTCATAAGACCAATAAAAAAAAAAAAACATTTTTAGTGAATTGTTGGCCTTCTGGAAAGTATGTTCATTTACTGTACATGTACTCAATACTTGGTAGGGGCTCCTTTGCTTTAATTACTGCCTCAGTTCGGTGTGGCATGGAGGTGATCATTTTGTGGCACTGTTGAGGTGGTATGGAAGCTCAGGTTTCTTTGGCAGTGGCCTTCAGTTCATCTGCATTTTTTTGGTCTCTTGTTTCTCATTTTTCCTCTTGACAATACCCCATAGATTTTTTATGGGGTTCAGGTCTGGTGAGTTTGCGGTTCAGTCAAGCACACCAACACCATGGTCTTTTAACTAACTTTTGGTGCTTTTGGCCGTGTGGGCAGGTGCCAAATCCTGCTGGAAAATGGAATCAGCATCTTCAGAAAGCTGGTCAGCAGAAGGAGGCATGAGGTGCTCCAAAATTTCTTGGTAAATGGTTGCAGTGACTTTGGTTTTCAAAAAACCCAATGGACCAACAAACATCATATTCACAAGTTTGTGCACCTCCAAGAAATTCACACTACACAGGCCGTGCCCACTTAACTCTGGACTTCAAGCAACTTGGCTATGAGCTTCTCCACCCTTCCTCAAGACTCTAAGACTTTGGTTTCCAAATGAAATACAAAACTTGCGCTCATCAGAAAAGAGGACTTTGGACCACTGAGCAAAACATTCCGTTTCTTTTTCTCCTCTAGCTCATGTAAGACACGCCTCCTGACATTGTCTGTTGGTTCAGGATTGGCTTACAAGATGAATACGGCAACTGTAGCCAAATATCCGTGACACGTCGTGTGTGGTGCTCTTGATGCCCTTACCCCATCCTCCGTCCATTTCCTTGTGAAGTTCAACTCCAATGCTTGAATGGGGAGGCAATGGAGAGAAGAAAAGGATTTTGCTTGACATCCTCTAAGGACTGCGGGTCTCTCGGTTGGTCGGGGGAAACTTATTGTTGCATCTTTATTCTTCCTTTTAACTGCTTGGATACATGCACTCTGTGAACAGCCAGCTTCTTTTGGCAATGAATGTTTTTGTGGCTACCCTCCTTGTGAAGGGTGTCAATGATGTCTTCTGGACAACTGTCCGATCAGCAGTCTTCCCCATGATTGTGTAGCCCAGTGAACCAAACTGATAGACCATTTTGAAGGCTCAGGAAACCTTGCAGGTGTTTTGAGTTGATTAGCTAATTGGCATGCCACCATATTCTAATTTGTTGAGATAGTGAATGGGTGGGGTTTTTTGTTTAAATGTGAGCCAAAATCATCACAATTAAAAGAACAAAAGTCTTAAACTACTTCAGTCTGTGTGCATGAAATTTATTTAATACACGAGTTTCACACTTTGAGTTGAATTACTGAAATAAATTAACTTTTCCACGACATTCTAATTTTTTGAGATGCACCTGTATTTGTAGCAATAGCCAACAATACATTGTTTGGGTCAAAATTATTGATTTTTCTTTATGCCAAAAATCATTAGGATATTAGGTAAATATCATGTTCCATGAAGGTATTTTGTAAATTTCTTACTGTAAATATTTTAAAACTTAATTTTTGATTAGTAATATTTATTGCCAAGAACTTCATTTGGACAACGTTAAAAGCGATTTTCTCAATATTTAGATTTTTATTTTTTTTGCACTCTCCCGATTCCAGATTTTCATATAGTTGTATCTCGGCCACATATTGTCCCATCCTAACAAACCATACATCATTGGAAAGCTTATTTATTCAGCTTTCATATTATGTATAAATCTCAATTTCTAAAAATTTACCCTTATGACTGCTTTTGTGGTCCATGGTCACATATATGTATGTGTGTGTGTGTGTTTGTATACTTAAAATTATATATTCAAATATTAATATCAGGCCGAATTATATATATGCAAAAATAATTCCAGAATTCCATCATAAAAATGATAAAGAATTAAATAAAATTTCACTTAAAAGTAGAAATATAATATTATAAATTTTGTTTATTTTAGAAAATTACATTGAGTAAGAAAAGAAACATGTATCTTCTTTGCTCTTTGAAGACTGTTTATCCAAGCCTCAATCAAAAGAGCTTTTATTCAGTTTCTGTGAATGCAGCCAGACATCACTGAGCGATTGGCACTGTGTCAGCAGGAGCCGTCTGGTCACCCCAGAGAGTCAGTGTGCCTCAGACTGTCAGCACATTCTCACTGCCTCCACTCCACTACAGGTCTGTGGACCGAGAGAGATGTAAAAGCATCCCTCTGCTGCTATAACTTCAGTGACAAGTGCTTTAACAGGGGTTGAGGGGCAACGGCATGACTACTGTGTGAACTTTACAGGCCAAACCAGCACGCTAATGTAACACAACACTAAGCAAACAACTACTGTAAATCATGAGGTCATTACACGTTCATCACTGGATCTAATTCTGTAGCGGTTTAGCCATTACAGCCACATTCATCATTCTCTTGCAAGTTATATACAAGTGACAGGTGCTTCATTCCTGACCTGACTCAACCTCAGCTTGGGTCATCCAGGGCCAGAATAATCAAACTCAGATTGACCCGAGCGATGGCTGTCGAGTCAGCACACTGGCACGTATTAGGGGTTCATTTCATGAGGGTTTATTAAAGCATTCAGGCTAAAGGGCCATAGCGATGAAGGAATGCCTCCGAAAGGTCAAGGTGACGTTCCTCCCATCCTTTTCATTCATTGTATCGACATTCAGCCGGTCATCAGTCTGCATGTCTGATATGGCGTCCGTTCTGATATACCCATCAACTAATCCTATTTTCTGCTTGATTCTAATCGGACAATCATAATATTCAATGCTCAAATATGTTTGAATACTGTATTATGATTTCCTATAGCTGCACTAGTGTTACGTCTTTTCAATCAATCCGTGGTCTATTTCTTCTCACATTATAACCTCAAAATGATTTCCTTTGTGATAGAAATTATGAATTTTCTGCAGGCATTACTCCAATATTAAGCGTCACATGATCCTTCAGAAATCTTTTAGTAATAATGTTGAAAACAGTATTTTTTTGTTGCGTTTTTCAAGATTATTTAATAAAGTTCAAATGAACAGCATTTATTTCAAAGAGACTGTTTGAAGTGACTCCACTATCACTTTTGAATAATTAAAAAAAAACTTTTTTAACAGACCCCACATTTTTTAACTGTAGTGTACATTTATATGTAAATATCAAATTTTCCAATATAATATTTTATATTACATAAATATAAAAACGAACTAATCCTATTTCACAGTTCTCTGGTTGATTCTGGTTGGTCAATCACAATATTCAGTGGTTAAATGTGTTTACATAACAGCTGCTAAACTGTATTATCATTTCCTTATTATACTTCTTCAATCACATGGTCTCACATAAAAACAATCAAAACTCAAAACAATATCTCAAGTCCATTTATGTATTCATTTGACAAGTAGCAAGGCAATAGGCAGGACATTTTAGAGTCAGTCACTGTAACAAAATAAACCCCTTCAGGGCCTCAACCTGATCACCCTGTCAGGGTTTATTTAGTGATAATGACCAACTGACTATACATTACCTCTTACATATTTTATTAAAACAAAGTAATAGTCTTGACATTCATGGTTACATTTGTAATTTTACATTTCATGTCTCTGTAAAGGTGCCAACACTCCCCCAGCAATAACAATAGATAGTAATTCATCATATGAGGGTATTCAGGAATAAGAGGAAGAGCGTAAACATGAAAACGGAGATGACAGGCAGACAAGAACATACAGAGATCGGGCCTGTAATCATCTGACCCAATCAATAATTAACCAAGGTCACCTTTAATGACGGCGAAGCAATGTGGCATATATTATTCATACAAACCACTATATGAAAAGACAGTGGTGGAGAGACTGTGAAAGTGAGACTTAAGGTGATGGATGGACAGAAAGACAAAGTAATTGAGAACCAGTAAACAGATCTTTCTTAAGAGACATCATTCATATACTCTTGTTGGTCACGTCAAAGAAATGTTTCTGAGGAATCTGAACAGATTTGCTCTGTGATGCAGCAAATTCCTCTGTAGTTCCCATTCGATGAATCACCACAGAGCTGGAACCTATAATATAACTGCAGTTCAAAGAGGTTAAAAAATACATTCATCTTAGAGGAAACAAAGTGAGCCAATCTCCACGGGAAGGTGTGTGGTGAGAGAGGACTGAGGAGTGTAAATGCCAGCAGTCGAGCGTGGCGGGACCTCTCGCGCAGCAAGGCAAAAGAGAGAAAGTTTGAGGCAAACTGGAGTCTTTGTTCATATCCCACATGGCAGAAGGGGATTTCCTTGCTCTCCTTCACTCTGACGCACTTTCGCTACACTAAACACACGGGAACAGATACAAATAAATGATGCAATGTCAAGCAATCCAGAGGGATCAAGGCTGCTAGAAAAAAAAGACAAAGTAATGACTCTGCCGGGCACCCTGCTAACCCTGTGATGAACCCTTATCAGCAAAAACTTGACTATGGATTGCAAACATTTTGCAATGTATTGCTTCAGACAGTAATATGATGCGTGGGTTTTGTGCAGAGAAATCAAGTTTTGTGCATATTCCTGCAATGCAATGGCGATCACATTTCACATTTGTTCGTTTTTCTATTGTACTACTGTATATACAATAATGCTCAAAGGTTTGTGGTCAGTAAAATTGTGTAAAATAAGTCTCTCAAGAACAAAATATAATTCCTGCGATGGCTTAAAGGGGTCATCGGATGCAAAATTCACTTTTTACATGTTGTTTGAACATAAATGTGTGTTGGAAGTACGTGTACACATCCACCCTATAATGATAAAAAATCCACCCAGCATTTTTTTTTTTTAAATCCCTATTTTAAAATCCCCTTTCTCAATTCAGGCTGTTCTGAGATTCTTGTCAGAATGACGTAGTTCTGCACAGGCTGCTCCCACGATAGTTGATGGACAAGGCTGTCTTACCTTAGACCCGCCCTGTGTGAGCTGTGAGCTGTCTGCCATTGTGTTGATTCCGGTGCAGGGGAAGACAAGAATGTCTCCTAAGCGATTGAGGCGATTTGTTGTTGGATGTAATAATGAATAAAGCAGTCATCATTTACTCCCGACATCTGAGCCACTGAAGATGCAGAGACAGTGTAATTTACTTGGCAGTCAATGTGACAGTCACAAGCCTCCCGGTTTTCATCCAAAATATCTTAAATTGTGTTCCGAAGACGAACAAAGCTTTTACGGGTTTGGAACGACATGGGGGTAAGTGATTAATGACAAAATTTGGTTACACTTTATTTCGATAGTCCACTTTAGACATTCTACGAACTATAAGTAACTTTGTAACTACATGTCAACTAATTCTCATTAATTTGCAACTACATGTCTACTAACTCTCAGAGTAGACTGTTAGAGTAGGTTTAGGGTTAGTAGAATAAGTTGACAAAGAAAGTGTTAGAAGATATTAAGCAGACAGTCTACTAATACTCTACTAACTGCTAGTTGACATGTAGTTGCAAAGTTACTTACTGTTAATAGAATGTCTAAAGTGGACTATGGAAATAAAGTGTTACCCAAAATTTTCATTTTGGGGTGGAGTATCCCTTTAAGTTGACAATTCATCTTTATATATCTACACTTTATTCAATGAATCACATTCGCTTCAGGACCCTCATTAGTCCATTTCTCTGAGCCATCATCTTGCAGGTGACAGTAACACATTGTTACATTACATCACAGCCTGCCTCTAAAAACACGTTGCCATGTTGGTCTTATGAAACAAAGCTAAGACTGTCCATCATTATTAGTGAAAAAGCTCAGAATAAATGGCCATGAATCAATCACATTGATTTTAAACAGCAAACTTGTGCATTCACCTGCTCTAATAGCGCCCAACGTCATCCCCAGTTTCAAATGACTGTCACTTCCCTTTGAAGTTGTGACCAAATATTTGCTGACATTGAGGGAGCGTGTGTCCTTTTCAGTGTGTTTGCTTGCTAGTTTCCACTGAACTGGCCTTCTTCAGAGAGCTGGTACACGTGTGCCTGGCCTGCTGCCCTTAGATAAAGAACAGAGAGTGTTAGCGACGGGGGAGGGAAATCAAAGGAAAAAAATGTTAAGAAAAATAAATTGGCTGGAAATGTGAGGGTCAAAAGACGCAAGATTTAACAGCAAGATATAACTGTACAGAATTAGGAAATGTTGACATAACAGCTTGTCTTTTTGCATAACATGCATGTCACAAAACAAATATGCACAGGCTGCATGTGCCGGTTGAATCCGGGAGCCCCTTGAAGGATGTGTAACATGTAATACTACATTTAATGCTAAAAAGTTGCGAGAAAGTTGGCATTAAAAAACAGGACCTCTGAGACAGGACCACTCAGAAACGATAAAGTACAACATGTCCCATGATAGAAGTGAGAGACCACTTTACATAGGAATTCAGTCTAATTTGAATCCTCCAGCCGAGGGTACGCATAACTGATACACAACCTCTTCACTGTAAAAGAGGAAACACATGACATTTTAACAAGAGGGTGGAAATATTTAGAGAACTGTTTTTAAATTTGGGTAACGTCTACCCTGCTTTGATTTGAAATGATTTCATCATTCATAATGCATGCTAGTTTGTTTACAATTCATAAAGCCCTTTAGCTGCCCTGCTGTCTGAGATTCATGGTTTCTGTTACACAGGCAGTCACATAGTCACGGTGGCAGTCAGAGAAAGAGGATTATGAGAGAAACCACTGACGAAACAGTCTAGCCAGATTGGGCATGCCCTGCGTTGACCCCCACCCCTCACAGTGTTATTAGAGAGCACTGGCTGCATCCCACTTTCCCATCATCCCTGGTGCTCACATTAATCTAAACAGAGGCTTCTCAATCCCCAAAACCAGATCTGAAGCAATTCCATTAACCTGGGCTTTACCAGAAATCCACGAGAAAATCCTCAGCCCAAGAGGAGTAATGGCTAGTCCCACTTAAACCATCTCACTATATATATCTACAGTCACCCAATCATTAAAACGTAAGGGCATTATAACCTTTACATTATCCATAGATTTGAAATGCATTCACAGATTAATACGCATTTTATTATTACAACACACTGGGTTCACTTCTGGGGTTACACGGTGCATACTGTGCTTAAACAAACCCTTCAAAACAGAGGAAAACAGAGAAAAACAGAGCATGGAGACCTGTTATGAATGTTAACAATAATTACAATATATATGTATATGTATACATGTATTTGCAAAAATACTTGGTTGACCCCTTTCTGAAGACTCCTGAAGACTAAAGCTTTTACCACCATTAGACCAATTTACCACCAATTCACATGGATGCAGTCTTCTTTTGTGAACAGTAAGTGGCACATGGAGGTGCACCTGACCTATTTAACATATCCAGTGACATCAGCGCTATGGTTTAAATGAGGTTGATGGCAGTGTGACGCATGGCTTCAGCAGGAGGTTGTTCTCTAGTTCATGCTGCCTAAACACAGTCCAAGTTCAGTCCAGTCATCTGAAGGTCATGCTGTCCGGTGTAGGTCTCTTAACGCACAGGACGGCCTCTTCACCGTATTCCTCACTGGCAGGGTGACTGATACTATGACTGGATTCTAGAAAAAAAGTAAATGTGTGAGAGAGACCAGAAAAGTACAATGTGACCTGTAAACAGGATTGACTAAAAAACATGGTCTGTATTCCCTAATACTGAATCATGTAATTTAGCAATGATGGATGACTAGCTGCACTTTATGTGATTACAGTCAGACAGCACAACAAAACATCAGACAGTGTTAAGGGAACTGCATAAATATAATCCAAATTATGGTAAAGGCTAGTGTAAATGAGTTTCTAATCTATAACTGTAACGTCATATAAATCTCTAGTACATGATAAAGAGGAAATGCCTGGCAATATGGTAAAAGAGACAGTGAGAAACATTCATGGTTGTGTGAAGCTGATTTTATTCATTTGGTTAGCACATGAAAGAAACTTGATTAAGAAGACTGAGCACAAGTATTACAATACGCTTCATTGAAATACTCTCTGCTTATTTAACAGCATCACAAAAGGGCCAATCACAACTAACAGATGTACAAACAACCTGAGAAAACCATTCAACATTAGTCTCAATCATGAATACTACAAATAAGACCATTTAATGAGATCAATCTGACCTTTGTGAACAAACAGCTCTGTGTGTCAGGACAAACACAACAAATCATCTGAACTTGCAGAACAGTTTAAAGGGATAGTTCACCCAAAAATAAAAATTCTGTCATTAATTACTCACCCTCATGTCGTTCCAAACCCATAAGACCTTCGTTCATCTTCGGAAATCAAATTAAGATATTTTTGATGAAATCTGAGAGCTTTCTGACTCGGCAAAGACAGCAATGCAACTACCACGTTCAATGCCCAGAAAGGTAGTAAGGACACTGTTAAAATAGTCCATGTGACATCAGTGGTTCAACCTTAATTTTATGGAGCTACAAGAATACTTTTTATGCTGAAAGAAAACAACTTTATTCAACAATTTCTTTGCTTTCATGTCAGAATTTTTTTCTTTTTGGGTGATCTATCCCTTTAAATGGCCTGACTAAAGAAGAAAATCTTAGCCAGTCTGAACACCTTCCAAATTTCAATTCCACAAATACGGTCCTCATCTGCAATACTGTCTGTACTATCGCATTTAAAGGAGACAGCGAGAAGTAGCACAAAGAGAAGTGGAAAGAGAAACAACTAAAGAGGAGGGAATAAACATTCTCCCACAGTGAAGAGTGCGCTCCAGTCCATATTTACGTTTTTTTCTAGAACTCCACTCTGTCATTTGACAGAATGTACAGAAAGTCCAATCGACCGCAGCGTCTGGTTAGCAGAGTCTGTATTAAAAAAGACAGTCGAAATTTGCTCTTGCAGTAACTGATCTTGATTGTCTGTTTCATTTTAATTTCAACCTTGAGACATTACTTCACATTTGTGTGCTAATCACAGTGCTGACCTGAAATGCTCCAGGGCCACAGAATATTTTGTAGTACATTACTGCACAGCTGTAGCGCAGGCGCTGTTGCTCAAGTTTCACAGTAAGCAAGAGATTTCCCTACAGAAGACTTCAAATTCTCAGCTTCAGCATGCTTTGGGCTCGTGCTCTCAGTCAAATTACGTCAGAGAGCGGGATTCTCATGGATTCAGCAGTTTAAAAAACGTAGCTTATGTAGTTATGGATCACTACATCTCAGACACCACAGTAATTTATCTTTATTATTGAATTAAGGCCTTCAACCTCAGCCAAATCAACTAAGATTTTGTGCTGGAAAATATATCAGGCTGCATGAAAATCCCTTAAAATGTTCATGGTCTGCAATAGATCGTCTTACATCATTAAAGTTCACATAAATTCACCACCACACACGCCGTTGTTACCGCTTCCATCACTGGATTTTGAGTTGTTCCCATAACAACAATCCACAATGGGGGGAAAACCGTGACAGGAATGAGCTAGTGAGGGAGGTGCGATCCAAAAAATTCTTGCTTTCTACTCCTTTTCTCTCCCACCATGTGCTTCTCTTTCTTTTACTCTTTTCCTTTTCTTTTTCTGCCTTTCACTTTTTCCAAAGTCTGTATGTGCTGACATGCACTTCATTATGTCAACTATTTTGTGGCTTATTTCTTTTTTTCCCCACATTCTTTCAGACAAGCAAGGTCATTGCAACTGTCAAGGAAAGTACTAGGCCTTCTCAGGATTCCAACTAAATGGGGAATTTTGTTTATCACTGATTACATAACCCACAAACAGAGACGCTGTTTCTCCTATGCAGCAGAAACTAGGGCCCATTTTGTTTTTCCCCAAATTTCATGTTTTCTGTATTAATTGTTCAGGATTACATTTTAATTATTTAATTCAATTTAAATAAATTCAATTAAATTGTCATTTGAAAAATCAAAAAGCATGTCTAATAAACCAAATTAATTATTTAAATTGGTTCAACAGTAGGGCCCTATGAAATTGTTTTCTTCAAAAACTGTTGTTTTATTTTTATTTCTGGATTTATGATTTAATTCAAATTTATTATCAAAAACGGCGTTAATCTTGCAGCTCTGGAGATGACGTTCATGTGGAATTCTATAGCATTCTACATTCAATTCCATTTTAATGACCGGATTCTTCAATTTCGTCTACATTTGCCACATCACAGAAATCATAGGGCCCTAAGAAACCACAGCATTCAGAGAGTCATGTCCGTCACGAGTGTAATTTCCCACAGCAAGCAAACAACAACAGAGGTCTGACCACATCCAAACCCCGGCACCCAAACACATCCTCCTATCATAATATTGACTTCCCCTCTCAGTTGTTTCCAACGGACACTGAGAGAGGTGGTGGTTTCCACTAAAGGAGGACTGCATGTTTAGTCTTCTTAAGCAAGATGTGTCAACAATGAGAACACGAGCCAGGTATGGCTCCATGTGAGAAAACCTCAAACACGGCACATAACGGTCACAGGTTGTGAACGTGGACACATTTAGCAAATTAAAGGTGCAGTAGGAGATCTTGGAAAATGCTAACTTTAGCCTGATAGCACTGAAAGCGAACGTCCCACCCTTCCTGCAATCGCCGTCCAAAGCCACGCCCCCTGAAAGCATATACGCTGACAGACCAGAATACCAGAGACAACATTACTACAATAGGCTACATCAGCGGTTCCCAATTCCAGCCCATGTTCCGAAGTTAAATAAACTTCAACGGATTTCCCCTGCTCAGGGAGTAGGGGAGCAATGAACACTGTGTAGGGATCATATCGATCAGAACACAGTTCATGCACGTAGCTCACTTCTAACGAGGACTGGAATTGGGAACCGCTGGGCTACATCATGTGTCATTCACTGGTGAGAAAACTTTAAACGTACTACAATACCAGGAAGGAAGATCGGGTTGTTGATGTTTGTCTGCCATTCTTGCTCTGTCTGCACGGCGTGCGTGAACGTGCTGATGACGTATCTGGGTCTGCACGAACCGGTGCGTAGAGCAGAAGGTTGCTAATACGGACCGCAGAATTGTGTTGGAAGACACATTTCTTGGTCCTACGCCTTCCACAGAATATAAATACATTTAGACCATTTAACTTAAAGGAGACATATTATGCCCCTTTTTACAATATGTAATATAAGTCTCTGCTGTTCCCAGAGTGTGTATGTGAAGTTTCAGCTCAAAATACCCCACAGATAATTTATTAATCATTTTGAAAATGACTATTTTCAGTGGAAGCAGAAACACGTTTGTTTTATTTCCTGTCTCTTTAAATGCAAATAAGCTGCAGCTCCCGCCCCCTTTTCCAGCATAGAGCTGCACAGCTCGGACCTGCTAAAAACATCTGTTTTGGTTATGATTATCATGTTTATCATGCTGAAATCATGCATTTTAAACCATATTAGTTTAAACTTCTGATATACGGTTTTCTGATTGCACACATCCAAAGCACACGGACAGAAAGCGGCTGTCACAGCATGTGAGTACTAAACTAAGTTCTCATTCACACACAAGTTTACGTAAAAAACACACACAAGTTACAAAAACAGTCGGTTATGTCTGTGAAGGCAAACAGCTGGGAAATAAATCACATGTTTTAGATCTGTGTGGCAGCAGCAATATACATTAAATAAATCAATAAACCCACTGCTCTGTTGTCTCTGAGGCTGGGACTCAAATTAGTGATGGGAAGTTCGGTTCTTACGTTTCGCCGGATTGCCCTTCATTCAAGTCTTCGGCTCATAACATTAGCACAGAATCAGTTGTCCAAAAGAACCAGTTCGGTTCAGACGTGCTGTGTCAGTCATAGCAGGCAATCTGTTCGGTAGCTTCACACTGAATCACGCATGCGCAGTATCATCAGCTCATCGGTTCTCAAATCGGCCGTGTCCGAAAGAAACGTTTCTCGAGTTCAGTGTACTGGTGAGCGAAAACCGATTGAAGGTGTCTTGAATCAAGAACGAGAACCGCTCTCCAGCAGGGGAGTGTACTCGTTTCCACGGCTCGCTGCCCCATGTGCTCTGTTCGTGTTCATCTTCAGTTCTCTCTTCACAGCAGTTCAGTCAGTGTACTGTTTGAGTAAATAAATTACTCCGGGATATTGGTTTATTTACTCAGAGGGAGTATCAGCCATGTTAAAAAAAGTGAATAACTTAAGTAATTTGTAGATTAATGCTTACTGGAGACGTGAACCGTTTCAAACAATTCAGTTCGATTTGGTGAACTGGTTCAACCGGTTCACTAAGAAGAACCGATTAAATCGAACGATTCGTTCGCAAACCGGACATCACTACTCTAAATAGTGTTCTGTGCTCGTCTGTGCAGCCAAAGACAGAACAGTTAGCATGTTTTACTCAAACTTTCGCCATGGCATTAGAGCTGCTACACCTTTGTCGCTTGTGAAATCAAAATGACTGCGCCGTGGGTGAAAACTTACAGGTTAAGGGGCGGTAATATTATAATGAGATCCCTTTGCCACGTCAAATTTTAAATTATAAATTATACAAAAAAATAAAAATATGAATGGTATTATAATGTTATACTAAAACTAAAACAATGGAAAAACCCTTAAGATAACATGTAGAAAGAAAAAACGCATCTTAAGCATGCAGAATAACATAAGTGGACTTTGAATGATTAATTGCCGCTTTGAACGATTACGTAATTGTGGCATCCATAATTGTAATCGCGATTAGAAATTAGATTAATTGTGCAACCCTAATACACCTGCTAAATAAGTTACATCTAGCCTGTGCTATGATAGCTGTTGATCTGAACTGAAAAATATCATATAAATTGGTTCCAGGCACACAAATCCATTAGTTGGAGGAACTTCATTTTTCTGAGTAATTAACTTAAAAATAGTGTTTATGTTAGAAATGAATGAACTTCTTCGAACTCTAACACTAACTAGTTTGTGGGTTAAACTATTTCGTTAGAAGTTGTCATCATAACTAAAAAAAAATTATTTATGTTGAGCTAACACATTATTTTTTAGAGTGTATAAACATGCACTAAACTTATACCATCTGTGACTTTAAATACTTGAGCTCAGGGCCTAAAATTAACACTCGCCAAATGAGAGTAAAAATCAGCGTTGGCGAGTATATGTAACAGTGTCAGTTGCCAGTTGGCAATGCAATGAAGTGAAAACAACAGCCAGTTTTTAAAGAGATTCACTGTTTCTGACATAAGCGAATAAAATAATCTTGTCCGAAGACAAGATTATCGTGATTAGCCGTTCTGTCATAAGTGACAAGAGCGAATCAAATAATAGGATACAAACGGACTGATAAGGTGAGAGCAGTGTGATGGCCAGCTTGTCCCGAGACACGGTTCTAATAACTTTTACCTGAGAAGATTTTGCTGCTTCATTTCGGAAGATTAACTTTTCCCTTCTTTATTCTTCATAACATGAGAATGCGGCGACACATACCTGGGTTACGCCGCCTAAAGGGTGCAGTGAAGTATAGTTTGAAAGATTGTAAATATGTTTAGTTATTGTAGTAGTACTAACTGCCTGTTTTTGCAAAAAAGAGTTTCATGGCCGGTAAAAAAAAATTTTGGCCGGTAAATTTGATCATGTCACCGGCCATTGGCAGGTGTGGCAAAAAGTTAGTTTTAGGCCCTGCTTGAGCCATTTAAAGTTGAGTGGATTCTGATTGACTGTTAATATTTGTATGGTTCAATATGGTTATTCATATGGTATCTTTATAGTTGTTGTGTAGACTAATCTTCACGCCTATCTGCATAGGATTAGAATAAATATTAAGACTTTACAGTTACAGTTATCATTCTTGGTGTGAATTATCGTTCTTGATGTGAATCAATTATTACGTCTTAAATTGATTTTTCCGTACATTTCTGCCATATGTACATTAACTGACAGTCACCACTGATAAGCTACTAAATATAATGTAGAAACTTTATTTTCTGTAAAGCTGCTTTGCAACTATTTGTATATTGAAAAACGCTATACAAATAAACTTGACTTGACTATTTAGCACCCAAACTCTGGAATAACCTACCTAACATTGTTCGGGAGGCAGACACACTCTTGCAGTTTAAATCTAGATTAAAGACCCATCTCTTAACCTGGTTTAGACATAACACACTATCACATTTCTAATATTAAAATCCATTAAAGGATTTTTAGGCTGCAATAATTAGGTCAACCGGAACTGGGAACACTTCTCATAACACCTGATGTACTTGCTACATTGTTAGAAGAATGGCATCTACGCTAATATTAGTCTGTTTCTCTCTTATTCCGAGGTCACCGTAGCCACCAGATCCAGTCTGTATCCAGATCAGATGGTCACTGCAGTCACCCGTATCCAGTACGTATTCAGACCAGATGGTGGATCAGCACCTAGAAAGGACCTCCACAGCCCTGAAAGACAGCGGAGACCAGGACAACTAGATGAGCCTCAGATACAGATCCCCTGTAAAGACCTGGTCTCAGACGACCACCGGGACAAGACCACAGGACCAGATGAGCCCTCTGCACAATGTGACATTGCTACAGCATGGATCAACCTGCTGATTCGTCTGGCCAGAGGAGAACTGGCCCACGACTGAGCCTGGTTTCTCCCAAGGTTTTTTCTCCATTCTGTCACCGATGGAGTTTTGGTTCCTTGCCGCTGTCGCCTCTGGCTTGCTTAGTTGGGGACACTTAATTTCCAGAGATATAGTTGACTTGATTGCAAATGATTGCAAAGATACTATTTAAAATGAGCTGGATTTTGACATCACTGAATTCAATGATGAAACTGCCTTTAACTGAAAAATGAGTGTTTGCTATTGTCATTTTGCAAGTATGGCCCCAAACAGGTGCATCTCAGTAAATTAGAATGTCGTGGAAAAGTTGATTTATTTCAGTAATTCAACTCAGATTGTGAAAACTCGTGTATTAAATAAATTCAATGCAACAGACTGAAGTATAGTTTTTAAGTCTTTGGTTCTTTTAATTGAGATGATTTTGGCTCACATTTAACAAAAACCCACCAATTCACTATTCAACAAATTAGAATACTTCATAAGAACAAAAAAAAAACTTTTTTGGAAGTTTGGGGCCTTTGGCCCCCCCCCCCCCCCCCTAAGTATGTTAATTACTGTACAGTAGTCAATACTTGGTAGGGGCTCCTTTTGGTTTAATTACTGCCTCAATTCGGCGTGGCCTGGAGGTGATCAGTTTGAGGCACTGCTGAGATGGTATGGAAGCCCAGATTTCTTTGACAGCGGCCTTCAGCTCATCTGCATTTTTGGTCTCTTGTTTCTCATTTTCTCTTGACAATACCCCATATATTCTCTATAGATTCTCTATGGGGTTCAGGTCTGGTGAGTTTGCTGGCCAGTCAAGCACACCAACACCATGGTCATTTAACCAACTTTTGGTGCTTTTGGCAGTGTGGGCAGGTGCCAAATCTTCAAAAAGCTGGTCAGCAGAAGAAAGCATGAAGTGCTCCAAAATTTCTTGGAGTAAATAAACGGGTGCAGTGATGTTGGTTTTAAAAAAACACAATGGACCAACACCAGCAGATGACATTGCACCCCAAATCATCACAGACTGTGGAAACTTAACACTGGACTTCAAACAACTTGGGCTATGAGCTTCTCCACCCTTCCTCCAGACTCTAGGACCTTGGTTCCAAATGAAATACAAAACTTGCTCAAAACTTTGGACCACTGGGCAACAGTACTACTTCTCCTTAGCCCAGGTAAGACGCCAATGACATTGTCTGTGGTTCAGGAGTGGATTAACAAGAGGAATACGACAACTGTAGCCAAATTCTTGACACGTCTGTGTGTGGTGGCTCTTGATCCTTTGACCCCAGCCTCAGTCCATTCATTGTGAAGTTCACTCAAATTCTTGAAACAATTTTGCTTGACAATCCTCATAAGACCGGTTCTCTCGGTTGTGCATCTTTTTCTTCCACACCTTTCCTTCCACTCAACTTTCTGTTAAAATGCTTGGATACAGCACTCTGTGAACAGCCAGCTTCTTTGGCAATGAATGTTTGTGGCTTACCCTCCTTGTGAAGGGTGTCAATGATTGTCTTCTGGACAACTGTCAGATCAGCAGTCTTCCCATGATTGTGTAGCCTACTGACCCAGACTTAGAGACCATTTAAAGGCTCAGGAAACCTTTGCAGGTTTTTGAGTTGATTAGCTGATTGGCATAAACCATATTCTAATTTGTTGAGATAGTGAATTTTGGTGGGTTTTTGTTAAATGTGAGCCAAAATCATCACAATTAAAAGAACCAAGAACTTAAACTACTTCAGTCTGTGTGCAAAGAATTTATTTAATACACAAGTTTCACAATTTGAGTTGAATTACTGAAATAAATGAACTTTTCCACAACATTCTAATTTATTGATATGCACCTGTAATTTCCTACTAATGCTGTTCAGTTGCTTTGACACAATCTGTATTGTTAAAAGCGCTATATAAATAAAGGTAACTTGACTTGAATGGGTCCTTAATCATGTAAAAAAGAGCTTGCAAAAAGCTGGAAAATATATTACTAAGTTGGATAAAAAGCAGCAGAGTAAAATAGACTACAACAAAACTTTCCTCTGTCAGAAAAGGCTTTGGAACAATGATAGATGAGCATTTCTCCCTTTACTGTTAATCTTAATATAAAAAATAAAAAAAACTACATAAACATACTTAGTACGATATACAAAGTTTCTGAAATCAGGGTTGACTCTGAAAGTTTCCATTCAGTGTCCAGTTCGTTCCAATCCTGATTTATAATACTGTACGCTGGTTCCCAAACGCCCTGCACTGCTGATCCAGTGTTGAATCTTGAGAAGGAATGTGAACTTGTCTTTTGTACTTGGCTTGCACAGAGGACAAGTCCACTTAGCTCAATTTGGCCTTCCGTCATTTATGGAGCTGATGCACTGCAACAAAACTGGCAGGAAATCTGAAATGACTGATAATGACCCAGACAGGTCAAACAACAGTTTACCAGTGATTATGTGAGTATAGAAGTGGATAACGCTCAACATCCCGATGCCAAAATAATCTCACAAGGTACACAAAGCAATGTTCAAGGACTCTCAAAATGATTGATACCTTTATAATCCTGACAGAGTCACATCCCTTTAATATTTCAGAACGATAAAGCATGAGGATCAGTCCTGTTCGACAAAGACACCATCTATATGCAAATTACCCGACTCTCAAAAACAACAGCACTCTAAGCCTTGACAAAACAGGGACTTTCAGTTATTTCTTAACATCAGCTGTTATTTCCCAACAGATTCCTGCATGAGCCGAGTGATAAAGCGAGTGTTTGCTAGTATTTGGGTTTGTCTGTGCAGGAGGAGCACCGAGATTGGCTTCTCAGGAAAGAGCCACGGCTGTTACCCAGCGGCTCAGTCGGACTGAGATTACAACAGACCTGTCAGCTCTATCAGAAAGAGAAGTGCATTCTGTTGGAGAGATAACTCCAACACCGATCTGTACAAAACTCTTCTGTCTCACCTATCTCTGTTGCTCATTACTGTTCATATCTGGGTGGGAAGCACTTCCTGTTTTTATCTTACAAATAAGCACAGGCCATCCACCGCTCTGTTCTGACTGTTAGACACTACACACAAGCACAAACACACTAGAGATGGGTCAATTAGTCAATTACTGAGGTCTACAAGTAACGTTTTCCCCCTAACTAAATAAAAAGTACATATGCTGATTATAATTAAATAAACTAAATTTGCTATATACACAACTATATATTTTAAAATATGTTTCTATGATTGTATGACTATCTCTTGCATTAAATCTCAGATGGTTTTTCTGCATCTCACGCTATGTGCATTAATTTTAAATCGACACGTCATTATAAAACACAGAGTTAAAAAGTAACTAAAATAAAATTTAAAAAAGCATGACCCCTGCTTTGTTACATTCTGTTTTTCAACAACATGCATCCTGTATGAACACACCCTAAGAAATGTGTCCAATTGGCGTTTGGTGGATATACCTCAAGTCTCATTCGATATAGACTGATATATATATATTTTTCAAACAAATAGTTGACTAGATGTTCAGACAACCTACTAACTAGTCAATTATGAAATTTTACGAATGACGCTTTCAGCTTTATAAATAGCACTGTGTGTTTGAGCTCAAAAAGGAAACCTAGGCTTTCTTGAGGGGTTAATTCCTTATAAAAAGAGTGTGGTGGTAATTCTCAGAATTGCTCATGTGCTGAAGTTTTAGATGTGTGAAGGACAGCACAGGAAACGCTGGGTGTTTTTGAAGAACTAGGCCCCCGTTCATCTGTTCTACCTTCGTTCTTTGTTTCTTGACTCTCTGCTGAGGGACTTGAGGTTTCTTGTAATTGAATGCCCAACAGAGAATCACTTTCTATGATGAGATCAATGTTTTCTCCAAGGTGACAGAAATAGTGTAGGTTCATGACAGCACCACTGTGTATGGTGATTTACCTGAGACTGAAACTTAGTAAAAAGAACAAGCTCCATTTTGAAGATAACTCTTAAAGGTGAAGGGACTGCTCACATCCTCAATATTTTTCTCTCATCCTACAATGAAACAAAACAAAAAAAAGGATATTATAGTCATAAGCAGATTTCACTCAGTTGTTAGCACAGGGTTCATGTTTATGAGCTTAAGACAAAATAAAATCTATGGTAATGGTAAATATTCAAAAAATGAATTAATAAAGATGAAGAGTTATCCCCTTATTTTTCTACTATTTGTTATGAAGAACATCAAGCTGGAAAGAAGATATGAACTCACTGATCTCACAGAGGCAGCGGATGCTGCACAGTGATCTCACACAGGAAATACAACCTGTCAACTACTAACATAGTTTCTAACCTGCCATTTAAAGCCCCACAACAGTTTCATTTAATTTTCTTCTCTTTGTCAATTTGAATACCAAAACCCTCCTGGTCACCAGCTTCTAGTGCAAAGCAACCTGCTAAAGGTCTCTCAAGAATCAAGCTTTATTAGTTTGATAAAAAAAAAAAAAAAAGTAAACAATCATTTAAAAGCTACACAATATTTTATGCGATCTTGACACAATCTTCTTAGTTGGTTTTTACACTTTCCTAAACTTCCTTACACTTTTCTAAATCTGCTTTGTGATCAGGTTTACAGTATCCAAGTCTACTTTCAATCCAAAACAAGGCTATGATTACCTTTAATGCCCTGCACAAGAGGTCAAGTTAAAGGTTAAATTAACCTTGATAACAAAGATAATAATCAGCCTTTCATATATGATAACCTTATTCATTAAACAGGTATATGATAAACAAAGAAAAGCCACTACTAGTTATTCTTTTATTGTAGTGTAGAAAGATAAGCAGTTTCTGTAAATATTAACATATATGCTATAGCTTTCATTCCTTTCCATGAAAGATAAAAAAAAAAAACATTGTAAAGAATTGACAAATGTCCATTGTGGGTAACATAAAAAAACAAAAAAAAACAGACGATATTGGAAAACGATTAAAAAAAAAAAAAGATTAGAAAAACAAATTCTTTCACTGTGCTTCTACAAAATTTCCAGTCACCAGATAAAACCATGATTAAAACCACTGTTTATGTGTATGTGTATGTGTATACACACAAAGACCATAACAGATCACATTTTAGATGATCGAAATAACTTTATATCCAAGGTATGACTAGAAAACAAACTTTAACAAGCATCATTTGCCATTTTAAAGCTGTTTGTGTACAATGATCAGTGTGTACAATGATTTCCTCTTGTCCATTTATAGGCCATAAAGCATCACAGAACACACAGATGGAGGAAGAGCATGTGACACAGAGTCTTATGTGATTAATAGTATATTCTGAGAAGTGCTTGGCATAAATCTGCGCAGTTTAACAGTCAAGAACAAGACGGCACAAGAACAAGTCACCCATTAATGTATATAATAATTCAACAAACCTTGTAATCTTTTCAAGAAACTTCCACCACAATATTAATTTCAGGCTTGCTTGATCTGTACAATGAAATCTTCAAATGAAATATGAAATCTCTGCAGGTTGTTTCACAGCAAGAGCAGAAGAGGATAAAGAAACAGCTGCCTTAGGTTTACAGAGTTTTGGCGTGTTACTATATGAGTGTATGTGCAATGCACTCAAATGAACTCGAAAATAAACATACACGCACAACACACAGGTAGCAGACTAGTGGGGCAGGCAAAAATAAACACTAATTCCTGTGAGAACATGAAATCAGAGCCAGACCAGAATACTGGCAACCTTCTGGAAACCAAACGCACACAGCCAAACTACGCCTGGCACAGCCAACTAGCCTGGATCCTGCCAAAGGGGTCTGGCTCATGCCAGCACCAAAGCAGCTCTCACTTAGAGCGAGAATTTAATATGGAGCAGGCATGGGTGTCAGCAGAGCAGCAAAGATCACGGGCACGTTGAAGACGCCCACTGTAGACTCACCTCAGAGTGTGAAGAAAGCTCTAGAGAGGAGCACAGTCAGTATGAGAGGTGTTATTCAGCACTCTGCCGCTCACTGGGCTTTTTCATGTGGGAGCAGACGAGAAATACCTCTAATAAAAGGAGAAATCAGAGTGGATTCCCCACCGCTCAAGATAAACAATGCATATAAAGTAATTACACATATTATTAAGAAAAACACTGGTGCTTGCCCATGTAAAATTCACCATTATGTAGTGCTTACTTGTTGGTAGGGATACAGTACATAAAATATAAAAAGAAATATAACATTTATTGAAAAGAAAGAAAAAGTCGTCCAATATAAGTGGCAAACAGCTGATATGACAAAAAGGGTATGTTTTGCCTGTGATATCATAACCAATCAAATCTTGCCCTTTTAAAAATTCACCATTATGTGGTGTTACTTTCTGATATTAAAATTGTGGCCAGTATGCTTAAAAAAATAAAAAATAAATACACATTAAAATAAAACAAAACAAAATATAAAATGCTAGAGCTTTTTAAACTTTTTAAAGCTTTTTTTTATGGGCCCAGTCAATATACTGATAAATCTGGTGGTCAATGGGATTGATGATCCCCAGTGAGGAATCCTTTTCTTGGAAATATTAGAATCATTGTTGTGTTTTTATATCAGCGGTTAGACTCAAAATTAGTGATGCCAGCTCGCAAATGAATCACTCTTTAAGTCTAATGTCAAAGAGGTTGCAAGAAGTCTGAAAGTGTTGCCATTCAGTTTGATTCTTCAGACAGTTCACTCACACACTGAATTGTTTGCAGCAGTTTCAACCACACACCACATTAGTAATGGGATATTTAAAGACTTAAAACAAAAAGAGCACTGATGGGGTGGGATATTTACCTACATTTATCCATGATTATATATAAAATCTTAAAACGAGTATCAAAATATGGGCATTACTGTTGATACTAGAAGTGGTCTACTATGGTCCAAATCAAAGGGTAAGAGCTTTTTTTTCTCCATTTTATATAATACCAGATAAAAAATTGTGATTTTGTTCACTTGGAAAAGAAACAACACCATCTTTCTTTACCAATGAATTGTATTACGAATCATGTCTGTAGCACAAACAGCGCTGCTCCTAATGAAAAGACCCTCTATGTCCACAACGCATAATTCAACTCTCTGTAAAATGGCGCAAATGAGAACAAAGCACCCACCACAACAGTCAACAAAAAGTTTATTGGTGTATAAAATGGATTATGCAGCCTCACGTATAAGCGCTCAGGTCTTACTAAAGACTGTGCTAAACCGCGCCGTGGGTTGCACCTACACCAGGGGACCCGATTTCACTTATCCCAACCATTGCACAGCCCCCGTGTTGATGACAACACCGCTTTCATCACGAAACACAAACCCCAACCCATCAGCCACCCAAGCGCCACAAACGTCTCACCAATGAAAGCGGTGCAGAGGTTGTTTTCTATTTACCCCAGACAAGTAATCATCCCCACCGCTGCATGCACCCCGCCCCGACACAGAAACACCGCAACCACTTAGACCAACCTCCACTAGGTTAATAAAACAAGCAAAAACACAGCAAATGCATTATGGTTTTCAACACACATATGGTATCTAATATCTAATTAGATTGACTCACTAACAGAACATGGTACAATAAAACCTAAGTGAATGGTGTTCAATTTTATTTTATTGTGTGCATCCTTTCTTGTTGACCTTTGAACCCAGTAATCCTTTCCTGACAACAGCATTTTGTCAGAGCACGACCAGCACAATAGGGCTTTACTCTGATAGGAATCCAATAGTGTTAGCACAAACACTCCCGAGAAAGACTGTACATACTGGTAAATCCACACGTTTTTATATGGGATCCAAAAAAAGTTGCTAGTGTATCACGGTCGTTAAGACTCAGACATTGCCACAAAAGTGGCTGGGTTTAACAATTAAGAGTTACTAGGACAGCAGGAGGAGTAATTTTAGAGCCCTCATGCACTGAGACTCGCTGTTTGTTCCACAAAGGGCCTGGTTGGTTCCCATCGCATCCATAATGCCTCCATGGTGAAAGTTTGGCACATTATGTTGGATTGTGTGCAATTGAGCGGGCGATAGTAATCTCAACACTGCTGTTTGGAGACACATATTGACAATCGTGCTTTTATGCTACTATCAGGGTGCGTTTACAAATCTCCCAGGGTTCCTGTCCGTGTCATGTCTGATTTCAGCCGGCATTCTTTGAGGACGCTGCAATCCATCAGTACAGGGCATGTTCAGCCCATTATCAGTGCACTGATAAGATAATCAAACAAGTCACTCTCTACACAAAATGTTACTATCTGTCTCTCAAACAAATGCACCAACATACTAGGAAGAAACCAAATAAGTGGCACAGATGTTTTTGAGCTTACGAAAAACACATACTGAGAGGTTGAAAACACTTCTATTGTGCTTTTTTCTAAATAGGGACCCCAAAAATATTAGTAACATCCATACGTATCCAAAGTTCTGGCATTAAACTCTATATGGCACAGTCCAATAGGTCAAACTCAATATGACATAATGGCATCATCAGATGGAACAGCTGTATAGATCTGCTATAAGTTATTCATGTATGCTATATGGGCAGGGCTCCAGACTAACTATTTTTACTAGGAGTACTGTAGCCCCTGACTGAAGATTTTTAGGAGCACAAGCAGAAAATTTCGGGTCACACCTTAAATCAGCCTGCAATGCAATCATTCACACATATTTTCCTCATTTTTACTATTATGGACAAGTGCTTTGATAATAAATAGACTTAACTCATAGAAATTGCAATGTGCGGTATTCTTTTAATTTCAGAGGGATATGACAAATATATATATGATATGATAAATTAATATTGTTTTGCATTAACAAGTGCAGTTACTAATAATATTACGTTCATTTCTTGTTTATTCATGTTTATACACATTTGACAGTAAAGCACTAGGCTGAGTGGGAAGTGTACAAATTTGATTTATAACACAGTACATGGGCAAAATCTAATTTATGTTAGAAAAGGTTATTGGATATTATTAAATGTACCACTTCTTTATTCTATAGTCTTTTAATGGATGACCAACACTCAGTGATAAGTGTGATAGTAACAAATTGAAGGAAGTTTGTTTTTCCAAAGCACTTTGTGATTTTCATTACTCCATACCCAACACAAAAAAGAGCAAACTCGACAAAACAGGATTTCTTGATGATTGATATTATGTAAATGGTAAGGTTATCATTATTAGAGTTTTAAAATAAGACACGTATAAACGATGACTAAGCCAATAAGTGCTCCTCTGCTGCTATCTACATGTTATAATGGTGATTTGATGTATTTTTTAAATTTTACCGAAATGTTATATTTTGGTCATCCCATTGAAAATAACACTCAAATTGGACATTTGGAGTTAAGTTGCTGGAAACAGGTGTGTGAAAGCCTTGTATGTCTTGAAAATTGTTGAATTTCTCTCTCAAAAGGTGTACAACCTGAAATGAATAATGTAATAACATTCGACTATTTCTGCCACAACAGCATGGTTCGCGTTACTGCTTCTGGTTTTCTGCGTCAGCGCTGTTTGATCGGTTTATAACCGAGATTCGCAGAATTTGAATGCATCTCACTAGATCTCGCAGCATCTTATTCCCTGCCCCCCCGGCGCATTTCAAATGCTTCTCACAGAATCTCGCAGCGCTGTGCTGTAACAGTGTTGCAAAATCAACTCCGGTTTCCACGGTGGTTGCTGCCAGTGCGACTGTGCACAAAATTTACTCGCAACGGCAGAACTATTTGGTCGCAGTCTGGAGCCCTGAGGGTTATTTCATATATGTTACAGTTACATGTGCAGCAGCAGTATTTCTTACATGCTCACAGCAGCATGTTGTGGATGTTAGCAGATCTATTCTGCACACACCTAATATCTCAGTACATTACCATGCCAATCCCTCAGATAGTTGTCATGACAGAAAATATATATACACATACACTCACATATTCAAGACTGCTAAATGTAATCATACTGTACATTTGAATGCTGTGATGCCTAAATTAATTGAGTGATGTTTAATTTTCAGAATTACTTTGGTAAGTTTTTGATATGTTTCGTGTTTGTTTCAAATTTAGCAAAATAAATAAAAAAATTTTTTTAAATTAGATTTTAATTGCCAGATTTTCAATGTGGTCTCCGACTTTTGTACTCCACACTACACTACTGTTCAAATGTTGGGAATTAGTTGAATTGGTTGATTTGTAAATCGATTGTAAAATATTATTACTAATTAACAATTTTTGTACTTAAATATATTTAAAAATGTAATGAAAAAATAAAAAAAACACCTTACTGACCCAAACGTTTGAACGGTAGTGTCATTGACCTGTCTGCTCAAACAGACGTCAACAAGCATCCAAAAACGAGACCATGTGGCAGCATACATATTCACAAGATCAAAGACAGCATTTTACCAACCCTGTTTTTTGAGGTTTTTATAATCTGATTAATTAGCAAAGTGAAATTCCCTTTAACAGAATGTACAAACCACCCAATGACTACCATCAAGATAATACTGATAAACTTACATAAAATATTAATTCTCAGGCAAGTGAAACAATACTCCGATCAGTCTGTTTGTACAAAATGCATTTAAATACATCCTGGCTGCTACAGTAGATGCATAAACAAACGAGACGAGAGCTGAAATATTTGCAGGAGTTTTCTGTCAGTCTGCACTGATCTCAAGGAATTTGTTGCAGTGCTGCGGAGAGTCAAACATCTCTTTCATCCTTTAATAGGGGTCAAACCAACATAAAGTTCAGGCCAGCAGGCAACAAACACAGCCCGGAGAAAACAATTAACCCTTTTACAACTAGTCGGTATTACATAGCTGTATTTTATTTGCCATAATAGGTTGTCAATCAGGAGAAATATCTTTGGGCTGTCAACAGGACAATCCACAAGCTGCTTTCAAGAGCCTGAAGCGTAAAAAGAAAATTCACCCTGCTAAACATGAAAACGCTCATGTGACTAACAGTTTATTCTAAGCAAACAGAACATACAGAGGACTTATTGTTCCTATAATGCACACACAGATGATTTGGCCTGGCAGTTATTCTTCAGTTAAATGTCAGTCAGTCTTGAGGCAATCGCTGCCAACAATGCCACCACTCAGGTCAGGTGACTGCAGCTACATGTGATGCATGTGAAGCTGGCATCGACCCACCAGCTGTTGAATAACAGCATGAAATCGGAGAATGTCACACTCATCCTCACAAAGCCATGAAAATCCTGTCTTCCCGGATTCAATGCTAAGGATACGCGTTGTTTTCTAGTAAGGGGTCACTGACAAATTGGTCAGCTGTTTCATCTGGCTCAGGGGGGCAATTGGGGATTGGAGAGAGTGATCGGATCTGAATATTTAAATAACGATTCACAGCGCTTGTGTTTACCAGAATTGCTGTCCTTTTGATTACCAATGTAAATGCCTCCCTATGGGATCTGAAATATTGTAATTGCTCCATTTGTGAGCTTGTTTAGAAGGTAATTACCCTGCGATGCTAAGAAATGTGAATCCTCCTTATGCATAATTTATCATGTCGAGGGATAAATGGATACCAAAAAGATACGGTAATTTAAACTGCTTTCCCTGTCAAGACTTGCGAACCATGTGCTGTGGATTTTTTCAATAAACATTGTTGTGTGCGTGTTTTGAAAGGGCAAGCTATGACAATTCTGTGATCTCATAACATTCACAGCAATTAAGCAGTGTTTACGAAACATTTTGACATCAACATTGGCTTTTAATGAGTAAATCAAACCACAATATTCAAATAACCCAGATGAATCAACAGCCTAAATACAGGGAAGTTATCAGATGATCAGGACTACTATCGTACGTAACATTCAAATTTTATAGACATGGTAAAAGTAAATTAAGCTATATTCAATCAAATACTTAACATTTTTCCAATGCAGCCAGTATGAATTTTTTTTCCCCCTATGCATTAAATTGGACAAAAGTGACAGCAAATGCTAGAATTTTTTTTTCCAGGTCAGCTATCACTAAAATAGATCAGCACACTGTCAACCACTGAAGATAATAACGTTTTGTGCCTAATCAACATTAGTTGATAATTCAGCTTGAAAATTCAGCTTTGCCATCACAGTAGGGCTGGGCGATATGGCCAAAAATATTGTCACAAATGTTTTTATTTTTCATCTGATATCAATATTTATCACAATATTAGTTTACCATTAATGGGGAAGGAAAGACTTTCCACATGTTTGTTAGACCATGAGAATAAATGTAAACATAACTCTGTTTGTTCAAAATTAAACTCCACAGAGTAAGATACCTTTTAATTTCGGGCCCCATGAAATCCTTTATTTATTTGTTTGTTTATTTAAAGTCCTTTCTTCATTAGATTTTTCTGGATTCTGGGTGTTATGATTTAATACGATTTTTCACTGAGTATTCAAATGGTTTCTAATAAAATTAATTAAAACATTTACAGTTTGATCACTTTTGAAATGTAATCAAAATTCAACAAAAAATGTTATTGTCAAGCAAGATGCTGCATAACAGAACTATATAAATTAATGAAAAAATTACCTTGGTTGTATGTTACTATTATTACTTTGAGAATTATATTTTAGTATACTATAGTAATATTTTTCCGTCATAATTTCTTCAAGTTAAACCAGACTTTTATTTTGACAGGTTGCTGTGAAGGGTCTTAAGTGGTACTTTCAGCATCAGTGTGTATTTGACAGTGGTTTTTTTTCTCAAATGAAACTTGGTGAAGTGACTTGGGAGTGCAGGTCTGGAGAATATAGTTTACATATATTGAGACGCAGATTCTGAAATCACCGCGATGAAACCGTGCCATTCATTTACACAGAGACACAGAGAACACGCAGACTGATTAGCAGCATGCACTGACTGGCTGCTGTCGTGTGTATTTCTGGTGTGACAGACTTAATTAAATTAGATTAATCCATATCGAGTAAAAATGTCCAGAGCTTATCATAATTACTGATATAAATTTGATTGTGGTCTCAATATGATACAGTTTTATCACCCAAACCTATATCGCAGGAATACATTACATTTTTAAATATTATTTCACGATATTATTGTTTTTATTGTATTTTAGATAATAAATGCAGCCTTGGTTACCATAAAACAGCTCTTAAAAAAAAAAAAAAATAAATAAAAAATTCCTCAAACTTTTGTACAGTATATAATACGCATTGATTTTTACTAAATGGTTTTAAGAACATAAATTACCTTACATAAACCCTATGTGATCAATATCGGTGAGACAGGAAACATACAAAGGGATGCTGTAGTGCTACATAAAAAAAGCAAAAGTGAGTGCTAACAGGGCCATTTCAACCTCTAGCATAAAATAAGAGCCCCAGTGAGCCCATGAATGAATGAACGCATATCACGGGTTCATGCCCATCAAGCATGAACGAATACTGCAGATTTGGCATTCTTCAGAATGATCGCACAAACACAGAATCCAAACCAGCTCTGAGGTGGCCCGAGTAGCTTTGGAGGTGTGCCAGGCCAGGTCCATGCGGGTGAGATAAAACAAGAGAAAGTTCTACCATGTATGAATAAGAGAACTTGCTTACCCCGAGACACAGACATGAATACTGATTATGCAGATGCTGCACTGCAAACACAGATCACTATCAGCTGCTGCTGACGGCGGAGGTTTTACTGCCGCAGCTGCACGCATAGCCAGGGGAAAACGCTCAGAGGCCCCTCAGAGCGACAGGGCTGCAACAGCCTCTCTAGGACATTTAATTCCCCCGTCTCACAAGGGCAAGAGGCATGCTGTTGACAAAAAATGTGTATCTCAGAAAAAGAAAAAAACAGGGACAGGCAGGAACTAGCTGTACAATATGAACAAATTTCACTTTTCAGAACCATACAATAAAAAAGAGAGAAGGCGAAACAAAGAATCCTGGAAAGAATCAAGAAACATACTAAGAATAGCTCAGGGTTTGAGGTGAATTCAGTGGGTTGTCTTGTGCTATGGAAGAACGGCATGTAAAGAAGAGGTTGCTGGTGGCAATGAGAGAAACAGGAGGAAAGGGTCAGATTGATGAGGAAAAACTTCAAGCTGTTCCAAAGCTTTAGTGACGGCCACTGGAGACACAAAACCCCAGGAAGACTTGCTATGGCAGGAAGGAAGTGTTCCAAGAAACTAATAAAAACCATTTTTAGTTAAAATTCTAACTGTTAAAAAGTCCTGAGGGTCTAAGATAAAGTAGACAGTAACAAACTGAACTGAAACAACAATGCCACACTGCTCAACATTATTAATTTGCTAATTAAACACTTCAGATTTGATCTGGATGATATATTCCATGACACAATGGAGACTGAATGCAAAATGCTGATTGGACAAGCATATGTCTACAGTTTCTTATGGAAAGATCAGCTGCAAATATGCTCCATGTATTGTAAACATGCCTTGTTTGCTTTGACTAACCATCACTTTGGTTTAGTGTAACAATGACCTAATGTTTAAAAATGGTGTTTGTTCACACACACAGGTCAAAAGCCATGAGGTAAAACCGCAAGGCAACAACGATTGTTTGACGAGGATTATACCAGGTAAATCCCTCCAGACCATTATATGGAAGTGACAGTGAAATGAACAATGCACTTGTGCTGTCTATTTTTTCCAAGTGAAAGTCAATAAAGTTGAACACAGTGACACATGAGACTGGGCTCACCTGGACTGGCCTCAGGCACAACCTTATGTTTCTCTGTAACACTTTTACACCCTGTCAGATTAAACCCGTAATCACACATTATAACATCCCTCTCGTAGATAAAACACACTGTCTGTTCATTGATAAAACTTCTCACTAGTGAGGGCCGCTCAGGCTAGCACACCATCCGTGTAAGCCATTTAACAGTAGTGAAATTTGTTGAAGGGAGGTGAGGGTACTACACTCTTAATAGATATTTAATAATAAGTACGGAGGTCTTTAATAAGAATTGGTCATAAAAGCACAATAATAATAAAAAAATTTTAAGATAATTTAAAGGTAAATATAAATAGAATAGCTCTTATTATATTGCATTTTATTATTTCTATAAATAGTTATATAAATGCTATAGTTCTTGTTATTATACCAATGATTTGATATATGAACGGGAAAATCGGTTACTGCAGCACAACGGAATTGAGGAAATTAGCTTTTGGGGGGGGGGGGGCTTCAAAAATGATTTGAGTTTGATCAATACCCCGTCTTTCAGAATTGAAGCTAATTGAGTAAGCCTATCAGTACCAGGACAGATCATAGGTTAAAGGAATAGTTCACCAAAAATGAAAAAATCCTGTTATCATTTATTCGCCTTCAAGTTGTTTCAACCCTGTATGAGTTTATTTCTTCTGTTGAACCACAAAAGAAGATATTTTGAAAAAAATAATAATATAAAATTAAATCTGACAATGGAAGTCAATAAGGACGCCAATTGTTTGGTTACCCATATTCTTTAAAATATCTTATTTTTGAGTTCAACAACAACAACAACAACAAAAACTCAAACAGGTTTAAAATTAACTGAGGGTGAATAAATTATGACAATTTTCACTTTTGGGTGAACTATCCCTTTAAGAATCCCTATTTGAGTCAATGTGACAAAATGTGTCGTTACTGCATTTTACTTTTGTAACAAGTTTACAAGTTTATGAAGGATGATCACTTAAATTCTGCTATAACCTTTCTGAGTATATGGTCATAACATCTTGAGCTATATAAGGACATGACCAGGGCCAGATGGAGCCTGTCACAATCCAAAGCCTGGTGACCTGATCCTTGCATAAGGCATTCCAGCACTTTTACGTGTGACTTTATTTCCCCATGTTGGATGCCATGTTGGGAGGAACACCTGCTGTGTCATGTCGATCCAGCATCGCTGCCATAATTCCATTTTGGGACTGGGTGAGAATCTATAGCCAGCTTCCAGCGATGATGTACCCAGGAAGCGCAAAACAACCACACGTCACACAAGTTAGCACACAGAGCTCACATGACGTCCCATGTCCATCAGCTGGAATCGCAGTCAGGGCAGAGCAGCTGATTACCACAGAGTTAAATCAGAGTCATCTGATCAAAAACAAAACTCTAACAGCAACGCCCAATTCATTTTAGGTTCATTTCCGTTCTATCTGCGGTTTGGCTTTCACTCTGTGCGAGATACATAAACGTATTATGCACTATTAAACAATATGAGTGTGATTCAGTGAACGAGTAATCACACTTAAATAACAGGTTATATATGAAAGTCAACAGCTACAATAGCTCTGAAAAGACTTTGAAAAAACAATGCAGTTGTATAATCAACCACTTGTCTCACATCACTATCTAAATGCATGGACATCAGCTCTATTATTTGCTGTAGTAATATACAGCATATTTATAAATATTGATTACAATGTCTAACAAATGGGCAAGATTCAAACAATTCTTTGAATGGGCGCATGAATTCAGGTGAAGTCCCAGCTCAATTTTCTTTATACCTAATGTGAAGAAAATCAACACAATAGGTGGGTTGATGATGGAAAAGGGGAAAAAAGTGAAGTAATGATTGTCGGGGTTTTTTGTTTCAATCTATTTTAGTCTCGTAGTAAGGTCTGGTTTCTCTTTCCGCTGAGAGAACTCGGATCAGGTGGCGTACTCCCTGTGGTAAGAGAAGCACGTGTGGTTGGAAATTACTGTGCTGTATTCAAATGCTGCAGAGGTGTGTATTACATTCTTGGCCATGGCCCACTGTAGGGGAGGGTCCCCACACATTTTCAGGAAGGAGTGAGTAATACCACTGCTATCGTCAGCATAAACCCCACTTATATGGTCAGTCAAGTGAAGAAAAACATGACTGACAAACCATAAAACCCGAGAAGCGCTTTAGGACAAATCGATGGTGAGCTTTAGCAAACAGTTCACTCAAATGTAACTAATACGTCTATATGATATCACACTGGGAAGAAAATATGCACTTGATCACCTGTTTGTAACCTATTAACAGCACATCCTGCCCAAGATCTACTAATGTATATCAAGGGTTTGCATGTACTGTAGTAATATATTTTGTTGCTAAATTAGCTTTAAATAAATAAATAATAATAAAAATAGTAAAACATATCTTGTATTCTTTGTTTTAGTATTATAATTCAAGATTTGGAGCCTCAGTAGAGTCAATGTAGCAGTTGGTCCAAAGTCATTTACCTCAATGAGTGTTTTTTGACCACTAGAACCACCAAATTAAGTTTTAAAAATAATAATGATTATTTCCAAACGGGTCCCCCCCCCCAAAAATAAATAAATAATGCCATAGGTTAAGACAGAAACTGACTGATCAAATAAACAGCAATGTGTTTAAAAGTTTCATATATATTAGTGGGCCTTGCTCAAGAATTCGTATTTTGGACTAATTTACAACACATGCGTATGTACATTAATTTGTTCTTAACCTTATTCTAATGTTAATGAATTTGGAGTCCAAAGCCCAACCATCACCATATATATATTTTAGTTTGAAAGCTATTCAAAGTGAAACTTGTGATTTGTACAAGTTATGCAAATTTCATACACAAATTTGTGCGTATACATGGTTAATGAATGAGACCCATTGTCTTTTAGTTATCAATTCATCTAAACTAGGCATAGGAGAAAGTAGTTTAACTGAAATGACGCACTCCACGTAAACTCGATTTCAGACAGGTTATAAACCATTGCTGGAGGAACATGAGCCTCAGTGGAACCCGCAGAAGAAACTTTCACTTGCGTTCCATTAGATAAGCAAGCTTGCATTCCGTTTAGGCGGTAACCTCTAACACCACTGATGTCTCCTTTGAGATTGTGACATACATTTAAAGGTAAGAGTCCCACCATGTTTAAAGGAGCAGAAACCAGAAAAGAGGAACCAGATAAAAGCTAAAATCCCCTGATGTGTCAAACCGGCGGATAGGAACATTGAGAAGCTGCAAACATTTGACTATAGCTGACACAGATCATTTCTGTTGCCTATGCAACAATTATTTAGTTTTCCAATTCAATTCTTGAGAAAAAAATCTGGAACTAATTTAGAATTCACCCTTGAATCAAGGTTGCTGAGGTTACTAGTGACCTGCAAATCAGATCTGGTTTCTCCAACCACATATTACTAACCACCTTACACTTTTTCCATCCAATGTTTCCAACAGAGCTCAAAATGAGGAACAAACCAAACAATGGGTCACAGTCTCCCTAAAATGTTTTAAATAACAAACTAGGATTTCATGAATAATGTTTAATCACTGCAGAGGCTAGACAGGAGAAGGGAAGAGTGTAAATGAAAAGAGGATGTCCCCATAATAAAACGCTCAAATATAAAAATATATCTCATGTTCCTTCTGGTTGTCATCAATATTACAATAGTTAGTTCTGGAATTCAATCAAGGGGAGAGACAAGGGTTTTCAAAATATTTAATATATAACAGCATTGTGACATTTCACTGGTAATAAGATAATATTCAAAATTTGGGGTCAGTATGATTTTTTTTAAATTTGGAAAATTCATAAAAACTCTTGCTCACAAAACCTGCATTGATTCGCGCAACAACATAGTAAAATTAGCTGCATAATGCATATCATAACAGCAATGTCACATTTAACTGGTAATAAGATTTGGGGTCAGTATGACTTTTTTTTTGCTCACAAAAGCTGGAATTACCCCAGTCAAAAACAGTTGTGCTACTTAATTTTAAGGAACCATGATATTTGTTTTTTAAGATTCTTTGATGAAGGTCAAAAGAACAGCATTTATTTGAAACAGAAATAACGTTTTCCTGTCACATTAATACATCCTTGCTGTATAAAAGTATTAATTTCTTAAATAGGCTAAATAAATACTACTGACCCTAAACTTTTGTACAGTTGTTAATGGACTGGCCAATTTGAAAGTTACTAGAAATGAACTTCTCTGTGTGCTAAAATAAGATGCAAACATTTAGTGAAGTGAGTTAAGAATCTATTCCTAAATATACAATAAAGTAAATGTAACTCTTTGTATCTTCACCGACAGTCAAAAGACACAGCCTAAGTCGGTCTCCTAAGAAATTTCTGTCCAGCCCAGGCTAGACCAGCTAATTCAGATGTATATGTAGTGTGCCTTTCGGCTTAAAGAAAAGGCCCCATTGAAACATGCACATAGACCAGCAACTAAACATTCAAAGACTCTTCACTCCCAAGAGAAAACCAGACCACAGGTTTACTGACGGAGATAATACTACTCTTTTATTCACACAACAATATATCCCAATACAGTCAATAAATAGTCACTGTCACCATCTTGGAAGAAAAATGTCCTGTTTTACATGCATTTACATATGAAAGGCACACACACACAATCCTTTCTATTCCAAGTTTCAATTCCTTACATAACAGCAACATGTTCTTTTTCCGACCCCATCACATCAGACAATGCGACGTATCAGTAAAATGATAGAAGGGGAAGTATTAACCAGCCAAAACAAGTGAATCAGCGGAAACCTGCAATGCCAATCTCATTGAGCACATGTGAGTCAGGGTGAGGAGTCCTCTTGCTTCAGGAAAATATGAACACGGTACATTGTTATGGAAGAATTATGAAAACAATGCGCTCTCTATCCATATCAGGCAGGTGGTCAAGTGGTGGTGGTAGAGGACTGTGTGAATTCTGCCAGTTCAGTTCTTTAATTAACAAACCATAATCTATATATGTGTGTTTGAGGGTGGTGCAGGGACAGTCTAGTTACTATTTCCCTTCCAAGTGATTGTGAGCCAGAAAAACATGTGTTTGGCATTAGCATGCATTTTATTGGTAGTTCTCACTACTACTTGATGCGTCGAAGATAGTCTTCATTCATAAAGTCTATAACATGGATGTTAACAGATGTATGCTGTGAGAAAGGATTGGAGGACAGGTCATTCATTGTACCATTGTGATCCGGGTTCAACACTACACTGTTCACAAGAGAACATAAAAGGAAACCGCAAACCATTTTTGATGAACCTGTAAACTAGAAACAGTTGATATGAAAATCAGTAGTAGTATATTAATATGAGAAGTCAGTATAAGAGGAGATTTGCATTGCAAATGTTAACGTCCAAAGCATCATTCTGACTATTTAAACTATGATAAGACCTGCAGAAAGTTAAACGCCGGTATTTCCAGGCTTTCTGGGAATGCATGGGGGAAAGCAAATTATATTCATTTTAATACTACAACTGATATGTTCATGAAGCAGAAACGTTGGCAGGAGGTCAAGGATTAAAGTCCCTGTGAAATCAAAATGAAAGTTTTTTGGGTGTTAGTATCAATATGTTAGTCTTAAAGGTGACATATCATGAAAATCTGAATTTTCCAGGTTTAAAGTGCTATAATCGGGTCCCCGGTGCATAAACCAACCAAGGAAATGTGAAAAAGATTAACCCAGTAACTTTGTTTTGGTAAGCCTTTTTCTGCAAGAGTCTGAAAAAACAAGCGAGTCTGATTTCACGCCCTTGGTGACGTTGCAAAGGGATCTCATTATAAAATTACTGCCCCTTAATCTGTAAGTTTCCACCCACGGAGCTGTCATTTTGATTTCACAAGCGACAACGGTATACCAGCTCTAATGCCATGGCGAAAGTTTTTCACAGACGAGCACAGAACATTATGTAGAGTCCCAGCCACAGAGGAGACAAGAGAGCAGTGGATTTATTGATTTATTTACTGTATATTGCTGCTGCCACACAGATCTAATATAAACATGCGATTTCTTTCCCAGCTGTTTACCTTCACAGACATAACGGACTGTTTTTGTAACTCATGTGTTTTTTACGTAAGCTTGTGTGTGAATGAGAACTCAATTTAGTACTCACATGCTGTGACAGCCGCTTTCTGTCCGTGTTCTTCGGATGTGTGCAATCAGAAAACCGTATATCAGATGTTTAAACTAATATGGTTTAAAACATGATATTCAGAACCAAAACAGATGTTTTTAGCAGGTATGAGCTGTAATGGCGCAGCTCTATTCTGGAAAAGGGGGCGGGGAGCAGCAGCTCATTTGCATTTAAAGAGACATGCACGAAAAACAGTCTGTTTCTGCTTCCACTCAAAATGATATAATAAATTATCTGTTGGGTATTTTGAGCTGAAACTTCACAGTTACATTCTGGGGACACCAGGGACTTATATTGTATATTGTAAAAAGGGGCATACTATGTCTCCTTTAAGGTTATCTATAAGTGAGTGTGCTCCAAAACAGTGACAAAATTTGCATTTAGAAGATTCAAAGCATTCAAAGCTTGCAGTTCGTCACTTCCGCCAAAATGGATCATTTGATGGATCATTGATCATCACGATTTTTTTGACGTCACCTCGTACATCAACTTCTCATCAAATCTTCTGACCAATCAACTGCTTTCTAGAATCTGTGAAGAGTTCCACCTCCAACACTATAAATAAGACAGTGAAGCTGCGGCTGAGACCAGTCACTTGTTCACAGTAGTACTTCCTGTACGGAGTGTAAATATGCTTTCGATTGGGGCAAATGAGGTCAGGTTTCACGGTGTGTCACGCGAACCGTGGCAGCGCTCAGTCTGACTTTGGCTCCGGTCCAGAGACACGATCGCATGTAGCGAATCATATGCGCGAGTCGGCATATATTAAACACTTTTAAAACTACACAGCCTCAGTATGATTATGATCACTATTTTGTTTTAGTAAGAGTTTCATATTGAATCTAGGGGGTAATCAATTAGACTCTGGCTGTCAAATGCCACTTAAACGAGCTCAACGGCTCTGGCCCGAGCAGATATAAACAAAATACTATTGGCTATTTTAAAAAGGGGGCTGGGCTGCTCGATATGTCCCGCCCTGTCTTCCTGTTTAAGTTGAAATTACGTCACCACATAGAATAATGCTGCATGCAATGTTGCCAAATTAGCGACTTTGTCACTAGATTTAGCGACTTTTCAGACCCCCTTAGCGACTTTTTCCAAAAAAGCGCCTAGCGACAAATCTAGCGACTTCTTGGACAATCCTCATTTAGTTTCTGTGACTCGCTGGTACTGCCGCACAAGCGTGAGGTCTCTCTTTCCCGCTGCGCACACACCTCTATCTCTGCGTCTGCTCTATTCAGCGAGTGGCAGAGGAGCAGCGCTTTCAGTTGAAATAGATTTTCTGTCGCTTCTAACAATTAGTCATTTTACATGCAAATATAGAGAAATCACAGCACAGCCATTGTCTTTATTTTATGTGTATTTGATTTCATTAGATAGCTGCTCGATTATAGATAAAGATTTTAGTGCAGATTAACATCTTAAAAGAGAGAGCCGGTTAGTCTTAATGGGCCATGTTTCAGTCACTATTTCATACTCATTTAGTTTTCTGACAACAGAAACAATACAATATCAATGAAAACCGTTCTATTGAGAATTTGGCTGCATTAAAATACAGTATTTGAGCACAGGGAGTCAAGAAAATATGACACACTGATGTCATGAATATGTTAATTAGCTTATGACGTCATTTAGTGACATTTAGCGACTTTTCAAGCGGGGTTTAGCTACTCTCCATTGAAAGAAGTTGGCAACACTGGCTGCGTGTTTCAAGGCAATTCAGTGAACCTTTAAAAGCAACTAAAGTGTATTTACAAGCACCACAGACCTAGCTTTTCAGTTTGGCTAATCATATTTATAAAGAAAGCGACCAAAGAGCATGAAATGAATGTTAGTCCTCAGATGAGAGGAAAAGGTAGACGTAATGTTAGTCATAAATATAATTAAAACCTTTCATCTTCTTAGTACATTCAAATATGCTATTTGTATAAACAATCATGTGATGTATGCAATGCAATAGTTATGAACCACAAATCTGAAAATGCAAAAACCTTTTTTTAAATTAATAAAACCAAATGTCTCTGTCAAGATGTGTTAAAACTGTGCTCAATTCAACACTAAACCGCAGTGCTTAGAAAGTCCAGAAGGGAATAAACCTTCATCTAGTTAGAATACCCTCCAGCAACTACAAACAAATAACATGCACAATTAGTATTTAACAATATTTTAATCTATGTTTTGTTTTTAAATTTCCAATCTTCATTTTAGTTTTAGAAATTTTTTGTGCTTTTGTCATTTTTATTAGTTTTTAAAAATATTTCTATTTAGCTTTAATTTATGTTTTAGTAATACTGAAACATATTTCATTCAGTTAGTTGCATTTTTTAGATTTGTCATCTAACACTGATATTTAAATTTTACATCTGCTTTATTTCAGTGACTGATTTTTACTAGTTTCAGTTAACAGTAACAACACTTGTGTATGAATATTCCCCACTCGCTAAACACTGAAAATCGGCCTCTTTTCAAATTCCCCTCATGAAACCTATACGCAAACACCTGAAGGAAGAATCACGGCTCTACAGAATATTTCCTTTGCGCTAGAAGGTTTGAGAGTGAGAGATCTGCGGTGTCTGAACTCAATGAACCTTCTCAAGCCCATATAGGAAAAAAGATCAGCCTTCTTCAATGGCCCCACCCCTTCTGCCTCTCGGCCCCTCCCTTTCCTCCAGCAGCCCCTCTCTCTCTCTCGGCACTCAGCTGACTCTGCTTTCTGTAATGGAGATGAATCTGACATCTTCCTGTCTGTGTGTACTCAGCTAACTCTCTCAGCTGAGCAGCACCTCTGGTTAATGGAAACAAATCTCCAAGAGCAACAACGCAACAATAACCGGCTTGACTATCAGATCTACAGCAGGGGCAGAGTTATTCCCATGGGCCTCTATCCCAGGAAAACAGTTAAATGGTGGTGCGCAGGATGGTAGGGACTAAAAATAATAATACAGCCCCTACAATGGTCACAAAGTCTCATGATAGAGACAATAACTCTATATATTTCCCTAGCAAATATTTAAACATGCTTTCTTCCAGTGAGTGGTTCTATAGTGTGCTGGGTAAGGCAGGCTGGCGCCGCTGTGGAGAGGAAAGGCCTGATCTGACAGAAATCCACTGACATATCACTGCAGCCGGCCCGCTGGCCTTTCACTCATGAAACCTAATACATGCAGGCTACTAAAACCACACACACACACACACACTCTCACTAACTTATGCACACATCTCCAAACCTTCCTATCCCTGATGCAGCAGACACAGCACAGTGCTGAATTTTTTTTATTTAATAAAATTAGTTCTGTCAAATCAATATCGCAACTAACCACATCCAAAATAAAAGTTTGTGTTTACATAATATATGTGTGTACGGTGTACATTTAATTTATTTTTACATATTAGATTTATGTATAAATCGCTACACAGTATTGTGTGTGTGTGTATATGTGTGTGTATATATGTATACTGTATATATATATATAATATAATATATAATCTATATAATATAATATACACACACAATAGATATATACACATACAACATGTCAACAACACTTTATTTTTATATATATTTATTAGATTACATTTATAATTTCTCTGAATAATTCCACTTTGTCTTATTTTACTTCCTTAAGCTGAATTACATTTTTACATCCGATTTGCTACATCAATGACTCTCAATCCAATTCTGAATGGTGCCAATATCTGATGCTACAATGTTTAAAAAAAAAAGTGCGCATGCCATAAGTGTGAGACACATTGTATAAATAGTGCCTGTGTGTGCGTATGTGTGAGGGCTTGTATGAATAGACTCTGTGTGCGAGTTAGCAAGAGAACAGAGAGAGAACAGAAGGACAACAGACAGTTTACATAAACGGACTCGATGTGTGTTGGCTCCTGGACACTAATATTCATCTTAGCTGGCATTAACAGAGAAAGGACGCTCGAACCTTCCTTTATATAATAACATCACTGTTCCACCACCTCTCACAAATCCACACAGACGTCTTTTCAAGAAATGAAAGAGAAAAAAGTCCTCTATAAACAGTGCTGAGTGGAAGGAAACTCAATTACCCACACTTCCGTCGCTAAACCTTTCCTCTATCCGCTAGTCTTATATCAGTGGTTTTGTATTAAATAGTCAAATACAGTATGTCTATGTCTAGTATGTCTACATAAATTTTGGATTCTTGCATGTCCATTTATTCAACATTTTTCTAAACTTAACACACTTTACCATCTTTACATATGCATATTTCCCCACACAATCATATATCTTTAGTTTAGCACACAGACGTTGAATTAGCACAGTCTGAAGCAAATTATATTAAATTTACATACAAATCATCAAAATATACTCTAAGGGGGGGTGACTAGGGAAATTAAATTTCAACACCTGTGAAACACGTGAAATGACATCTTCTAATGCGGTATGACCAGGAATATATGTAACATAATGCTAGAAATATAAGTAACGTGTCAGAGGACCCAAGTGAACCATAAATTCCTTTCACCCTGTAACAGAAGTGTCCAGATCACACAGCCGTCAAGCAAAGTTGAGAGGTCAACACAAGTCACTGCAGGCTACAGCTGTGCTTCATAAATTAGACCTCAACGGACTGCCGGCACAACAGGTGCCCTCTCGGCCTGAGGGGTGTTGGGACAGTCTAGCTCTTCACTTTGGTCTTGGTCACTCACATGCTGAGCTACAAACAACAAAATTAGCCCTTAAGCAATTGAGCTCCTCTTCTATTGGCTGGAGCAGATGGTGCATCCTTCAGTGATGCCCCTCGGCACAAGATTGAGAGTGTCATGATCTTTCCAGTCTGTCAGACCTCTGTGACCCCCTGTTGGACAGCCACCAGTTAATGCCTGTCCCTTTATCACTGGGATAAAGTCTTTGAACTTCCCCCACTCATCATGTCAATGGCAATTACCAAATTCACTGTATACATAGATGGGACGACTAAGGCAAAATAAACTCTGGATGCCTTTGCTTTAGACTTCAAGTATGCTTTCTTTTCCAAAAATGTAAGCGTTCAAGTGCTCTCAACAGTGCTCTTCAACATGCATTACAACTCCACTAAAATCAGCACAGAAAATATGAAAGTTGTCCAACATTTCCTATGCAACTTGTTAGAAACAGCGTCTAGTTTAAAAGTGTCATAAAAGCCCATTAGTAATAATAAAATAGAATTTTTAGAACTAGTAAACTGAGGCTTATGCCATTTCTGTACAGAGAGAGGTGACTGGGCGTGTTATTACCCGTGTCTGTCTCATCTCTCAGCTGTGTTGGACAGTAGCATCTATAATAGCAAATAGCAAAGCAACTAAATCAAAATAGTGATGTTACCACATCACTACTGAGAAATGCAGTGCTATAGCTTTTTAGCAGCAGAGCCATTTTATTAGTATAAATCCTGACAACATGGTTCATTCTACGTGTGTGTGAGAGAATGAAAGGGAGCTTTCCACAGATACTGAAAATAACTTCTGATGAATAATTAAATAAATAGAGCCGTCTATAGATGCAAGCAATTTCTGATAAATAATGAATAATATTTGTATTTTTTTATTTATTTATTTTTGGCCTTTCACCATCTTTCACTGATATGTTAGTAGGACACAAAAAGACAAGTAGAAGCGGACTGTGGACATCTTAAAGGAATAGTTCACCCAAAAATTCTGTCATTAATTACTTATCCTCGTGTTGCTCCAAACCAGTGGAATTTTGTAAGCCAGTTTTTAAGAGACAGAAGAGAAGAATTGCTGAATAAAGTCATTATTTCGGTTTTCTTTGCACACCAAAAGTATTATTGTAGACCATTACATCATAAAATTACAGTGGAATCACTGATGTCACATAGACTATTTTTTAACAATGTCCTTACTACCTTTCTGAGCCTTGAACATTTCAGTTGCATTGCTGTCCGTCTATGCAGGGTCAGAAAGCTCTAGGATTTCATCCAAAATATCTTAATTATTGTGTTCTGAAAATGACGACGTGAGGATGAGTAATAAATGACAATTTTAATTTTTGGGTGAACCATCCCTTTAACAATGCCTGTACAGAACAACAAAGAATGAGTTTGTAATGCACATATGGTGGCCAACTATGAATCACCTATTCAATATCTACAGGATATCAGACAGACATATCTGCATTTAATTTTATGTGGCATACAGAGAGCTTTCCTTTGATATTCCAAGTAATTTCAAATAAATACATTTTATCCTAGTGTTTGTGTATGTCATGTATTTGCTTTGTCAGTGTCTGTTTTTCTTGGTTATTTTGCTCTGGTAGTCTGTAAGGCTCTTTGAAATAACAAATAAAGTGATATGCCACTATGTGGTCAAGACCTGGAACTACTTCATAGTTGCGCAGTCACAGGGAAAAAAAACATTTCTTTGAAATTAAATTATTGGGAAAAAACTCCCATGCGTCATTACTCCCACACTGACTGGACACAGCAGTACTCGGAGTCTCTGATATACCGATTACAGAACCCAGTACGCTGATTCAGTCCAGACTGACCTCTCTAACCAGCACACGAGAGTTTACAGTACATCTACAGTAAACCATACTTCAGAGGCCACTGGGTTTCAAAGGTACATTTTATCCAACTTATTCCATAATTACTCAGCTGTGAAGCCAGTTGTGCTATTACACAATCCCGAGCCTCGCTTCTGAAGTGGGTTTGGTCATAAACACAGGGTTACGGTTTTGGCAGCCAAGTCAGTGCATTGTTCACAGAAGCCAGGATTCCAGCCTGTTTACGGTAAACGTGCGTTAAGTCGCACTGGCACGAATCCTTCTGGGTTGGGACCTGGCGATGTTGGGATTTTTTTTCACAAAGACGAGGAATCTCAAAGACCTTGATTGTTTAAGCATTCTTATTTAGTGGTGACACATAATTTCTATTTATAAACTTTGAAGGTATTCGCTTTTCTCGCCACATAGCTTCATTCCGCTCTCTCATGTGCTCTCCTTGGCATCTCCGGTGTGCTCCAGGAAGTGGGCCAAGAATGAAAATAATTGTTTAAAGAGACACAGTGAACTAAAAGACCGCAAAGAAAGAAAGGAGAGGGGAGAAACAGAGACTTTGCACTTCACTGAGTCATTACAATGGTATCATACCAACCAGAAACAGCGATGATTCTCTGGCCACTGAACAGGATTCCAATTCCTGGACTGGATTGAGAACAGGAGTACTTTCAGAGATATGGCAGCTTAAGTGTGTACATTACAGACTGCAGATCTAAAATAGAAACCGCCGGCCTCTCAACTCTGTCCTAGTTTGGTCTTTTTGCTATTTGCTACATGCTAATAAGAGTATGCACTACGCACAGCTAACCACACCAAAGAGTATAGAAGCCCAAGAGGCAAAACTCTGATGCTTTTTGGGTAACAGCCACTAGGTGGAGCTTCGGTAGCTCGGCCGCCATTTTGGAGTGAAAATTCCAACTGGACAACAGCACAAATACACAAAAATAGACAGAATAACAATGAAAGAGAGGTCAAAGTGGAATAAAAGAATGCAATGTTGGGCAATCCACTGCAAAAACTATCAGTGACAGTAAAATTCTGGCCTTTCATTGTTTTCCCAAAGACCCTGACCCAGGTAATTATTCACAAAAGTGTAAAAATATTGTGTGTTTTGAAGTGGGAGGTAGCGCTGTCTTATGCACCTGCTAACTTTAACTGTTTTTAGTCTAGTAGTATAAACTTAAATCCTTTTAGGAACTGCAAGTCCAAGCCATAGTAATGAGCTTATACAACTTTACACATTTAAAATGACTTACTATATTATTATTTACTATTACTCCACTAGGTCTGAAATATATATTGTATGTTTTAATCCCCTGGAACACACTACAAACATGATGATCTAGATTAGAACATGATGCATTGCTGTCTCTATCATAAAAACACACACACACACCTGCGCACGGCCAATTTCTCCAAAATTGTGTAATTATTACATTTGTAACTTTTTTTGTTTTGTTTACAGTCTTCCTTTAACGGACATTAAAGGGTTAGTTCACCCAAAAACTCAAAAAAAAAAAAACTCACCCCGAGGCATCTTAGGTGTATATGACTTTCTTCTTTCAGACGAATCCAGTTGGAGTTATATACAAAATTGTCTTGTTGATTCTTTCAAGCTATATCAGTGCAGCAGCGTGGTGTTGCATGCCTTCAGGTCTCAAAGAAGTGAAAAAAAAAGCGCCCATCCATCAAAAAAAAAAGTCTCACATGGCTCCGGGGGGTGAACAAAGGCCTCCTGTAGCGAATCAATGCGTTTTTGTAAGAAAAATATCCATATTCAAAACGTAATAATCACTTTAATCTAGCTTGCACGCTTCCGTTGTAAACGGAAGCAGTTATGAGGTCAGCTTTGCGCATGCGCCGCTCAGAAGTGACGAACGCGGAAGCGCAGCAGAGAGAGCAAAACAAAACAATGGTCACGAATTAGTAGTACAAAACGAGGATTTGTAAAGAAGAACGTCAGAGGAGTTAGATATAACTCAAAGAGGAGACTGGTTTTCCTTTGCAAAAGTAAGGAAACTTTGCTTCCTTTGATCCTGTAAGCAAACGTTGGTTTTCACGAGACTCACTGGCACATGTGCAGCGCTGAACTCATACGTCATGCTCCCGGAACTGCTTCCATTTTACAATAGTGAGCGCAAGCTAGATTCAAGTGATTATTACGTTCGAACTTCGGAATGTGCCGTGAGCATATGTGTGTGAGTGCAGACACCGATGTGGGAGAGGTGGGTCTGACTCCGGGCTACGTTTACACTGTTGCCACGGGTTATTATGCAAGTTAGCGGTTCTAAATTCACATGAAACCACAGCTTCATGGGTTTTTTTCTCCAATTTATTTTTGGTTTTGTGCTTGCATTGGTATATTTTGCTTGCTAGTGATAGGAATCGATCCCTTGACATGATCGGTTATTGCATTGTGACGTAGCAAACCGAGGGCTGTTTCAAACCGCATTTCTGGGACTGCCATTGGGAAACTACAGTTTTAAGGAGAAAATACTCAGCAATGGTGTTGATTAATAGATTGGCACATGGTTTGTCTAAAAGCATATTAAAAACACCACATAGACGCAAACAACATAAAAAACTTGAATTTCACTACAGGGGGACTTGTTTTTTTTTTTTTTTTAAACAAAGCAGCTGAGTTTTGCCATAGCGACAGCTAGAAGCTAGTGGAATGCTGAGTCACTTTCACTCCAGAATGGCGGAAGCGTAGGGCTGCTGCTGGGCGCCGCTGTTGCAATGGAACGTTCTATTGGCTTCCACATCTTGTCAGTATAAGTTCTTTGACCACACCATTTGACCCGCTTTAGATCCTCCATTTGTAATATGACTGCAGCAAGCCGCTTCACGAGGTGCAAGCGAATCCGGTTATACCACTTCGGTCCCCAACTGCAGCTCTTTAAATACACGCCGTGACTCAGCAAAAGAGAGGGAACATGAGAGGGTAGATCAGTAAATCACTGTGTCATGACGGAAAAGACAAACTGAGAGAGAATGAGAGAATGACAGCTCATTCATAATCAACAGAAAGAAAGCGAATGGCGCCTAAGAAGATGCAATTGCTTCACAGTTCACAGACTCTGAATTGGCAACACGGCTATATGAGAAATGCAAATCTATTCTTAACCATTTCAAAAGACCCTCTCAAGAGGGTTGTTACTAAAGAAAGGGCAGTGCTATAAAACTATTGAAAGTCTCGTATTTTTCCTCTGGATGTAGGGTGTTTCTGTTCCTTTGGTCTGTGGATATTTTTAAGTACTAACTGGTTTCAATTAGATTATATAACATGGCAAGACTGGAGGTGTAGGACAAAGGCCTACAAGCGGTCCTTTTGAACAACCTGATCCTGACAAAGCAAGATGGTGCTGTGGCTTTAGCCATGATGGGCAAGTTATGTAGAACACCAGGTTACTGGAATAACTGCACAACACCTCCTGATTTTCCTTCCTGTTATTTAGTGAAGACATTCAGAAGTTATTACTCTATTATGTTTTGGGTGGCCAGCTGTCACAAATAGAAAGACCCTCTAAAAATGTTGAGTTTACTGGAAGCTCAGTGGAGTCGGGCCAAACTGTAAGATCCTTCTCTTTCCGAACAATGGGCCAGTATTGTATGAGGGCCGATGATCAGGCTTTCCACCCGCGAAAACAAGCAACGTAAAGGAAAAAACATGTAACATGGTGAAAGCCAATTATTTCCATTTAAACTCAGCGACATGTACATTGCTTTAGCACAGAGGTTTTCAAACATTTCAATGTCATGGACTCGCCCAAATATTTGATGATCAAGCACCTTGAGTGACCCACAAAGATATAAAGGCAAAATATTTGTTCATGTATAAAATCCATTTATAATGTGTGAGAAAAATATTAAGCATGATAATATGAAAACAACATATGTTCAATTCATTCTTATCTGGAAATATTTACTTTGTATTATATATTTTTTTCTACTCACTAAGTAAATATTAGATGTATGATTTAAAAAAAATTATAAAATATAGATTTGTAAAAAAAATTCACGAATAGCATTAATAATATAAATCAAATTAAATTACAAAATAAAATATAATAAAATTTCACAAATAGCTAAATAATTTGAAAGGTCAAAGGAATAGTTTGGAACGACATGAGGGTGAGTAAATTATCCCTTTTAATTTTCACAGCACCCCATCATTAAAAAAATAAATACATCTTTTGAATTTTCTATCTGATGCCAAAATCTGTATAAATAACAGAAAGAAGTTACACTGAACATAACGATAAGCATATTTTCAAATCTTTGTTTCCATTTTATCTGCTAATCAGTAAACTTACACAAATTTTCACAGCCTGTTCTCAATGGCTTCTAAGAAGGCTTACAGTAGAGCTGGAATAACGTTGAGGGATTAATAGCTTGGAAGATCAAGAAAAAAGGCCTGATTTCATAATTTGTTGTTTAAATATCTGCTTTCAGGGGCCCTACTTGGAAGAGGAGAGTCTCCATGGACTCTCGTTCTGTTTAAATGCACGAACATCTTACTCAACTTTGACAATGCAGAGAGTTGGTCGCTGGCAAACACAGCGGCAATATCAGTTATAAGAATGCATGGATGAATTCTCAAGTGCAGAATATTCCACGAGGACATGTGGGTCTGTGACACGTGGCTGAAACAAGACTCCCAAAAGCATCTCTAAGAATAAAAAAAAAATTGATTCCAAGAAGACTCATGGAAGAAATCTTCAAGTCTCACTTCCAGGAAAAGCCTGTACGGGACAGCTGAGGCAGTAGGCCCTGTGAAACTGTACATGGAAGGAAGGACAGGATCTTCACACGCCCCACCAGGATATGAGCTCTACAAATCATTCCTCATATGAAATGCATGCCACACCTGGAATAGATGACCCAGCTGGGTTTTCTTCATTGAAAATCCACAGTCAGCTCAGCTGCTTGAGAATGACGCCTTCTGGATTAAAATCATAACATGTGAGATGCTTCCTTTGCAGTTTAAATCAATTTGTGAAGCACTTTGGCTCATCCCATTTCGACTCCTCTGCAGACTAATTGAGAGAGAGAAAGGCCTGCATGAGGCAGGACTCCAGAATCAGTCAGGCTGAATCAGTCCTCAAGGCACTGGTAATGAACAGAGAGCTAGTTCTTCCTGTTCCAGCCTCAAAATTAAATAAAGTCATTATGGCTGAAGCTCTGGCAGAAACTGCATTCGGTAATATCCATATTTACAGAAAACATCAAAAACACTGTTTATATTCAATTAAGGGTCTCATATGAATGTGATTTAACAAAGAAGGGGAAAATACAGCATGAAATTTGCTTCCAAGGACACAAAGGGAAAAACCACCTATTAAAGTAGCCTAAGATTTCGCTTCTTAGATAGATTACCTATTTACAGAACTATTACCTTCATACTAATGTTTACATATTATGGATTAAACACAAAAGGATACAAAATCCGTCAAGTGTTTTGATCATTTTACAGGTGCAAAAAATCAGAATATTGTGAAAAAGTTTAATATGCTTTGATACAGCACTCTGTGAACAGCCACCCCTTTCAGTAATGACCTTCTGTGACTTACCCTCTTTGTGGAGGGTGTCTATGATTGTCTTCTGGACCATTGCCAAGTCAGCAGTCTTCCCCATTATTGTGGTTTCAAAGAACAAGAGATACCCTTAATTTATACTGTTGGGATGGTCATTTAATGAAACTCAAAATGTAGCCTAAATATTCTAATATTTTGAGATACTGGATTTTTGACGTTCTATAAGCTGTAAGCTGTAAGAACTGTAAGCTCTATCATCAAAATTAAAACAAAAAACTTTTGAAATGTTTTACTTTACATGTAATGAATCTAGAATATATGAAAGTTTCACTTTTTGAAATAAGTTACAAAAATGAACTTTTTCACAATATTCAAATTTTTTTGAGACGCACCTGTGTGTTGCAAAATGCTGCAAAACATTTAGTTTTAAGAGTTATTGTTTAAGGTGCATAAGTATAAGTATGCAGACTATGCACAATATCAGTTAATATTGATTTTTAGATTTATATAACTTTTGCACTCATCTAACACATAATGGTATAGCAATAGATTTAAAGTCATGATGTAATGGAAACAGCAATATATCATTTCTACAGTATTGTGACATACATCAGAGTGATTTTCCAAAAAAAAAAAAAAAATCAGTGTAGCCTTGGTTTCATCCATCAGATGCTGATGGGATGAAGGATAATCTGAAAGTCACCTTGCAGTCGATTGTGAAAAAGTAATGGGTTTTAGGCAAACAAAATAATTGGACGCATCACTAGAAAGTCTGTCGTTGCACAGGAAGATTGAGTTAAGACATTTTTATTAAAAATTGCAAGGTCTTTTTTTTAAATTACAACAACCTTGATATGCACAGTGTTTCAGAACAAACACACAAACTGTCTTGTAATGTCCAACTAATCATTAAGAAAAAGCATTCTGAGCTCTATTCTATAATCTACTACAGATCACAAAGGGCATATTTATTCTTTTTACATAGGGTACATTTATATTTTCTTTGTATGCAAGCGTCTTTTTCTGAATGTTACTGTGCACAGTATAAACAGCTTTTTTTGCCTGCTGGATCTAGATTACTCTGCATATGATGCTGCAGCATTCAAATACCATAATATCATTAAGCATCACATTTACCTAACCTTGAAAGCATTAGCTTCAATAAATAATACTTAACAGGAACTATCACAAGACATTTCCTCCTGAGCGGTTTAAGGGGAAGTAGAGCGAACTGTTTGGCCAGCTGTCCTCTAACAGCCTTAACCGTTGTTTTGTATTGCCTTACAACTATAGTTTATTGTTTTAACACCCACATGGTGTTGCTTTTGTCATAAGGAGTAAAAGACTGACTAATTACCAAATAACCAATGCAAAAAACGCAATTAAGACTAGACTACATTTCAAAAAAGACCCCCTACGTATAACACACTTACAGTATATCCAGAAGAACTCTTGTAAATGTATTAGTCAGGCATCTCATGTAACAGTGAGCTCTTGACTTTTGGCTGCTGAGAACACACTTCATGGTTCTTTTCTTACATCAAGATCTATGCAGGCATCTGCTCAGCACCATTACATCATAAGACTCCAGAGAGCATTAACACCACCATAGTAGAGCATGTAATGCCCAACTACTGTCCCATCTGTTCTGAAAAGCCCCCTTGCCAGTTAAACTAACACCTTTCAAACTCGCTCGCCCTCCACCACAGGACAGGTAAATCAAGTCAGGAGACATTCATTCCGATTTAGCACACTTCTCAGGATCTTTACTATATGAATGAAAGTGTAAAACTACTTCAAGCTCAATACCAAAACATTTAAGGTTGCAAAATATATTGGTACTAGATCAGTTATCAGCCATTATTAGAATTTAGTAATTTTGCATCAGACGATACTGGAAATTTAACTGTACAATATTAATGCTGTCATCATTAACCAAAAAAAAAACATTTTCTTTAACCGAAACAAAAATTGAAATTAAATTAATAAAATTAAAAAAAAATTATGAAATGAAAAACAACAAAATTGCCAAAACTTAAACTAAAATTAAAAGTAAAAATAATAAAAACATGGATAAATATACAACAATAGTATATTTATACTAAAATAACACTTTGTGTTAAAAACGCTACTAATTTGTAAACTGTAATCTTTAACAAATCTAAAAAAACATGCATTTTTCATACTGTACTGTATTGCTGTGGTGACAATTAACTTGCACAATTTAAAATGACTGATTTTAGTTTTTAGTATTTAAAGATTTATTAACAAATACTTATTTAATATATGACATTATCTGGTAAATCAGCTTCAAACAATCACAAGTAGCTTAATTCTGACCACAATTTAAAAAACAAAAACAAAAAAAAAACTATTTCCTCTGTATCATTTACAGGTTCCTCCTATTACTCCAGATGTTATTTGAGAACAAAGAATGAGCTTATATTATACATAGAAATTTATTTTTTTTATATAAAATTTCACATTTGTTGTGTGGCTTCTGTTTGCATCGTCCAACCAGCACACAGTATGAGCCCGGTTGAATAATTCATTGTGTTTGGCTGCGATATGTCTATACATCCGTGTGTGTGTGCAGGAGAATATGATACTCCTCTAACACACACAAGCACACCACAACACTCAAACATACACACTGACATACACACAACCCACAAAGGACATGTTACTGAGCTCTCTCGTTGTACATTCGAGTGTGGTTTAAAATAGCCAAGTATAAATGAACAAAAGAAAACAAGACAACATAAAATATATGACAGCTGATGGCTAACATACCATTTAACATGTGTTAAGGCCAAGGGAGATGATGTGCTAGCGGGGGGATGATGGGGCACTTTAAATGGTAGGAACCAGTGGTGATCGTATCGTGTTCTCCAGATGGCCAGCTATATCCTCTCCTTTACATGGGCCGACCAGAGCAATTCAAGCCTCCCTGGGGACATGAAGAGCTTGTGCGGAAGAGCCCAAGTCATTGAGTCCTCAACTACTCACTCCCATAACATGAAAGGGAAGGCCGCTCTCTTCACCACAGCTATTGCTTCAGTCAGCCATGACGAACAAACCTGGACTCTAGGAATTGCTATCTGATCCATAAATTGCTCGTAAAAAGGCTGGGAGATAAAATATGTGCCATCTGATCACTTCCTGCCTTCAAGGAATGCTTCAGCATTAACATCTAAAGCTGGTTTGATCACCTACATTTTCACAAGAAGCTAAAATGCAACACAGCCATCACGTTTAAGGCAGGGCAATGTATTGATGTGAGTGTAAAACATTTACAACAATAACTAAAGGTCAGATGTGTAATACTTCCTTCTATCTTGGTTTACTGTGCAAAGACAACTGTAAGTAAGCCAGTCATAGGTCATGGGCAGAACTATTTGTATGAATGATATGGGTGAGGCAAAAGATTCATAGGAGTTTTTGGGAAACCTGTAAGGAAACAATTATTATATTTGCAAAACCATTTGGTAGTATTGTGGAGCAAACATGACGTCACCTTTTAAAAGGGTTGAAATAATTACGTCAGTGACAATCTCAAAAGTTGATAAGCCTATTTACTTTTATGTTTAGCTGAATTTTATTTCTCAGCTAACACGGATTTGTGGCCCATTTTGAGATCTGTGACCCAATTTTGGGTCATTACCAACCAGTTGAGATCCACAGAACTAGGTGATGGGTGAGCGAGAGCAATAGGATAGGATAACTCCAGTCTTGGACATCTTTTACAAACCACGTAACATAACAGCTGAGCACTTGGCTAAATATCACAGCCACTTATGGAAGCTGCTGCCAAAGATTAAGTTTCATATCAATCCCTAAAAAGCCAATGCATACTGCAGTATATGAGAGAGAGAGAGAGAGAGAGAGAGAGAGATGCTTCTCTCAGTATTTGGGAGGCTTCCAGTGCCCCAGTGCGAGAAGGACAGGATGACACTCAGTGACATTAGCACCATGTCGGCCTCACACTCAACATTTAAATGCTCAGTGCAATCTCATGTTGATCTTGACCTATAGAGTAGTATAGCATCATTCATAGCTCCAAAGAGTCTTTAATTTGATCATATTTATAAAAGAAAAATGCAGTTTTCCAATTCTCTTCGAAAACAGCCGAGCTCCTGGAGGCGTGCCGTGGGCGGAGCTAAAGAGTGACGAGCACTTGCCCGATTGCCAACAAAACACAGACATTTGATACCGTTTCACTTACCGTCTACAACTCTGAATCATGACCGGGATCTTTTATAGCTGGGACTGCTCTATCTTCCAGTATCAAACGATGTGCAAATCCAGCACCGAACTGGGCCTTGTTTATAAAACGTTCGTTAACAAACACACTTGCAAAACTCCGTTGCTGCCCCGGGAAAAACAAACTGCATCCACTGTTCACGTAAAGCTGGGTTCTTTGGTAAGGTGAACATGGTTATCTTTCCCTTACAGCCAAAAACACACTTCTTTCGAGACATTCTTCTCGATCGAGTCCCGTTCAGTGCAGCCGAATGAAGCACGTTGATGAGCACGCTCTTGCTCTCACTCTGATCGATGTGTGTGCGCGGGCGCACTCTTCCGGGAGAAATGCCCATACACGGAGTTCCACCCTTCATTACATCACAAAGAGTCAAGCTCGACAAAAAACTCTGAAACTTGTACAAAACCGGAAGGAGTATATTTGACACAAAAATACTCCATTCTACATTCATATCGTTTTTTGAAACTTTGGCCATGTTTAGCATAATAATCCAACTCTTTAACAGTGTAAATAACTCAACATGCATGAAATAGACAAATACATAGTGTCTGGTTATGTAAATGAAAGAGAACATGAGTTCAGGCCGTGGTTAAGTGACCATCCTAACCGCAGTCTGACTTTCACTACAGATGAACAGAATGTTTCTATTATGATGTAACAATAGATGCCTGCTGTCTGATAAAATATGAGGTTGAACCATTTTTTAAATTAATTATGTTGAGTTCGCAATTTATGCAAAAGGAAAAAACATTATTCTTTAACGTTTAATGAAAAAAATTTTGTGCATACACCATCTATGAGTCAGAGCAAAGCATTTTACAACCGTGCCTGTAAGAATTACAGCGTTTCTGGTTTTAATCACTGAGGGCAGAAATAAAAAAGTGAGGCTGCGTCTAGAAATGCAGACTCTGAATGGGTACTTATTTTACTTAATTACTTTGCATGTAAAGAAGTATGTTCTGTATAGTAAGAATGTGTGTATTGTGAATGTAAGCCTGACGTACTACATTCATCATGTTGTCATTGTCATGTGACCTACCAGCTTCAGTTGCTTCACTGCCATTCACAAATCCTCTCGTGGCCTTGTGGGACAGTAAAATTTCAGAATCTCGCTGAAAATAGTAGATCATCTGGGGACTTTCTGCCTACTGTGTTATCAATACTGTGAATTGAGACATACTACTCTCTGTTCACATAATCAACCCTCTATATTGCGAGTAAATCACTCGCATATACGACTAAATCTTCACTCTGGGCGACTAAATGATGTCTAATATCAGCCAATGGCTAATAAATTCTCAGATTTTACTCGCCAGTGTGTGAGTTGGAGGCTAAGTATAAGTTTAGACACTCTGAGCGCTTCAGAGTTTCATTCTCTGTCAAGCGATCTGTGATACTTTTCATTTCATCTCAATGGATGCGCAGCACACCTGTGTTTGAGTATTTGGCGTAACGTAAACTCTTAGGTGAAGGTGCACGCTCGCCGTCGCTTCCTCTAACAGCGCAAAGTGAGAGAGAGAGAGAGAGGACGGAAGAGAGAGAGAGAAATGAGTAAGGAAGAGAGAGTGAGAGAGAGAGAGGATGAGAGAGAGAGTGTTTACCTAACATCAGAATTGAATGCGGCTACATGTAAACGATATTCTTGCGTATTTTCCAGTCAAATAACGGAGTTCTATTGGAATAATGTTGCCAACTCTCGCAAGATAAATAAGCAACCGCAGCTTAAAAAACAAGCCCAAAAAATCATCAATATTATTTATTATCAATTATTTATAACCAATAAATGAACCTGCAACATATTAAACTGAAACCACTCTTTTATCTGAAAAGTAAAAACAGATATGCTATTTTACAAAAATCAACAAACTGCAAAATACGTGGGAACAAAACTCATCTCCAATCACATGTGAGCAGAACAGGATTGGAGAGATGGAAAAGGAGAAAAACAAGAGCTTCAAAGGGGAACTGTAACATAGCCACATATGTATAGCCTACTAAAATATAGGCTATTCGAACCAAATGTATAGGCTATATAGTTTTAGTATTAGTATAGGACTACTTGTTTTTTATTACAGCCCATGATAATTAATACATTACAAAAACATTGTAAAAATTAAAAATTAGGCTAAAAGAAAGTCATCCCACTCCTCTACGTCTACTTCTATCATCGCTTGGATTACAGCGTCACGTGTCTTCTTTTTGAATGTGATTTTCTCCAATGAGGGGGAGGAGGGGGCGGAACATTTGGCAAAAACAATTGACATTTGGCAAGAACAATTTGGCAGACAGAGTGTCAACCAATGCATTGGAGAATACGGCGAACATAAATAAAGAAACGAAGTTGCTTGTCAGATTTCCCTAACAAGCAACCATATTTTTTAAAATAAGCCCAAAAAAAACGCAACATGGGATTTTTTTCATGCAACTTTACAAAAAAAAGAAGCCCAAAGTCGCGTATAATGCGCGGACTTGGCCACACTATGATGGGATTCTTCAGCTTTTAAGAACTGCCGGGTTCTCTGGTAGTGGGCGGAACTAGTGCGCAATGAAATCTCATTGGCTGGCGCTCACTTATTATTGTCTCGGTTTTGATTTCAGCAAATCAGTTCCAGCAAACACACACACAACCTGATGAACATTCATGAATCAGAGCTTGTTAACATTGGTGGTTTATATGTTCTTATTAGTAGAATTCGTTTATATTTATATATTATATCTTATCAGTATTCTAGTATTATGATCAGTATATAGCTATTATAAATTAGTATTATTATTGTTCGTCCCCCCCCCCATTTGTCTTTTTCCACCGAATGACCAAAAAAAAAAAAACACACCACCAGTCTAAGTTCAGTTAAAATGACTAATTTGCATTCATACATAGTTACCAAGTGTTAATTATCATATTATAATGCTTGACTGACTGATGTTAAGAGTGTACTTTCAGATATTTAAAAAGCTGTGCCATTTTACAAACACACATATTATATATAGTATTTCAGTCTGGCGAGTAAACAAAAAAATGTACTAGCCAAATGGCGATTCAATTGCCAAGGTGTCTGTAGAGGGTTGATACTGTTTTTGCACATACCCTGTTTCGGGTTTGGTATTGATATTTGACCATACAGGCTTCCATACTGCAAGTGAAATGGTTATTTTTAGTGAGTCAGAAAAGACTTGAGTCATTTATAGCTTTTACTGAACACCCTCCTTGAATTGTGAATCAATTCTTGTTTATGTCTGATTCTAAATGAACCCGAAACGGTTACTTGTAGTTAAAAATACATATTCATAACTATTCTGTAGTAATAAATGGCATTCTAAATTAAATTATTCACTAAAATATCCAATAAGTAAATATTTCACAGCAATATTTCTGGCTATGGTTTGGCAAAAATTATTACTGTACAAAACAGTAATGGCAGAAGTACAGGATTGTCACAAGAGTGACAGTATCAAAAGGGAACTAAATCACTTCTGAGCAACTATATTTACTTAATCATTCTGTATTTTGTCATCTAATATAAATAAATAAAAATATTTAAATACTTTTTAGTCTGGAATACTCAATACTGGTCATTTCCAGACTGGGTTTGGGCTTCAGCTTATGCAAAACTCTATATCACAATAACGCCCATTCAACTTCTGAAAACCCATAAATGAAGCTACATAATGGGGTTTAGATAGAAAAGTGATGCCTTAACCAAACACTAACTTGTGTTCCCATATGGGAGAACAACCAGTCAGCTGTTTCTGGATCATTAACTTCAACAAAGTGCCATCCAGCGCATCCAGTTCAACATTTGCGCTCATCTAATCAAAACTAATTCAGCCATGTTGCTGCAGCAATCATTTCTGTATGCTCCACCACCTGCTACATCTCCCCAGGTGCATCTGAATCCATGCTTCATGACCAATGAATAATGAAGTCAGCAGTATAGAGTTTATATGAGAGACAAATGATATGTCAACTGTCTTGAGGGTGATGTGCCATATTCCCTGTAAATATGGTCACACCCACCAGACCTGAGGTCAACACAGATGATCCTAAACTGAAAATGTCAGTTGCATTGAAAAGGGGGCCCATGCGTGGACCACTTAATCATGGTGACCGTTCAACCGCAAAGTAACAGACTGAAATCTAAGCTATCTGATCGAGTCAGGTCTGCTCTCAAGGGACATGTTGAAGGTATGGAAAAGCTTTGTACAGGCAAGTATGTTCCTTTTAATTTACAGATCCGCACAATGCTCCTGCATTAGTGATGAGATGCACGTTTGGAAGTGTCAGCAGTCCTTCAGGGACACAACAGGACAACTGGAAGAGAAGGCTGACACAAAAATAAAAATTCTATCATTTACTGTACATCAACCTCTTGTCCTTGTATGACTTTCTTCTGCAGAACACAAAAGTAGATACTTTGTAAAATGTTTCAAATGCTTTTGTCCCAATGAAAGTCAATGGGGTTCAAAACAACACAGCACCCTATTGACTTTTACTGTATGGACAAAAACATTTTTTTTTGTGTTCCACAGAAGAAAGAAACAAATACAGGTTTGGAACACCAGTCCTACAGAGACTGTATTATTTGCATATGTAGGATTATACTTTCTCCCACTTATTTTTCTACAGGATTCCATGCTTGACAGGATCATGAAGACTGCGTGACTTAATTTGACATCATATAATGGTAGAGGGAACCTCCTCATGACCGTCCACCATTGGCCTCCAGATCATAAATCTCTTACAGGGTAGTCCTAACTCCAATGATAGACTGAGTGCCTTAGAAAATAATTTATGAACTCCGTCAACACACTGTACTGAGGGAAGACAGGCACTGCTTACATAGTGACAATGACAAGACCTTCAAATTAAGACAGAATAAATCTACAAACTTGACCTTAATTTGTGTGGCCTTTTTCTGGTAAATACATTTAAAGCATCATACTTTTAAAATGTATCAATGGATCTGCTTGCTGACAAAAATAACTAATTTATAAAATATGCACATAAAAGAAAAACCTCAATTTTTGGCAGGATAACACTGGAATCTTTTAGCAAATTATGTTTCTTTTCACAAAAAAAAAAAAAATCAGAAGAGTGCACTGTAATATCTTTTATAACCATTTCTAGACAACTAAGTTAGACAAACGCTATACAAAGTCTTTAAAGTTGTCTTCAAATGAATGTTTTCTATAGGTAACATAAAAACTGTATCAATAACAGTCACATTAATGTCATGCCTACATAAGTTAATAGAAAACTGCAAATGTCAATATTATGTGGCATTAAATCAAGAGGAAAAGCTGACAATTCACAACAACAAATCACTGCTCATAAACGTGCAAAGTCCATTACCCAAATTAATGTACAATAATAAAATTGTTAATAATAAAAATTAATATCGGTTTACAATAAACTGTTTCGAGTTCCCCATTCAAATCGATATTTAATACTACTTATGAAACGGAATTAAATCCCTGCAGTACCTGTGGCACAAAACATGAGCACACTGTTTAGCCTAAAGCTAAGATTTTGTTTCACAACTACTGGATACACCTTAAACGCAACAATGGATAAGAATCTTACCATGTAGGACGCCTTAAGCAAGTCAGTCCACTTTCCAGATCTGAAATGTTCTTCATTTGCCAATATTTTGCGACCCACAGGCTACATTAGCCAGGCTGCTAAGTGTGCGTCCTCTCCTCTCTCCTCCATGTGCTCAGCGGCACGCGCATCGTGGGGCGCTTTAGTTTGCATCTGTCAGAACAGGGCTTGACGTCACAGCGCGACAACTTCATCTACTCCACAAACAATACGATTTTATCCTATATAGTCTGTTTAGCTTCATTATCATCCTAACAGTGACTGTAAATATCATAGTGTTTGACACTAAATCTTTTACCCTAAATGACAGCCTGTCTCAGACAAGCAGACGTTGTCTGTGGTAGATGTCACTTATTCAGGGCTCTTCTTTCTTTGAGTTTTCATCTACATGGGTCCAAGGTTGGTCATAAAGACACTTACCTACCATAAAGAATGTAATAATCATAATGTATTGTAAATTATTGTGATGAGAATACACCCTTGCATGTCTGATTAGGCAACCCGTCAAATGACATGACAGTATTTACCTCTGGATGTTTATGCTCCACAGGGGTAAGTGGTTCATTTGAGGATGCCTGACAAACTGGAGCATGTTTTAATGTTTCTTTAAGTCATGGACCATTCGAGTATTAAAAGTGTGAACAGATAATGTTTAAGCATGTGTGCAAAAAAGGCACACAGCATATATTTATTCTGTGATTTTGTCCTCCAGTAGTCCATCCAGTAGTTTATTTAATCTTCTGACATCCAGTTAGCAGGACAAAAAAATGATATCAGAGAAAATGACAAAAAGAAGTTAAAACTGGGTATGAAAAGGAGTATGTATGCCATCTACCGAACCCTTAAATACCCGTTTTTCACAAACATGGCACTTGTGAGTTGAAGGTCAGGAAAAAATAAGCTAGTTTCCTTATGAGATTCCCGGTTTCAGTGTGGTCTTCAAAACTGCTCCACTGAAGGGAAGGTTACATTTTGGGCAGCAGGTGCATCAGAGCTCTTCTAAGAAAGTTAAATGCCATTTACTCTCATTAGGTACTCTCAGAATTAGACACACATTTTTATTTTCTTGTAGAACATGCAGTTAACTAAAACGGAGCCCACTGTAAACGTCACTTACTCAAATCAGTGTAGCCACGATCATGAACAGTCCGTGACATGAAATCAATAATGTAGATGTGTGATTCAGCATGAGTAGCTTTATGTAAGGCACTGGCTTTGATGCTTGTAAATAGAGAATGTAATTCTGACAAGCATTAGTCATCCTAAAGTTACAAACAGATGATTGCATTGCCAAGGTAAGTTATGGAACACAGAGTGTCTTACATACACTGAAAATATGCCAAATCCATTAAACATCAAGTGTGTGCGTGACCATCTTCTTAATGGATTACCTAATTGAAGGCATCATGAGACTGAAATAGGCACAAGTAATGAGTCCACAATAATACAGGATTAGCCAAAAAACACGGTTTTATAGAGAAATGCATTTTGAGATTCAGAAATCAACAGCATCTTGAATACATATGTGCAATATGTACAAAACAAAACATTAAGTTAAGGCCAACAGTAAATGGAAACGCTGACCATTTCATTACTAAAAAAATAAAATTAAATACAAATAAATCTAACCTCCATTATGTTCAAATTGTGGCAGTGTAATCGTATAAATCAATGTCAGATTGCTCACTATTTGCCACACCCTCGAGACCTTGTGTTCACTTGACAGAACCATACAGGGATGATTAAAATAAGTTCAGTCCATAAATTAAGTCCAAGCAACTTAAGAACTGCTTAGCTGCTCAAGTCTCCGTTTCAAATGTTCACATTTCCTCCTTAATTGCTCCTTAAGCGAGATCAGTTTTTGTTCATCTTCTTGTATGGTCGCTATGCACTCCGTCGCCTTCTTGAGTATCACCACTTTGGCAGCTTTCTCGTTGTTGGCCACGTCAGGAATCACGTCTCTCAGCGCGAAGAAACTGAGTTTGAGCTCGTTCCGCCGTTGCCGCTCGAGCACGTTATGAGTCCTGCGTTTGTCGTTATCCTCAGAGTCCGACGTCCTGGGACTCGTGCATTTACGGTTGTGGTTCATTTGTTTAAACACCCGGATGTTACTCTCGAATTTAATCCGCTTGACCGCAGGCTGCTCGCTCCGCGTGGATGGCTGCGCAGCGTAATTGTGTTGGTGAATATTAACGTGGCACCGCTTGAGGACGACGGGGCTTTGATGCGTTGCGTTTGCGTCAGGCTTTCTCACAGACTTTCTCTTTTCCACCGTGACAACGTCGATTTCCTCCTCCTCCTCCTCCTCCTCCTCTTCGTCATCTGTTGGGTCAAAAGCAAACAAATGTCAATTTGCCGCTCTGCTTATTCACTCTAGTCTAGACAACTTTGCGTAAAATAAACGTGCAGTGGGCGGGGGCGTCCCTTTACGCAATTGACGCTACAATCTAGTATACCGCTGAACCACCACACATTCTTACATCGTAAAAAAAAAAAAACACAATACGCAGCAATAATTGCAACTTATAAATCGAAACTTATCTAAGAGTGTGAAGTAAACCTAGTTTTAATCGGCAATAAAAAGCTGTTACTCACCGGAATCGCTGTCACTGCTGCTCCCACTGTTTGGTGGAGTATCCAGTGGCAGTGTTGTGGAAGTCGGTGTGGATGACGGTTTAGACGGCTTTGAGCTGTCAGTCAGCGGGAAAGGGAACACCACTGATGGGTCAATGCACTGTGAGGCAGGGGTGCTCATGTCCTGAAGGTAGCTAAGGTTGGGGCTGGACCGACAGCCGTCCACAGAGTCGCTCCTGGAAGACTCTTTCCTCGCCGCCTGCAGCGACGCTAATCTCTCCGACACCACCTTCTCCAGTTTAGCCGCGGCGGAGAAACCACTCCACATACAGTCCTGAATGATAATCGACTTCAGAAAAGACTGGGAGTAGTCCGCCTCGCAAATAAAACTGTGGTTGACCACGTCGTCCCCGAGAAACTCCGACACCATTTCCAGCTGGTCGGCCGTGGAGGGGAAGGGGTCTGACAGTGAGGGACGCCGGCTCGGGGAGAGCGGCGGAGTGGGGAGCAGTTCAAATTTCTTCCATATATCCTCACTGGGCGCCGGTGGCTGTCCGTGCTGGTGGTTATAGAAATCCTCATCCTCGTTGTCGAAATAGAAATAGGGCTGGTAGGAGTCGTAGTCGTAATCGTAATTTTTACTCGCCATACTTGAATTCAGCGGCATGGTGAATGCCTGTGAAGAATACATTATGGTTAAAAACCGCCCTTTAAATGTTGCACAACTAGTGATTCATCTTAAGTAAACTTCAGTGCAGTATAAAAGTTAATTGTCTTACAAACTCATCAACTTACTGAATGAGTCACGTATTAAATGATACAGAACACTCATGTGAACTTAAAATATCTAAGATTGTAGTCTTGATATTATGGTCCAAATGGTTTAAAGACCAAAAGTTCGCCAAATATATATATACACACAAATAAAAACGTCCAAAATGAGAATACATCATAATTCAGAAAGACTTACCGTAGCTGTGGTGAAACTGAACGAAAACTGACAGTATGGTGAGATGTCGGTGTATGTGAACTATCAGGTGAAAGTAAGTCCACAGTGGGAGTGGGTCGCGCCGCTCAACCTCTGCACTTCTGCGACTACAGCAACAGAGCGGCTGCTTGTCATTCACTGCAAGATTTCGAACAGCTGCTCCCGCGGGTTTTAATACTACAGATGGTTTCCCCTCCTTTACTCTAGATATTCATGCGCCGTTCCCGCCAAATGTGCAGGGCGTAGAACGATAAACAGAACACACACTCGTTAGTTTCTTGTTAGTTGTTCTATTAACACATAACCGAATGACAATGTATGTAGCAATGAAAAAAGAACCTTAAGATGTGCCCTTATTTAATGGAAACGAGTTACACATTGTGTACTACTTGTCATCGCGGAGGTTTTCCGGGGCGGAGCATTGATGAAAACATTGCACATTGAGTTGTGCATGAGGATTATTCCGAGAATCTACTGAGTGTAGGCTACACCAGAACCCAACGCCTCTTATCGACACAGTTTACTAGTTCCTCTCACAGCTGTTTGTGCTGGGTGTCAGAAGGGGTGATTTTATATGATTTTATATCACAAAAATGTAACGGTTTCATAAAGTAAATCCACAGACATCCTAATTATCCTAAATAATTATTTCTGATAATTACATTAAGCACTCTGACGATTATTTTTGAGAATGAGAATTGAAATATTTATTGAACTGTTTATTGTTAACTATTGCAGTTACTGTCGATATCTGCATTACAGTAATGCTGTAATGTTGCCTACTACTTAGGCTATGTTGTAATCATCATAACCAATATTATAAATAAATCTAGATTAGAGTCAGTTTCATGGAACGATATTCCGGACAATTTTCAAATAGAATAGCAAATTGTATTTTCAATTGCGTTTTCAATATGTGGACGCATAAATTGTGACATAATCCAAATGCAGTTGCAAATCCTGCATTACCGTTTCCATTTTGGCTTTCGCAATTGCACAATGACTGCCAAATTTCAAATGAAAAAGAAAAGTCCATTTGCAACTGTATTTCCCATAACTTACGAGTTATGAGCCTGTCATATTTAAATAACAATATCAATTACCACGTCTGCTTTATCACTCTCTCTGCGTCGTGCAAGTAGCTGCCAAAACTCAAATGGAATCGCAACTCCTTTTGCATTTGAATTTCCGACGTCTACACGGAAAGCTGCCAATCAATGTGAGGGGGCGGGGCTATACTAGGGGGCGTGTTTGTGTTGGGAGGTGACGTCACTCACAGACGACCGCGCCGAATGCTCTGATCAATGGAGGCAATCAGTAAAGGCTACGCTAAAGGCAGCTACCAATCAGTTTCACAACTGTGTGAACGAACAGACAGTGCAACATTCTTGGCACAATACATAATTATGTCATTTTTACCCCAAATGTAGCGATTATCACCTGCTAAAAGCGGTGAGCCACAATGGTACGCACAATAGGTAAATATTCACTATTAACCAAACGCTTTTCACCTGTCTCAGCATCTCTCACTGTTTACTCTCACTTACACTTTTAATCCGTAATAGAGAGCGTGTCACACCTGCCTCAAGACCTTTTAGCGTTTACACTCCACTTGATGCACTTAAGCAAACAAACAGAGCAAATCTATACTTATTTTCCACCTTACTTTATATCTTATTCAACAGTTTTAATCCGTTATGGAGTTTGCCGTACGTGGCACCAAAGCGTTGCGCCTGCCTCAAGAGCTCTCGCTATTTACAGCCACTGGACACCGCGATTGATGCACATGATTTTTAATGTTATCTTGCCTTGGCTGTGGAGTGTTCTGTGACAGCTGCACCTAGATCTGACTGCTGAAGTGTCATCTGGGTAAGGTAGAGTAAGAGAAGCAGCATTTTCTGTTTTGTCACATGCATCTATCGGATCGTAAACAGACTGAGAGATCTTGAGGCAGGTGCACATAGGCTATAGATAGGAATAAGATATAGGTGTCAAAATAGGTAAATCACATGTAGATTGTCTGTTTTTTAAGTGCATCAAGTGGAGTGCAAACGATAAAAGGTCTTGAGGCAGGTGTGACACACTCTCTATTATGGATTAAAAGTGCAAGTGAGTGTAAACAGTGAGAGATGCAGAGACAGCTGAAAAGCATTTGGTTTTGATCTATTGTGCGTACCGTTGTGGCTCCAGATGTTAGCAGGGGATAATCCCTACATTTTAGGATAAAAAAGACAGAATTATGTATTGTGCAAAGAAGGTTGCACTGTCTGTTCGTTCACAAAGGTGTGAAACTGATTGGTAGCTGCCTTTAGCGGAGCCTTTACCGATTCCCTCCATTGATCAGAGCATTCTGCACGGTCGTCTGTGAGTGACGTCACCTCGCAATACAAACACGCCCCCTAGTATAGCCCCTCACATTGATTGACAGCTTTCCATGTAGACGTCGGAATTCAAATGCAAAAGGAATTGCGATTGTATTTGAGTTTTGGCAGGTTACATGCGTGATGCAGAGAGAGTGAAAAAGCAGACATGGTAATTAGTTTTTAAATATGACAGGCTCGTAACTCCTACGACATGGGAAATACAGTTGCAAATGGAATTTGCTTTTCATTTGAAATTTGGCCGTCACTGCGTTCGCGAAAGCGAAAATGCAAACACTAACGCAGGATTTGCAATTGCATTTGAATTATGTCACAATTTATGCATCCACATATTGAAAACGCAATTGAAAATACAATTTTCTATTCTATTTGAAAATTGTCCGGAAATATCGTCCAATAGGTCATTACTGATTGTCAAAATAAGTCTGATATAGTGTTTGATCTTGAACTGATGGATGAAGGAGCAAACGTTCTCGATTCTCTCAGAAGGGGTTAGTGCTTCCCTCTGGTGGCTATCTGTAATAAGTATCATAGGATTGAACTCAGTTGAGTGATATGAATTATCTGTCTGAGACAAATATTGAGTTTATCTGCAGTAATTAAGCTTTTAGATTGAGTGTTATATTAAGCAGGATTCAAATACTTAAACCATTTTAAGAGGATTTTAAACTGGTGTTTATTTGTGTCTTGGGACCTAATTCTAATCTTTTTAGGACTTAGAATTGTTGAATAAACGTAGGCCTAGTATATTGATTTAATTGTATAATCCATAATAATACTTAATTGTCTTAATAAATAATAGCTATTAGTTATGGCACAATAAAATAATATTTTCAACGGTGGACGTTTAAGATTTTTTGATATGCTAGAGATGGTTCTTATGCGTTACTAGCTGAATGTATTTTTAAAAAAAGAAGAAGAAAAAACGTAGCTACAGTGTGAAATATCCATCGGATTACAATGAAAACTGGTTTCTATTTTAATATTTGAAAATGCTAAAAAGTAATATCTTCCTGTGATGGCAATGATGAATTTCAGCAGTTATTTCTACAGTCTTCAGTCACGTGATCCTTCCACAAATCATTCCAGTATGCTGATTGGGTGCTCAGGAACATTTGTATTATCAAACAGTTGTACTCCTTCTTTGTAAAAAAAAAAAAAAAAAAAAAAAAAAGGACTTTTTGAGGATCTCCAGGGGCGACAAATAACTCAAAACAGTAAAAAAAAAAAAAAAGCATATTGATATTTGTATTTCATTTATTTATTATAATTTTTTAGTTTTTGTTTTGTTTTGTTCACAGAACATTGTGCCTTGACAGTTGTGGTCACCATTCACTTTTATTCACTTACTTTATGCTATAAATATTTTTTTTGTGTTCCACAGATTTTTGGATGAAAAAAATTGGATGAGTGAGTAGTGAGGCTATTCTATGTGTGTATACTTTTCAAGACATGCTCAACATGGCATAGTGACGTGTGATATATGGCTTAGTACAGATTCATAAGGCACCACCCTCTCACACTATACTTCTGAGAATCGACAGGTCTGCTTTACTACCAGACATTCAGCTCGACCCGCCTTCCCTTAATTTGCAGAATGCCAAGGGCCCATGTTTAGTTATGAGAGAGGAGGGTGTGAGGGAAGTGGGGAGGGGAGGGCTTTTACTTTGGGGTTACTATTAAAGGTTTTTGTCTCAGAGCCAAATGTGCGCAAGGGAAAGCCTGACCCCATGGGATTGCACTGTACCATACATAGCGTTGGACCGTCTGCACTTTATCGTGGGTGGAGGCCAAACATTTCTCTTTAATCTCATCACATTCACACATCAGATTTTTGTCAATGTCTGCCAGATAACATATATCTCAATTCTCAAATAGTCGTATGTACAGTAGGGGGAAAGTTTGATTAAGGGAAATTAATTGTTGAAATGTTGAATCAAACACCAAAGTTGGTTCAGGCAAACATGAAAACTGTCATTGTTTACTCACCCTCATGTCATTCTAATCTGACAGTCATGTCATTCTTCTGTAAAACACAAAATAATATATTTGAAGTAGAATATTTTAACTTTTTATGACCATTACAATGAAAGTCAGTGGGGTCCAGAATAACACTGGACCCTTTTGACTCATTATATCAACAAAAACACTTCTTCAAAATTTATTCTTTCATGTTTCACAGAAAGAAAGAACGCCATATAGGTTTGGAATGACATAAGGATTAGTAAATTATGACGTTTTAATTTTTGAGTGAACTCTCTCTTTAATGCTTTAGGTATTATGAAATTATAATTAACATTGTATTATTATTTTTATTATTATAACAGCAAAAAATCTAAGAAATCTATTAAATGTTAACTAATAAGTAATGTTTTTTTTTCATATTAAGTTTACTAATGTTAAATTAAGTATTATTATATGTATATATTAAATTAAATGCTGAAAAATTGTTAGTCTATGACACGTAATGCATTCATTACTGTAAATGAATTTAACATTATGGTAAGATGCTACCAGAAGAAACATTCCCAGTCTTATGGTTTTAATCAAGATATTAAGTAGAATATTGTAACTACTTAACCCCCCCACGATAGGGGGCGTCATTTCACCGCTATGAAATCAATGTATTCGCTCTCATTTTAATCACATTGCAAATGTGGTAAATTTGACCTAATTTAGTTCCCTATTAGGCAGACTCCATATATGTGACATCTAGAGGATAATTCTCCGTTTTCTGTGTTGCAGACTTCTCACCAACTGCAGTAAAAGAGACAAACACACTCTTACCTTCTTTTAATAGTAGACAGAACACAAGAACCTCACCACAGACCACTTCAAACCACATTTTCACTGTTTAATGAGAGGACTGAAGACTTCTGAAACTGTAATAAATGTTCTATCATGACTTTGCATTGTGCAGGAAATCTCAAATACAGAACAAGCTCAGCCAGACTTTACTATAATCAAAATGAAACAAACGCCGGCTTAAAACATCCTTAGAAGCTGTGTGTATCTTTGTCCCATGGAGAAACTTGAAAAACTGCTCATTAGGGAGGGATCATTATTCTTTATATTACTTTAATATTTTCCATCACAAACATCCTGAGATACAAAATGAATGCCCAAAATAAATTAAGACAAAACAAAAAATACTTCCAATAGACGTAATTATGAAAACACTTAAGCCAATTCTTTCTTTTCCTACAATATACAGGGGTCACAACATCACCCATACAAAATGAATCATATTTTATACACCTACAACATATGGTACTTATATTTAAAAAAATAGGTCCTCTCTAGATGACCCATAAACTTCAACCATTTGTCACTCTGAAACTGTTTTTTTTCTAAGATGTCCATCAAATTATTCTCAATTCCAATAAAAATCTGTAATATATATATATATTTATATCCTCTGTTGACATTACTTGTAATGATAAAAGCCAAAAAAAGAAAGAAAAAAACATGTTGAAACTGTGCAGTAACACAGGTCACCGCCTCTGGACCTCAAAAATCGTATCAAGTCTGTCCTGTCTGTTAAATATTAGAAGTAAAAAAGAATAAGAGGAGACAGAAAATACATTCCAAGCGGATGATGTAACTGCATTTAGTGTAGTCTTTCCTTTGAAGATTCAAAACGTGTAGGACGGCAGCACATTAAAGATCAGCATACAGAAAAAATAGCAGTTAATGCACAACATTGCTTTGGTACAGAACAATATCTTCACTGTCCTGCATCAGAAAATAAAATCTCCCGACGGCAGCTGGAAGACGCATGTACGCATTTGTATGTCAGCGTGTGTACTGTAACATAGATATGCTGCAGCAGACGACTGTAGTCTGTGTTTATTTGAACTGTGCACACACTGAAAAGGTGAGCTGGGCTCTCGCTTCGGCAGGAGGGAAAGGCGGCAGCAGGGGACAGTAAGCAATAAGAACACTGCCCGAGAAAGCAAGAAGGCCCTGATTCCCACAACGCATCCCGCTCAGCCTAGAATCCACTGCTCAGTCTTCCTCATCCTCTTCTCTCAACTCCACGATGTCGTCCATGCGGCCCCCGGCCCTGACCTCGTTCATGGGGGCAGAGTCCTCCCCGTCGATGGTCATGTCTTCATCAGAGTCTTTCTTTTTCTTCTGTGTGGGCAGAAAGAAAAATGCTAATCATATTTCCCCAATGCACTGGGCTTCATTTATGAAACACAGACCAAACAAATATTGGTTAAATCATTCATAAAAGCCATTATTACATAATTTGTTATACTGAAGTGGAATAGTTTAAGAAAGAATGATTTGCAAAGGTTTTTCAATAAAATATGTGTGGTGGAGCTTGTAAAATTAAAATTGAATTTAAAAATCAAAAGTGGGGCGTGTTGTCACACTATATGGAGTTGTGAAATCATATAATTTAATGGGATTTCAGTTAAATTTCATGAAATAACTAAAATGTAAAGTGTAACGTGCACTGCTGTTTAAAAGTTTACAAATATTTATTTATTTAAACTTTTTCTCTTATGTTTACCAGGGCTGCATTTATTTGATCAAAAATACAGTAAGATTGTAAAATATTATTTCAACTTAAAATAACTGGTTTCTATTTTAATATATTTTAAAATGCAATGTATTCATGTGATGGCAAAATATTTAGTGTTCACATGCTAAATTGGTGCTCAAGAAACATTTCTTATTATCAATGCTGAAAACTGTAAAATGTGAAACATTTAATCAGGATTCTTTCATGAATAGAGAAATAAAGAACAGCATTTCTTGAAATAGAAATCTTTTGTAACATCATCAATGTCCTTACTGTCATGTATTATCAAATTAATGAATCTTTGCTGAATAAATGAATCAATTTCTTAAAAAAAAATCATACTAACCCCAAATTTTTGAACAGTAGTGTATAAAAACCATTGCTTTAACAAACAGACAGCTACACTATTTAATGAATTGTATAAAATTACAGCAATTAAAATATATGACAATCTGCCCCCATATAAATAGACAAATTGATCTCAAACTGAAATATATGGGGGTAAAAAATATTTGTCCTAAGAACACAGTTCAACATTTAGGTTAATAAAATCTACCTTCATAATATAGTTGACCCTTGCCTTATATGTCAGTGTTTTTTATTGTGTTTAAAAAAAGTTTAGTTTGGAAGACTGAAATATTGAACTTTGAAACCGGCATACAAAACCACTGATAGAGAAAGCACATTTATGTAACTGGACTTTTGACTCAAGACCTTATAGTTATTGAAATAACTACCCTCACTCTCCTGTATGTGCTTACGCTTAAAATATACAATATACTATTGAAATGAACATGTTTGTAGATTCATATCTGTGGAGTTGCCACAGCATTACACTGATGTATTGTTAAAAGGTGCTTGATTATATTGTTAATGCCCTTTTGTTGTATTCACATCAAACAGAAAGCAGTTTTATACGTAGAAAAACCTACAGTCTGGTTATCGTACTGTTTTCGGTAGACATAACAGCTGCGGGATTGCAAACCCCCCAAGGAAACCAGCCAGCAGGGAATCCAACACCAAGTGTGCCCATGTACCCGCATAATAAAAGTGACGCCAAACAGAAAGCTTTAACTGTCAGTAACTGATTTTATTATACAATTTGATGCACTGGAGTACAACGACTAATGACCTATATGCGAGTAGTGAGTACAGTCAAGCACAACACACTTACCCCAAGTAAGGCAGCACTATGAGACTGTAATGAGCGGACAATGATGCGCGAGGACAGAGTGGGGCAGGACAAAGGTTCTTCTTCAGGGTCATGCGCCCAACCAGTAGGTGAGCAGAAATCGTCAACCGCGGATAAAAAACAGACCTGCAAAGTGGTCTCAAGCAATCATGTGAAAAAACTATTTTCATGCCACTCATTGCTATAGTATGTTCTATCATCAAGTGACCCAGGGCAATTAAATTGATGGTTAATTACACATGTGGTCTTTCTCTCTCAGTTCGGTAGGCCTTGAGGCATTGTAACGTGCAGCCTGACCACTCTTGGACCTTTGACTTTTCAAAAGGCATTTCAAGAGCAAACCGGTCCTCCTAATACATCTGTCCTGTGATAATGCACTGGCACTCAGAATTGAATCCTGCATTTTTGCGATGTTGCAGCGACAGAATTTGCAGAAATTGGCGCAGATTTCCACAGAATTAGAACAGGGGGACATCACCAAAGTTCCAATATAGACTATACAAGACACATTATGATCAAAAGGGAAGTAGACATTTAAAATGCATTAGCATGAATTTCGACTTGCTGAGTCCTTTACTAACTGCTTGTTTTCTTTAACAAAATAACCCTCGCTCTCTGTTCTTTTACCTATCTATTGTTTCTTTTTATTTATATTACAAGTAACAAAAGCAACAAAAAAAGAAGCTATAACACTAGCGGGACTCTATTTTTTTCTATCAGCGGTTTTTTTTTATTTATTATATAAACTTGCCATGTGTATTATAGCACTTGGATATTATTGCTCTCTTGTTGATTTTGGTTGCTTCCTTTGTCCTCATTTGTAAGTCGCTTTGGAGAAAAGCGTCTGCAAAATGACTAAATGCAAATGTAAAATGCAAAAAAAATTTCTATTCAAAAAAATGCTGTTTTTGGATTTTCAAAGAAAAAATAAGAAAATCAGTTTAAATATTAATCAGCACAACATTTCACCTAGTATAAGAAGAAAATGACGCTTGAGCAGCAAATCAACTTATTAAAAGGATTTCTGAAGGATCATTGTGACACTGAAGACTGGAGCAATGGATTCTAAAAACTCAGCTTTGCCATCACAGGAATAAATGAATTAAGATATTAAAATAGAAAACAATTATTTTAAATAAAAATGACAATTTTATTACTGTAAAAAATAAATTACAGCCTTGGTGAACAAAAACCAACCCCAAACATTTTAAACAACAGTGTAGTCCTGGTCTACGACTATTAAAATCTTTTCTATTGTGATTAGGCTTTTCTGATTTCATTAAGAGTGAAATATTATTTGTGAAAACTGTACGTTCTATGTACTTTCTACTGGATGCTAAAATAAGCATACAGTACATATGCCCCCACCCCCCCCCAAAAAAAATACAATAAAGAATGCTTGTTTTTATGTAAATTGACAAAGTGCAATACCTGGAATGGGAAAGAAGGAGAAAATTCGTAATGGGATGACACACAGCTCAGCAAAGGCATGATCTACACCAATGATGTCCACCAGGATCCTCTCAGAAATGTGTGGTGCCCAGAACACCACAAAACAGAGCTGCACAGAGAAAGACACACTACCTGAATGGAGCTATCCAAACAAAGTAAAAGTAAAGTAAAGTAAAGTAAAGTAAAGTAAAGTAAAGTAAAATAAATCATAGTAAAATATAATGCAGTTAACAAGAAACAGGGTAAACAAAAAATAGGCTATTCTGGTTATTTCTGTGAAATGGCACTTTGGTTTTCCTGGTTAACTAGTGGAATATAATATCATAGTATACATGTTGATTTTAGATTCAGATCACATGTAAGCAAGCATATTATACTCACCCTGTTCACAGAGCTATCAAAACACTATCATTTACACTCATAACTGTTTATATCTACAGTGACTGAGTGGAGAAACGTCTTTGAAATATGGCTAACAGCACTGAAATGGGAAGTGTGTGCACAGATACGCATGACCAGACATGTTAGCACAAGAACTCAACACTTGCTGCAACCTCTTAACATCAATAACACAAACCAACCATCAATGATACATCATTTACAATCAAGTCCTGAGGGTTTCCAGCTTTTACAAAGCAAAATGTTAACACAGAATCTCGATGGCTTTGAGTGATTAATTAAAAAGCAAAGAAACCACAGTATTCATCCGTAGCAGTTCATTCATGCAACATTTTATTGAAGAGGAGAACATCTGGGCAAAACTATATATTGTTTAAGTAAGAGAGTAAACAGAAGCCTTGTTATATGAGTGACACGGACTCATACAATCATAATCTTTCCTCCATATCGCTGACAGAGAGGTGAAATTATGGCATAAAAATGATAGCTGTAGTGTAATACCATGAAGGCTTTAATCTAGGTCAGGAAGGGAAGGTCTGACCCTGTTACCGAGGCAGAGCGCATCAATTAATCATTTAGCCTGACTCTAAAAGCACTCACAATAACAAGACACACTATCTTAATGCGCTCCTTATGGCTTTACAACAACGTGTTTAGTAGCTGAATAAGAGCCTATGGATTTTTGTTTATTGCATTTTAAATTCAGGGGACAAATTGATAAATTAAAAACTGAATTATAAGGTAATTTAATGTGAACAAATTAAGCTAGTGTGGGTTTAAATACTATACATGTAGACCTAAGGAAGAAGTTGTAAGTGGGACTTAAGCAACAGCCCTCATACTACCCATATTCATAATGTATGGAACACATACTTTGTTAACGGTCACAAATTAAGATTCAAACCAAAAGTAGTACAGCAAGCCCTATCTACCACGCTTTTATCTTCCTGCTTTTCATATATGGGCTGCTACGACTTAAATCACCTGTTATATTCCTCAACTGTAAGTTGCTTTGGATAAAAGTGTCTTCCAAATGAATAAATGTAAATGTTAATGTAGATAGAAACCTCCTCCTGATTGGCTGAACAAAGAATATGACCACGGCCCACGGTCACAATAAACTCATACAGCACCTAACCGCTGTTACCAAAAATATGAAACAAGTGTTATTGAAGCCAGATGGCGACAGAGGAGAATGTGGATGAACTTACCGTTATAGAAAGAGCCAAACAAACAAAAGTGAAGCGCTTGATGTCGGACTTTGTCACAACTGTACCACTGTTGGCCAACTTGTTGCTTGGGTTATTCTGGAAAATAAGAACAAACACAAAGAGCAGATGTCAAGAAAGTAGTTCATTTCTTTTTCAGGATAAGTTTTGAGCATTTAGACTCTGCATATCATCAAAAAAATTTTTTTAAGAAAGCAATAAATGCATTAAATTGATCAAAAGTGACAGTAAAAACATTCATGTTACAAAAAAGTATATATTTTAAATAAATGTTGTTCATCAAAGAATCCTGAATAAATGCAGCACAACTGTTTTCAACATTGATAATAATAAGAAATCTTTCTTGAGCACCAAATCAGCATATTACAATGATTTCTGAGGATCATGTGACACTGAAGACCGGAGTAATGGCTGCTGAAAATTCGACTTCACCATCACAGGAATAAATTACACTTCAAAATATATTAAAATAGAAAAGAAAATTTATTTTAAATTGTAATAATATTTCGCAATGTTACAGTTTTTACTATATTTTTGTCAAATAAATGCAGCCTTGGCGAGTATAAGACACTTCTTTCTAAAGCATTAAAAATATATTACAGACCCCAAACTTTTGAACGGTAATATATATAATCTTCATCCATAAAATTATTAACTACAGTTGGCCAGACACCTGTGGCCAGAGAATGTCCCCTCACTTCCTGAAAACTTCCTAATTGTGGATCCTGCTGATCCTTTTGTGGATCCAAACATCCATAAATAACAGCACACTACTGTGCGCCTTTTTTAATTACAGTCTCTGGGACTCTAGCTGCAGCTCTGTCTCCATGAACCCACTCTATTTACCCCCCAAAAATAATTGCTTTGTCATGAAGTAGAACAAGATAATAGACACTGCAGTATTAGCACACAGAAAAGGTGGAAGATATAAACTAATTTTGTCATCCCTTAAAGGTATGAGACAAAGTTAGACAGTGTGGTATAAATAAAAAGCAAATAAACCACACGGACTCCTTTTCCTGATCTTTCAGGCAGGATACTGGGAGGAGAAGATGGAAAGCTGTCATTTTAACTTAAGTATATATGTGGAGGATGATTAGTATTAAGCATTCAGAGAACTGTATGATTAAGGATGAAAAAAGTGTTAGTTTAAGGTAAAACAACAACATTTACCTTGTCAAAAGCAGGGTAAACAGCTCTGAGTTCAGTGAGCCATCCATACGGCATATGACCCACTGGATATGTTGCTGTGAGAACTGCGACAGCCTGGAAAACAATAACATTAAACACCCACAATTTCATCTGTTTATAATGAATGTTTCTATTGTAGAGGAGCTGAGTGACGTAAAATATTTCTGACATCTAGGCACCAAACAACTAAACTGACAATAAAGCTTGTTTCGTCATTATAGTTATAAACCTATTTTAAGAGTATATTAAAGTAGGTTTGAGGGGGGAAAGTACAGCAATTTTAGCCTTCAGTGGTAAAGATGTCCCATAAAGCACAGGATGCAGATGAGATGCAATTATGCCACATTAACAACTATTATAAAATGAGTTTTATTCAGTGTGTTACTTTCGTATTATTTTTCATAGTAATATAGTATTTATTATTATTTTGAATTAGCTTTTAATTTTGTCATTTAAATCTTAGATGATGTTTATTAATTTTTAGTAGTAGTTTTTGTATTTTAAAAACATTTCTAATTAGCTTTAATTGTTTTTATCTCGCTGTTATTTTTTAGTAATTTTAGTACTTTAACTTAATTTTATTTCAGATAGTTGCCAGGGCAAAATTTGAAGGCATAGTTTTTCCATCATTATCAGATTTATATTTTATTTCGGCATTATTCCAATTACTGAAAACAATTTTTAAGAGTTTTAGTTTACAATAACAACTATTTTTATTCACTAGATGCATAATTAAAGATAGACACTATACATGCATTTTCCATTTCTGTAGTCTCAACTAAAATCATAATTGTCACAATTCTTATTAAAGTGCTGCTCTGTTTATACCTGATGACACTGCTTCACTTAAAATAAAATAGAAAAAATAAAAGAAAATGTTCCCCCATTCATTTCAGTATATTTTCATAGCAAGGGAAGCTGAATTTCACTGTGAATGTATTGCTAAATTGAAATATTAACTGAATATTCACACATACGCTGTATCTAAATGACTGAAAATAATGATAGTGACTATAATTTGATATCTAAATACTGTAAAGGCAAGCGTGTTCTTGCCATGGGACACACTAACCTCTGTGGCAGCTGTGCTTCCTTTCAGATCCCGTGACACAAACAGGTTGACGATGGGTCTGCTAATCCGCTGCGTAGCCAGGATGAGAGCCAACGGCCACCAAAAGCTTAGCATCTTTTTAATAGTGGCATCACCCTATTACACAGAACGAGTTTCAGTAAATCGCACAGTTTTAGGATTCTCACAGGTTTGATGGGGCAGAGCAAGGAGAAATTAATATAGAAAACCAATAAACTGACCAGTGTAGCTGTGATACTGAACTGAGCAGGTCAATAGCGAAGGATTTGCATAGTAAAATACCACTTAGTTGAACTGGTGTGAGAGAGTCAATGGACATACCCCAACCTCAGGCCCACTGGATTCTGGGATGTTGTCATGAATGTTCCTGTAGTAACCCAAACCAACAATAGTGAAGCGTACCAAGGCCCCCATATACAGAGAGAGGATTGGGATCAACAAGGGCTCCACACACTCCAGGTGACTGTGGAGCAAAATAGTGACAAACACAATCTAGAGAGAGAGAGAGAGCGAGAGAGAGAGTGGGAGAGACACAACCGTGTAACCTGATTACAATGACAGTGATAAATATAGCCGTTCTTGTGGCACATACAGACTCTATTATTAATTCAAACCCAAATACATCATTAATAAAAACAAATTACACCGCGACTATGATAACCCATAATCTTCGCCTTCAATTATCCTTCATACACAACCATATTCACATTCTTATAAACATACCAATACAGGAAAAGAGTGTAAGAAGACATCAATAATCAAGCAATGAAATGCTGATTTGATTAATCTAACACATACCTGTGCAATAACATCAGAAATAGACGCACATCCCACCAGGAAACTGTGCTTGTGCTTCAGAAGGATTCCAGCATGAGTCCAGGCCTGAAACCACAGATAACTGTCACACTAACTTACACAATACAATATGCTAATCCCGTTAATGGATAGAGAGAGATGGAACAGGGACCCCCGTTACATATTATATTAAATTCTGGGTGTATTTTAGTCCTATACAGGGGCGCCGCTAAAGTTTCTGGGCCCCCTGAACAGCATTTTGAGCATTAGAGCCCCCCCCCCGTAGTAATCGCGTTCCGGGGACCCTCCTACATCGGGCCCTTGGAATTGTCCTAACCCTCACCCCCCCTTACCACCCCCCTGGTCCTATAGCACCATTTTTGGTACTACATTGATGGTAACCCTTGCAAAGTCATTAAAGCATTATTCGTGAGTTTTATATTACAGTATACAATAATGTTCAAATGTCTTGGTTTGGATTTTTTATTGCATTCATTTGATCAAAAATTCAGTAACAACAGCAATATTGTGAAAAATATTATCAGATTATCCCTGTGATTGAAAAGCTGAATCTTCAGCAGCCATTAATCCAGTCTTCAGTGTCACATGATCCTTTAGAAATCATTCTAATATGTTGCTCATATGTTGCTAGTTCAAAACAAGCTTAATATTTTTGTGGATTCATTTTTAAGGATTCTTAGGAAATTTTGCAGAACTTTAGCTTCTTAATTTTAGTTTTACTATATTTTTCTTTAATGTAAATTTGTATTTGTTCACAATAAAAAAAAAGTAAAAAAAAGAAATCAAGCAATAATTGGCAACCCCCCTGCAATGCCACATTTCATCCCCTAGGGGTCATGTACCCCCTGTTAACTGGGTCCGCTCTCTCCAGACTTAACACTTTAAACAAAACACTGCTGCAGCTTAACCTCCATTGACAGGCACAGGATGTTCGCGTGGGCTGTTATTCATCCAAAGGAGCTTGATGGGTTTCCAGATCTGAATAGGCTCTGATGCCTGGCCTTACCACGCACACTTACACACACATACTCTCTGCCATCTGTGCCAGGCAGGCGAGCCAGATCTGACGGTCAGAGCAAGAGCACATTATGACATTACAGCTAAATATCCAGGGATGAGACGTCACGATACACTCACCATGGCATCAAGTAAAGGAAAAGCAGCCAGATAGAGAAACGCCCTCCGGGTCTTACTCCCCACAGTCTCATCCACATGATGCAGTTTGTTAATGATGTAATAGCCCAGACTTGTGTATGCTAAGGACAAGAAATAACCAGATTAATATGTAATATAATCAATAATATAATAAAACATAATATTCAACATGATGGCTTTGCTGCCAAGACTGGCACAAATAACATGCAAGGACAGAGAAATGTAAATATTAATGAAATTAAAATTAAATTAAATTAAATTACTTCAATTAAAATTAACTTAAACAATATAAGTAAATATAAATATAATTCTCAACATGATGGCTTTTGGTTAAAATTCGAAAACAAAAACTAAAATGCAAGTACAAAAGTTGTAATTATAACAAAATATAATAATGTAAATAATGTAGTAATAGAATAAAACCAAAATACAAACTTAAATTAAAAACATAAAATAAAAACAAAAATAAAATAAAAGATACCACACCCTACACAGAACATAGAGAATGGAGGATAAGAATATACCTAACATAACATAATGTAATGCAACTGTAAAAGGATGTCTTTGCTGTTAAAACTAGGAACAAATAAAATGCAGGATACCACAAGTTCTATATAATACAATAAAAGACGTAATGTAATGGATAAAGTGAAATGAAATATATTGCTAGGAAAGGGTTCAGCGTACCACAAACTAATAGAAAATAGAGAATGGATGCTAATAAAACCAAAATACAAGACAATACAATACATATAATTAATCTAATAGTGCTGCAACGAGTAATCGCGATTATCGATCCAAAATCAAAGTTTTTGTTTAGATAGTATCTGGGAGTGGTACTGTGTATTTTATTATGCATATAAAATACACACCCATACATTGTTATATAGTCTTTATTATATGCGATCTAGATTTATATTTATATTATTATATTTTATATTATATAGAAATATATTTAATATATAAACATAACATATTTTAAATATATGCATGCATGTGTGCGTAATTATATATACATAATAAATATACACAATACACAAACATATATTATGTAAACAAAAACTTTATTTGGGATGCGATTAATCATGATTAATTGTTTGACAGCACTAAATTATAAGGTAATGACATGATGGCTTTGCTGTTAAAACTAGAACAAATAAAATGCAAGGATGTAAAAGTTCTAATATAATTATAACAAAATCTATAATATATATAATATAATACAATATGACATGATGGCTTTGCTGTTAAAACTAGAACAAATAAAATGCAAGGATGTAAAAGTTCTAACATAATTAACCAATATATACTATAATATAATAATACAGAAGTTCTCATCTCTCCCATTTCTTCTGTTTTTCCCCCCTTTTCTCAGGAATGTGTGCAGTGACGTGATCCACAGATGGATGACACAGCTCTACCAAACTCTCTGACTGCGCAAACGACCATAATATAACTGAGACCACACTCAAGATGATGGAGAGTGTCCATGTTATGCTAACACACCATAACTTCTTCATTTAAAAGCACATCATTATGTATGGCGGACAGGTGGTGGCTTAGTGGTTAAAAATGCATGCCTTCTTCCAAGAAGGTGCTGGTTTGTATCCTTTATCCCTCGGGGTTACATTCTTTCTCAATGTACTCATAGCAGTAACTGCCATATGGGTACTGCTGAGCGGCTGGAAATGGCTCTGATTTCTTGCTTCGTATGTAAATGGCTATTTGTGTAAATGCAAATATATTTGAGCTACAGAAACGGAGATATTCAAGATAAATATACTTTATTCTTCAAACTAATTTTTGGATTAGATTGTATAAATACACTGTTTCATGATGACTAAACCATTTTTAACCACATCCCACGAACTTAAGTATTTGTAATTGGGTAAATATGGGTGGCAGAAATTATTTCCTGCGGAGTAGGAGTGCAGTATTTTGCACAATTTGTTTAATGACAATATAATCATAGAGGGTTAACAAAAATCCGAAAATAAATGGCGAGCTACCCCTGTGAGTTTGAATAGAGTTTGTTTGGGAGACGCCTCTCCATTCTCAGAGTACACAGAACAGGCATGTAGTAACCCGGCAAAAAAGCCCTTGCGTCAACACAGCAGATGAGACCGTGCTTGGAATAAAATGTTCCTTTGTGTAATGAGTTTTTTTCCCCCCCGAGAATGGATGCATCTGCCGAGATGAGTGGGGTTTGAGTGATTCAGACCACTTGAGCTAAAAGGAGGTCCTTCTCCAGTCATAACATTGCTTACTAAGTCTACCACCATGACACGTTTGTTTGGAAAAGTGAAAAACAAAGCGGTGTTCCCTGTACATGTAGTACAAACTAGTCATGCAAGACCAGAGGCATATGTGAGGAAATAATAAACTGGCAGACTGACCAATAAGAGTGTGGAATATGATAGCCACGGCTCCTGCGGTGACCATACAGAGGACTGCCTTGGTTCTGTCCCGTTTACTGTTGACAAACACCAGCCCTACGTTCTTGAAATCGCTCATAGGGCCAGTGAAGAACTTCATGAGGGAGTAGGCCAAACCATAGCTGGCCAGCATTTCTACTGCATCCTCTTTAACTGTTGCAATACCCCTGTTCAAAGCCTGTAGAGGAAGAGAGAAATGATAAAAATGCATCCGAATCAATTTTTTTTAGCATTGTACAAGACGGGCTAGTAGAGTGATAAAAAAAATGTAGACAATATAGATATAGATTTAATATAGATCTAGAAAATTATTCCACACTAAATCTAGATTTAGGTTTGTCTAAAACATAACCTAATTTCTGATGTTGAGGGATGAATTGAAAGGGTAATAGGACAAACTATCACTCCTCATGCGATTCCTCTACACAAAGAGGGTTTTATTCCCAAGATATACAACACTACCCCTGTATCAACTGACTAAATGCTTTTCATGGCATGTCCCCTAGAAAAAGATCCAGATCCAAGCACCAGTTTGCTATATTGGACCACTTACCCAGAATTTACTCTTAACAGTGTTTCTGTCTTTTAAAGCCACACATGCGCGAAAGTACAAACTTCACAGTGTCACAATGCACCATGTGTCAGATGTCTAAACATGATTAAGCAACAGTGTCACGCAGAAAGAGGAAGACTTGTTATAAAATTACATTCATTCATGGACCTTTCTTGAGAGAAACACCTGTAAACTATCATCAGAAACAAGAGCCATTGTAATCTTGAATAATGTGGAGCTACAGTAACTACAAATAATCTCAATGATGACTAACTGTATTACGAACAATTTTACAGCTTTATTGTCACATGCCAGAATATATCCCCATCAACACATGAGAAGGTGATTTGGCAATGTGTCAGATGTCAAACCTGTTGGAAAATGCTGAGATGTACATAAGTTCTACTTGCTCTACAGCTGTGGGTGTTATTGCACTAATGAATAAACTTTTCTGCCCTGTCCTTGACTCTAACGTGGTGGCACCATTCTGTAATACTTGTTGCAGGAGAATAATGCTTATGTTTAAATCTTAAGATTTCATTTGGACGATACAACAGTAGATAGTCAGTCACAAAATTGATAGGAAGCAGCAAGACCTGTACAATAACAGATCAAGTCAAAAGGATGTGTGAATGGAGGGTTCTTCTCCTTATCTGCTGCCTTCTTCTGACTCTGACTCTTTGTCTGCCACTTCATCTCCAACGCCTAAGAACAATGTGCAGTGAGATGATTGTCTGTTACTGTGGGCAGACGTGCTCTTACGGTTCCTGCTCACATTTCTTCTGTATGCCATTAGTGATTCTGAAAAATAAATTTGTATCTAACAAAAATCGAATGGCAATGTTTTCTTCAGTGTAGTGAGTTGTGTCCATCAAATCCATTCTAATTTTATGTAAAAAAAAAAAAAAAAAAAAAAAACTAATTTGTCCTAAGAACTGAGGGATTGCGTCAGCAAATTTAATTTCCTCAACAACTCTCAACTGCAACAAAGCTAAGATAAACCGATATTGCATTTTATGTGCAATACCAATACAGATATTTCGGTAACACTTTAGTATAGGGACCAATTCTCACTATTAACTAGTTGCTTATTACCATGTCTATTAATAAGCTGTTTATTAGTACTTATAAAGCACATGTTCTGCACGACCATATTCTATATCCCTAATCCTCAATACCTAAACTTAACAACTACCTTACTAACTATTAATAAACAGCAAATTAGTAGCTTATTGAGGCAAACATCATAGTTAATGGGTTGTTAATAGCGAGAATTGGACCTTAAAATAAAGTGTGACCGATATTTTTTATGTCCAAGTTTTTAATAACCAATTTGAAAGTTTTGTTTTAGCTTTTGACACACACAAAAAAATAATTTTTATTTTACCACAAAAATAAAACAATATGAATATTTGAAATATTGTTATGTAATTGAGTTACACATTTCATGCTGAAGAATAAATTACTTTATTTTAAAAGTGTTATATTTATCCAAACAATACATTATTATATAATGGCATTCATTTATTTGTACACCTAATATCGAAGAACCGATAACCGATTTAACTGAAAAAGGTGAATATCGGAAAACATCGTTTGGTCAAACAGACTACAGTCTTTCTCTAAATGTTAATTTTCAATAAATCACAATTATTTGAGTTTAACATGACAATAAATATGTCTTTGTAGCCAATCCATTTTAGACATAATGACTGCTATAAAAACTACTGTAAGTGCACAACATACGTTAATGGTTGACAAAAACAAGGCCAGTTCACGCAGTTCAGCCCATCCAAAAGTGCACATTACTCTCAGTCAGATTGCTTTTGCATTGTTCAGTGTGACACATGTTATTGGATGCGCTGTATGGCCAGCTGTTGACGAACACACACAGCTGATCGGCTCATGTTGTTTGTGATGATGCCTTGTTTACCAAGGGCCGCCGTTTCACCGATTCATTAAAAGAAATAAAACCACAGGGTCGCCCTATATCCTATAAAGTATGTGGGCAACGCATTACATGTTCGCAAGCCACAAATAAACAGACCTCTTATAGCGAGGAGCACGGGTGGATGAGGGATGCCATTGCTGCAGTGTCCAGCTCCAAGTATACACCACCAATCTTACGTCAAGCAGCGCTGTGTTTAACACACAATTCATTCACACTTGCCTGTTCGCCGAGGTCGATGGCTATGTTGGTTATGGCCAGCGGCACCAGGAATCGGATGAGAGGCCAGTAGTGCGTGAGCGCCGGGAATTTCACCATGTTCGCCTGGAGGAGAGCGGCAGCACCGCCAACATCAGCTGCTCGGATCTGGAAGGATGCGAGGCCGATCACAGCCCGTCGAGTTCTGAGTGTTTTCTAGCAGATATCCGCCGAGATCAGGTCCGTCCCTGCCCTCCTACACAACAACAGCATCATAAACAATGATCTGGTGCATGGGAAAATAGGAGGGTCACCAGAAATTTCTGCTGACGGCTTCTCCATTGTTCACCCATCAGTGGAGAGGAAAATAAATACATATAATCGGCCGCGGCGATTAAGTGCGGCACAGGTATAAAGCCGTATGCATGGAGTCGCTGGGCCAGGCGCTATTCTGCTGTAGATGGCCACTCGGTTAACTGTACTTAAATCCTCATCCTTCCCTAACAACACGTGGGGGACGGTCGGCGCATAAAAGCCACTCCTCTTCTAAACGTCAACTGCTGCGTGCAGAAAAACAACACACTGCTGAACAACACACAGATGTCTAAAATAGAGTTCTTTCTCAGAGAAGAGCTTGCTAGAGAGGGATGAGCACGGCACAGGGAGTTGAAATCTTCGTCCTTATATCTTACCTGTGTGTAGGCCTACACGTTCATTTGACATGAAATGTTAACACAATAAATAAAATATCAAAATGAGACTTAAACGTTAGAAAAAATGTACGTGGCTTTCATGAATCTCAGTGAAACCGAACATCTTATTTGTCGGCCAGCAGGTGGGGCTGCAGAGCAGGCAAGTCTTGTGAGACGCGCTGCTGCCTGACAGACTGTCAATTAAAGGGACCGTTCACCCAAAAACGACAATCGTACAGGTTTTTGCGTGACAGAGGATGTCACTTTGACTAACATCTCCTTTTGTGCGCCATGCGTATTGTATAGATATATAATAAACAGCTCTCAACCAGGGGGCCCGGGGTCCATTAGGGTGTCAGCAAACCCAGAAAAGGGGCCACAGGATGACTTTAAATTAAATAAATGGGTGAATTCATTTAGGTTTATTCAAATTACCTTTGAAATATAAGGCAATTTGAATAATTCATTTAAATAGCCTTAGAAATTATTGGCATAAAAGTGTCCCAATTAACCAGAATTCACTATTAATATATTAAAATGATCTATCTTTAAACTAATTAAAGATGCTAAAAGAACATATAAACTAATAAAATATTTTCCCCTCTTAATAACTATTGTTTTCTTTATTGAAGAACATACAGTTCTTCAAATATCTGGAACCACATAAATCAAGGTTAATTAAACATTAACACACTTGGTTTCTGTTAATAAAAACAATTTTTTCATGGTTTCATAATTTTCAACTTTGTTGAAATTATAGCAGAAATGCTGAAAATATCTTATTTTTTTTATTGCTGTCATTATAGATAATTAATTTTAAGTTTCACCTAAATTGTTACTGAGTCCCACTTTATTCATCTAAGAAATATTGCTCGATTCTGATTTTTATTTCACTGGATGATGCAAAAATATTGATTCATGCCTTTATTTTCTCTTGCCTTCATTTTTGTAATTTTAAACTGGATTGCCTAAGCACTGCATTGATAAACTACATTTGGTACAAAATGCTGCAATTGCAGAGAACATACAGTACATTTGCATTGGTTACCCATTAATTACAGGACTGATTTTAAAGCTATACATTTTTTTAAGCACAGAACGGCTTGGCCAGTCAGAAGCATATAAAGGTGCTAGTAAAATATGCACCAAAATATTTTTTTTAGATCTTCTAATGCGGATCTTTCTTTTTTTGTCTCAATGTAATGTAAACCATACAATATTAATTGAAACTGGCTTGGCTATTAAAACTAAACCTTTTACCAATTGAAAGGTTCATGCATTCATATACTTCTGAGACATCTCTTCTGGCATTTATTTACTCCTTCGTCATAAAATGTAATTTAAAAGTTTCAGTGAACAATTAATCTGAGGCAGACTGTTGTAGTGCTGCATTAATTATTGAGCTGTGCCTGTTTCTCATTTCCTGCCCACGCTGTGTAAATTGCTCAGCAAAGTAATAAATTGTCAGACTATTAAAATGATGACAAATGAAAAAGACAATACAAGATACTGAAACCAGTGGAAGGAACAAAGGCCTCCTGTAGCGAATCAATGCGTTTTTGTAATAAACAAAAACGCAGCTATAGTTCCAGCTATGTCTCATAAAACTATTGCACATAATTTATTTAGAAATGCATACAATTGTATCCTTCTATTTAAAATTGCATAGGTAGCAGAATAAGGATAAGCAAATCTTTAAACTTATAAGAATTAAAACATGAAAGAAAAAAACATCCCAAAACATAAACTCAAGAACAGCTATGTGGAAAACATGATGGATTGTAACTCCTGAGTTCGGTAGATTGTGTGTGATTGCCATTTACTCTTTAAAGACGTGTCGTTATGCTTGGTTGTCCATCTGAAGGTGGATTCCACTTTGGCCTACCATATGCATCAAATTTGGAGGACTTTTTGGGGACGAGTACATTGTAGTGTCTGTCATCTTCTGTAAGCAAGCATAGAGGAGGCCAGTCCTTCTTGTGGTCGTTTGGGTAGTATGTAATAAACTCTTCAGTATCACACTTGTACAGCCGAACAACCCGTATCGTCTGCTGAAGGGAATAACCCAGGAGGCACATCTCCACCTAAACAACATTATATCATCAGGAGAGGTTCCTTCATAAAATATGATCACTTCAACCATTGAAACACTGCAATCAAATTAATCAACAGTAGATATCATAAGCAAGATGTTAAATATTTGTACATAATTGGTCCATAAATAAACAAAGCAAAATATTTTTTTGTAAACATTCATTTTTAATTGCACTAACCTGTTCCAGCCCACCACTGAAGCCTACATGTCTGAGGTGGTTGGTGAGGAACGTCTTGGGGCATTTGGATGAATCACGAGCAAAGAGAAGCCAGCAGAACTCTGGCACATCAGAGCCCTTCTCCATATCCGAGTGCAAATGAATGGCAGTCCTCAGCATCAAGAACTTCAGTGCTTCCAGAAGCTCATACTCCTCATCGTGACCTCTGAACACCTGCCGGCACATACGCTCCCTCTCCTCAAGACTTTTGCACTGGACAGTCTCTTGCCACTATAGGTAAAACAATAAAATATTGCCAGCAACTACACTTAAGTTAGGAGTCAATACATTTTTTTCCCCTTTATTATGAAAGGATGCATTAAATTCATCAATAGTGACAGTAAGGACATTTATACTGTTACAAAAGATTTCTGGTTCACATAAATACTGTTCTTTTGAACTTTATATTAATAAAACATTTTTTGAACAAATGATATCCGTTAAGTAGAACAACACTGATTGTTTTAAACATTAAAGCAATTTTTTTTTTCTTGAGCACCAAAGCAGCATATTAGATTGATTTCTGAAGGTCAAGTGGTACTGAAGACTGGAGTAATGGCTGTTAAATTTTTTTTTATATTTTAAAGTAAAATAAAATTTCACAATATTGCATTTTTTATCAAATAAATGCAGCATTGGTTAGCATTAGAGACTCCTTTCAAAAACATTTAAAAAACATCTTCCCACAAAACTTTTGAACAGTGATGTTTATAGATATTCATACATTAAGCAATTAAGAAAAAATTAAATGTTACCCTTTTCTTCAGTAGCTCCAGACATTGTTCAAGATGCTGCACTTTGCTATTGCTAGTTTCAAATGGAAACTGCCAATCCTTAATGGAATCCTGATCAGACTGAATTTCTTTTGGCCACTATAATGGGAAATTCATAATGCATATTCATAATCAATAATTAATTTAACACATAATAACATTCAATATTGATATGCAAAATATAATGATCAAGTCATGCTGCTTTGTGCAAGTACAGAATCAGTGAGGATGCCTAACGTCTAAGCACAATAAGGCTAAATTACCTTGCTAATGTCAGAGTCATGTAGCCAGGCAGGAAGCTGTTTTGACTGGCTGAGCACCTGGAAGAGTGTCGCCCTTAATGCACAATAGTTATCACCTCTTACTCTGCGCAGATTGAACTCACTGGCTATTGCTTCATATCCCTAAAAAAAGAAGCATGTGTAAGCAATGAAACACTTGCAGTAAAGTGTGAAAGAAACAGGCTCACCTTTCGAATAAGCAGACTTTTTGTGGTGTTGCCTTTCCATTCTCTCTCACTGTAGGTCTGAAGATCTTCGGCAGCTGACACGCTTCTCTGGGCCTCACCAACAGCCGCTGATGGGAAGAAAGACACCTCTAGCTCAGGCAAAAACAACCTCACAGAAATCTCTTACAACATTTCAATACACACTGAACATTCTTCAAAAACTGAGCACTACCCGACTTTGACTGCTGCTTGTCTTGCAGCTCTTTATGAATTTCTTCTTCTCCTCTGTACAGGTCCACATCACTATGAAACAACAAAGACTCATTGTAAAATGGTGCATAGTAAGTTGTGTCACTTCCTTAATCTAGTAAACAGTGCATAATATTTTTCATGTAACCATATATTTAGAAATGGCCCATCACATAAAGCTGCCTGTGATTGAGAGATGCACATGAGAAAAGTTTTTTTAAGCTAAACACTGTTGTTGCTTGTAAAGTGACATTTTCTACTTAGCAAGATAAATTAATTTATATCAAAGCATACTTCACTTGGTCAAAATACGTATATGATACATGGGGACCTATGATTTCTGTGATGCAGAAAATGCAGACAGAATCGTGGAATCCATTCATAAAAATGGATTTTACTGTATAACATGGAATGTCTTGGAATTTGGCAAATTTTGGATGAATAAATCAAAAGTAGGGCTGTACAATTAATCAAAATGTGATATGGACTAGTGTCTGTGAATATTAAATTGCAAAAAGACTGCTATTTGAATATGAAGTCTGCATGTACCAAGTGCCTCTGTGTGACTAAATGGTGCCGTTTCATTTAATACAAACTCAAGGCTGTGACGCTCGTTTCAGCGTTTACATTTCTGAAAAAATAAAACCTGTCACAGGGTCATATTATTGAAAAAATATATATATATAAAAAATACAACATTTATGTATGAATTCAGACAATTAGACATGCTTTTTGGTTATTACAATTTTGAGTCCAGAAATATTATAACGGAAACACAGAATTTTGAAGGGGGAAAAAAATGGAATTGTAAAAAATAAAACATTTTATAGGGCAAGAAATTGAATGAATTTAATATACTGTTGTTAAATTGTATAAGTTTCAATTAATTACAAATTTAACCATTAAAATGGAATCCAGAAACATATAATTTGGGAAAAAAATTTATGGATTTCATAATAGTGAATTGTCAGTGTATAAAACTAGTAAATTAAAACAGACTAAAATGGACTAAAGAGAAGCTATTAATTATTGAAACTGCCATCTTCCCAAAATGGTTGGTGCGGAGTGAAGCATGTCACAAAAAGTGATCGTGAAATCCAAAAGGAAAATTTGAAATGCAAATGAAATGTAAATGTATTCCAAAATTACTTGTCTTAACCCTTGACATGATGTACCTAGTTTAGTCTCAGTTTCACATAATAGCAGACATCCAGAATTATAATGACAAGTATTCATTTTATCTACTGTTTTTTTCTCTTCGCCTTGAAGAACACTTAAAAAAAAAAAGTGGCACAACCCAAAAGCCATACTGCATGCACAGAAAGAGATGAATTGACAGGAACAATACCCCTTTTCATCTTCAGCAGACGGCGTCTTCATCAGATCCTGCTGGGATGAATGACTGTCACTATGAGTAGATTTGGCCTCCTTCTGAGCACGTTTTTGCATAGTGTGGGAAGACTCCAAGCTTCTCTCAGGTCCAGGAGAACAAGCATGTTTTCCAGCTACCTGGCCCTTCACATCTGCTTTCTGACCTTGAGTGCCCTGTGTCGATCTAAAGAGAAGGATCAGTTATATTCAACATGAAATAACATATGCTTAGATATAAGCTGTTAAAATGGACTACATTTATAACTTCTCAATTTATATTTTGCATTAAGGAAATCAGTGCTATGGCATACCCATGACTCGTTTTGACTTTTTTACTCTGTCGGTCAGAATCACAAGCAGACTTTGCTGTTTTATTCATGGTTTTGACTTGGTGACTTTAGTGATTTTGCACATCCTTCGTACCTGAATCATAACAACACATGTGCAGAGACGTTCAACCTGCATCTCTGCATGGCGGGCTGATGCAGAGGGGAAATATAAATTAAACTAAATATAAAACGTGCAGCTTGAAGGTGACAACATTGCTCTTGCACCTCTGCACATCACAATGGAAACAAGTTATGCGACAAGCAAAAGAAAACAAACAGAACACTTCCGCATTCAGTCAGACTCCACAAACTCATCAGTGATATAACCGCATCAGTAACGCAACCAATAGTAACAATCAATGTAATGTTTTACTAACCATTCTCAGACAAAACAGCTGAAGGCGCTTTTATATAACTTACCTGCTTTGACTGTCTTGCCGAACAGGGACTACAAAATAGAAAGATTACAAGAAGTAAAGCCTACGAATACAATACTTCCTGTGAATAGAGGATTGTGGGAATTGTAGTTTTTCGGCGCGCTGCTAGTTACTGTTGCCATGTCGTCTTATATTAATCGACGATAATCTTGTTTGTTCAAGCAAATATTCCTTCATTTGAAATTTTTGGGCCTTCTTGTGGATACACAAGTCGCTTATTTGGGCTTGTTAGCGTCCCCATAGCATAATAATAGAATCATACATTTATTTTCTTCACTACAAAGCTTATGATATGGGTCATAAATCGAATCTAATATACTATAAATAATGTATATTATGAGCATTATTAATCGCTGTAAATATTAATTATAATTAAATAATAGCCTATTTATTTATCCTTTGTGTTTTATGCGATTTTATTTAACAATAAATACAACAAAATTAATCAGAAATCTTTTAACACTCTATCCAGAAACACTAAAACGCATAGTCTGCTTTTTGCTGGTTTTGTATCCGTTGTTCTAGCGAGATCTGGCAACAATGGAGCAGGTCTTAGTTGTACACTGTTATTGTTCTGTGTCTTTGTGAATTGTTAAAAGAAAAACACAAGTTCAAAGAAACATAAACTTACCCTTCATTATCAGATTCCTTGTGGTAAAGGTATGACACCCTTGTGCAGTACTGAGTCCTGTTTGTGTCCTTTTTATTAAGTCCCAAATTGTTCCCTGCACTGGTTGCAATGGTCATTATCCGATCTCCATTAAATTCCGTTTGTTCAGTGTTGACTGATGGTGTGGACATACAGCAATTCCCCATCACCACCATGGAGACACATGGTGTCGAATAAAAAAATCTATATTTACTTTACATCACAGTTGTGGCTTCGGCCTATAGCCTTCTGCCATTTTTCTGTTTTGTTTGACTTCAGGATATGACCAATGAGATACACGTGTTTGAATTTTACACTTAAAATAGTCTGACCAAAATAGAGCCCATGGCATCCGACCCTAGTAAGATGCTCAGGCCAAGGCTGTGCAGGATATCTTTTCCACCACTAGATGACAGCACACAGCTCAGAATTGTAGAGACTATCATTTTTGATAGGCTAGTAATAATAGGAGATCCTTTGAAAGTGAAATTGATAATAAACAGCCAAAAATAAACAAATAAATAAATAAATTATTTTGCATATGCACGGATTTCAAAGTATTAAGTATAGTATGTACTTCATTAAAAACATTAGAAATAACAAATATGGAAAATATGACAATTTCTTAATTTAAAAACGAAGACGACTGGGGCTGTAGGGGGTGACCGTGGGACCACACACTGCGCCTGCTTTGCCTTTGCCAAAGAGGAGGCATCAACTTTTGAGGTTACTGTTACTTTTGAGGTCTTGTACAAATATGACATAGACTACAAAAAATATATAGCCTAGCCCAGGGGTGCCCAAACTCGGTCCTGGAGGGCCGGTGTCCTGCAGAGTTTAGCTCCAACCCCAATTAGACACACCTGAACCAGCTAATCAAGCTCTTAATAGGCATACTAGAAACTTCCAGTCAGGTGTGTGTGTGAATAGGACAAGTTGGAGCTAAGCTCTGTGGCAGATACAGAGCCGTGCCCTCCAGGACCGAGTTTGGGCACCTCTGGGCTAGGCTATATAGGCTCATCTGTAGGCTATGCATGATAAATCATTAAAAGATCGCGATCTCAATTCAAACACACACAATCTTATTCCTAAATGACTGTTATTTTGCTGTTGTCAGTTAAACCTTTGAAATCACATCGGAATATTTAAACCTGCGTGTTCGCGCAGGGGCCGCTTATACCCTTCCAGAGAGAGCAGCGCGATCTGTAAGCTTTATGTTTGAAACAGTCTACAGTAGGCTACATGTCTGTATTGCAAACATTAAATAAATAAGTATTGGGATACATTTTCTAGTCCGTATATAGACTCTTGCGGCAGCCGCGATCAGAGTAATTGACCTTTGGAACTAATGTTACGCTTCAAATATTAGGCTATGTACATATGGGCCATGAGTGCGACCAAGTGACTGTTAAAATGTATTTGAAGTCTGAATCATTCATTCAAGAGATTCCTTCAAACAGCCTGCTTCATGTAGGGGGTCGTGTAATAAAGTGTGTCGGGGGTGAAAATACATCAAGTATATTTTTACTAATGAGGAGTAGTTCATTCGTAAAGTTTAAGTATTGGGATGAATAAATAGACTCATTTATAACATTAAATAAAACATTTAGTCAGAAACTCAAGTAAATTAGCCAGGGGGCTCAGGGCTCTCTGTGGCGTGTACTGTGTCTTTAAATGGTGCTCCTCCCCCTCCGCTCTCCTCCGCTCTCCTCCGCTCTGGTGCTGAAGCGTCGCCTGTCTCCTTTCAGAGCACTAGCAGCCATGGCTGAAATAAAGACGGGCATATTTGCCAAAAACGTCCAAAAGAGGCTCAGTCGGGCGCAGGAAAAGGTATGGATTTAATTTTCTTGTTTGTGATAGATCAACAATGACTTGATTGTTAGAGGACGTTTGATAAAGCCAAAGGCAGCATTTTGTGTTCGTGGAGCTGTCCAGCAGATGCTCCGAGCAGGGGAAGGAGATTCAACAGTGCGATTTAACCTGAAATATCTTAGTTTACAGGAAAATGTCTTTTCTTTTCTCCTTTCTCACATGCATAGTTTACATTTTCACTGCATCAGACCTTAAACATCGTCAAAAATGCGCAGACTGCAATCTTAGCCAGCACTGCCATTTAAAAGCGACCGAGGAGCTGCTCCGTGACAGAAACCCCACTTAAACCCAAGAGGAATTATGATACTTTTGAGTCTAAATTTATTCTATACACCTTCTTGAAGGAGAAATGATTCCTCTCAGTTTGTAAGCAATGGATGACTAGTAGATTATAATGTGCCACTGATGCAGTGTTTGTCTCGCTATACCTTTCCTGTCTAAATTTGGTTGGTCCTGTATCGGTTTTCCTTGCATTTTTGGCGATGTAATCCATTATTACTCAAGATGTTGGATGAAGCTGTCATTTTCCTGCAAGGTCAGGAGAAGGGGGGGTGGGGGATGCCCTCGTCTATGCGGTATGAATACTAGCAGGAGGAGATTTCCGAGTGGCCACGAGATCGTGAAGGCCGCTCAATGTGGTTATACAGAGACACGCGACAGTCTTTCTCTAGATATAAATAGACTGCTAGGTGTATGTCGCTTTCGCGTGATGATTTTTTTTGACAGTAAACTGGTATTTAGTTGTACAATGGGTTTGGTTTTTTTAGACAGCCTGCGCAATACTTTGCAGTTGGTGGCGAGCTGAATATGAAATGTCTGTCAGCTAGTAAACTGAAGGCGTCTGGTAAACAGAGCAGAAGTGGTTTTCCCGAGCTCGAGCCGGAGCCGAGCTGCAGTAAGAGGATTGGTTTTCTTTTAATACCCATGGTTCACTCACAGACTGAAGGCCAGCTGTAATGAGACATCGAAAGTGAAGATTACCTTGAGATCTGTGTTTCATGTTTTCATAATTCATATGTATGAACTATATGGGTGGCACACTGTGGTGGTGTTTTTCAGAGTGAACTGTGGAAAAATGGGACAATTTTTGGTAGATTCCTGGTGGAGGCTTGATGAAAGCTGTATATTCTCTGCCTTTTGAGATTTTGCAATGCCAAAACACTCTGTAAATAGATCAGAACAACAGAATTGTCATCAATTTTTTTAGGTAAGGTGGGAAAGATCATCAGCAAAAAGTGAGATAGTGTTTATATTATGTTCATGTTAGGTTTAGCTCATGTGTGTGCTGCAATTTAAGAACTTCACTGCAACTTCCTTCTACGAAAAGTAACAAAACTGTATATTTGCCATTTGAATTAGGTCCATATCTCTTCTGTTAAAACATGTAATGTTTCATGTTTAAAGTGGTCAAGCTGACTTTTGAAACGTTGTTTGGTTTAGCTGGTTTGTTACTGGTGCAAGACTTGACTAACCAGCTTGATGGAGGTCTGTCAGTTTAATTGTTGTCTGTCATGTACTGCCAAAAATCCTAAAATAAATAAATTAAGATAAAGCGGAACAACTTAATAATGATTTTTTCTCTTCCTCTCTCTACCTAGCTTGTGTGTGATTTTTTTTTTCAAACCACAAGTTTATATTCTTTATAGAGGCTCGTTTTGAAGAAACGTAGAATTTCTGTGTAGAAATGTTATGTTGAGATCATTTAGACATCAAAACCGTCCACAACCACTACAATGACATGAGGCTAATTAAATAATTGTAATAATGATAAGACCTTTATGGCAGTTATTAATGACTTTTATATTTGATTGCCTCACAATATTTAAAAAACAGTCAATCATGAAACTTAATTTTCTTCCTTTTTAAATGATGATTTGTGTGTAATTATAATTTTAAAAAAACATAGCTTATTAGAGCAATATTTCCCTCATTTTAAATGTATTCATATTAAATGTTTGTCATATTCTGGTATAATTTCTAGTTTGTCTAAGTCCTACAATTTATAATTTCACAATTGATGATGCAGTACTGAAGCCATGCAGACAAATATCTAATCAGATTTTAAATATCTCTCTGATTTCATAAGAGCATCATAAAGCCACACAGTTCAAGAATGTTCAGTCTGGCTGCTCACAATGTCTATTAGTGTAACTTGATTCCCTTAAGGGTTAAGACCAGCACATTTAGGAACAGGTATACAATTTACTGCCTCTGGAAAAGAAGATCCTGACCAGGGCAGATAACATGATAAGGGGTGTAAGGGATCCTTTAATCTGAGTCCTGGTGGGGACAAAATACCTCACAATCAACTGAAATCACTCATAATCCTGTTGCTTGCTGTCACAGGAAGATTTATGCATCGTGACAATGTAATTGTGAAACGGATGCAGCATTGTACTAAGCGCTGTGACTTAATGTTTTACAAATATTTTAATGCATTTGCTAAGCAGCATTACGACAAAAATGCATGCAAAAATGCATTAATTTGCCTTGTGCTCTTTTGTATTGCAGGATAGATATTAGCATCCAAATCTTGGGAAATCATATATAATTAAACTATAATTGTAGCACTGTTCAATTTGCTATAAAACATTTGCTTTTCCACATTATTTAGAAAGGCTATACGATTTTTTTTTTAACATTATAAAACACTTTATGAAGGATATTTGTCAACATGAACTAGAGGACATCACTGGACTGTGTGGATGAGGCAGAGTGGAGTGTGTTTTTAAGGCCTAAGTTGGGTTAATATTTCATAGGCTGGCTGCTACTGTTGTATAGTGTTTCCAGGTTGGGCTTTGTGTCTTAGATTAGTGCCATTTGCCTTCTGGAGAGTTCAGTGTTGATTCTCTGGCTCTAGATGTGAAGTTTAGGAAATTTGTTAAGAACTGAAACATACAGACATACAGAATTTGGTCTTTGCCTTTTATAGTGATACAGCGCTATATTTAATCTACTTTGCACTTTTAAATAGTTGTATTGTACATTTAGAGTTTGCAATATATCTAAAAACAAAGGGAGGTATTTGGTTTATTTATTAATGTTCCCAGCATAAAAAACATTCGGAACCCTTTTTATTTGTCAGTTTTATCAATATTTTTTGTGCGTTATGAGTATTGTTTCTGATTATAAAGCATTGTGTGAATGATAATATACTGTATCTTTGTGATGTAGATAATTTCCTGATGTCATTATATATGTATGATGGGATGTTATCTATTGATCCATATCAAAGCCTCTTCCAACATGTGTGTGTCTTACAAAGAAAACATCCAGATGGCACGTTATTACCACCCAGGAGTAATACAGAGCTTTTGTATGACATTATTTATGTTTCCAGGGGGCCGTCCCTGTGGTTTACTGAGCGGGACCCATGCTGTAGGCCTATACTCTCACTTTCACGTGTGGTGGGAGGTAACAGCCTCACATGCCATAGTAGGTCTGTCCATATCAGGAGGGGGGGGGGTTGGGGGGAAATAAAGGTGTGAAGGGGGGGGGTGAGTACTGATGATAGCGATGTTACTGTACAATAAAAAAAGTAACACCTTCTTGTGGGGGAACGTGTGTGTGCGTGATTTGTAAACATAACAAGTGGTGAAGGAGCATAACACGTTGAAAAAATTTTTTTCTAACTGTGTGCATGGCGTAGGGACATGTGCGTGTGGTGGTCACATGAATACATGAACATTGTGTTGCCACCTGGCAGAGTAGCGTTTGCTTGCAAATGCCAAACATCCTTTTCAGGCAATAAATTCTTGTCAAAGCAACCACAGATTTCTTGTTCACCAAAAATCAATTAGCAATACAATACATTTGAATCTGACACCATTTTATTGTAATGTTTTTATATTAGTGCTGTCAAATGATTAATCGCATCCAAAATAAGTTTTTATTTACATAATATATGTACTTTTTTTATTCATTGTGGTATATATAATATTAATATATATATATATATAATATATATATATATATATAAATACACAAATATTTTTGAAAATATTTAGCATGATATATATAAATAATTTAATATTAACATAAAATTTTTCTTAAACATGTTCTGTTGTGACGAGTCAGAAGGGTGTGGATCCATTTGCAGCTTCATTAGAAGAGTCAGACAATACAGGGTCAAATACCAGCAAGGTAGAACAGCAGAGACAAAGCTGAGACAGAGTCGAGTACCAGGCGAGAGATCGGGGCAGGCAGCAAGCAATCAGAGTCCAGGGGAAACAATCCAAGTCGGGGCAGGCAGATAACAATCAGAGTAACAGGAAACAGTCCAAGAACAGATGCACAGAAATCAAACATGGGTATAACGTTCGGAAATGACAGCCAAGGCAAATCAAGACTTCGCAGAGAGTCTGTGTGTGTGAGTGGTTTATATGTGTGTGTGAATATGAGGTGCAGGTGTGGATGATTAATCAGTCCCAGGCATGAGGGGTGATGGGATTTGGAGTCCGAATGGGAATGTCTAATATTCGGGAGATGGTTCCCTCTGGTGGTGCGGAGGAGGTGGTAAGGGAACCTCCTCTGTAACATATGCATGTATGCGTTTGTATTTATATATACATATTAAATATACACAGTACACACTCATATATTATGTAAACAAAAACGTTTATTTTGGATGCGATTAATCATTTGACAGCACTATTTTATATTCATATGGTTTATAGTTAACTTTGCAATTTTTGCTTCTGAAAAAGAAGCCAGTTTACAAGAAAAAACCCCCCAACATTTTTGTGTAATCACACTGATGTTAAAACTGAACACAAATCCCAATAATATTGGTACAACAAAGATCATTAAGTGAAAAGATGAGCTGACAGCATGAAGTAAATAAACAAAACAAGTATTTAACAATAACCACACAATTTATTCATGTTGCAGTGCATGCTGGGAGCTTGTAAATCTGCAATATTGCTCAGTATGAACTATGCTGCATGTTTAGACAAATCTGTTACGCTAGTTGGATCAACATTTGGGGAATGTTGTGGTCTTACATATTTTATGCAGAGTTAACTTCCTTAAGGAGTTACCTTATGGAGCTAAAATGAGATTAAATAAATAAAACAAGTTAATTTTTACACCACATGAAGCACAGGTTTTATGTTGCCTGATAAACCATTTGTACAGGATAGCTGATCTATAAGAACATGCTACCATCTGTTTTTTTAGTTGTACTAGTTAAAAAAAAACAGATGTTTGTTGGTGAAGCACTGTGTGTGCATTTGCCAAAGCAAAACATCCATTGCCTTTGTAACAGACTATAAAGACTTCTATTGTTTGCACAGAACCTACATTATGTCAATTGACTTCCTGTTGTCATTGAATGCATGTTGTATATTATGCATGTTGAGTACTGAATCAAAGAGTCAAACTGTGTAAATATTAGCAATTCAAGAGTTTAATAAAAAGGATATAGCGAAAACTGAGTAGATTTTGAATACTAGTTAAAAAATGGAAAAAGGCACCCCTCTTGTGCTCAGCAAATTCAGTGTTTGTGTAACAGTTGTGTAACAGTTAGTCACTATGGGTAGGCAGCGAGGTGGTCATGTGACAGAAGTCCTCTTTTTGGCAGAGAGACCTGACAGACTAGGAAGTGTAATTTATGCCCATTCTTCCTCCCCCGCTCCTGCTCAGCCTTTTCTTTGTGTGCATGTCATACTGTCCACAGGGTGTTCAGTCACTGTTAGAGGATTCCCTCATGGGAATTCAGTCATGGCTCGAATCAATGAGAAACATTTTTTTTTCAAATTCTCTGACTCCTTGTGTTTCTGACTCTGTTTTCAGGTTTTGCAGAAGTTGGGAAAGGCAGATGAGACGAAAGATGAACAGTTTGAGCAATGTGTGCAGAACTTCAAAAGACAGGAGGTAAGATGTGTCTGATCTATAGGGCAATACTGATTTTTGGCGGTATAATGGCTCTCTGGGTGATTGTTATGCTGGATTGATTTTCTCACTAGCAGCAGAAAGCCATGTTGTACTTCACTAGCATACATTTCTATTGTCTCTCATTCTGTGTTAATATGTCACTTTTAAATGGGAGCATCAATATTAGTGAGAAAATAACAATTGACATTCTTTATCGTACAAGAGTTTTCTATACTAATAGGATAAAGACTTTGAAGGTGTAGACATTTTCTCTTTTGTCTGAAAAGTCTTTGCAGTAATGATTCTCATTACTGCTGTCACTACAACACTTCAATGCCACAGTACTACAAAGGCACTGCCAGGATGCTCGGCACAGATACGATTCTCTCTTTTCTCTCTTTCTTTAGAAATCTGTGAGCTAATGCAGCACACTTTGCATTAGCTACTCAGTATCTCAATATCTTTTCCATTGGCTATTATATATCTCAACATTTAAAGGGATGTTTTTTTTTTTTTTCAAATTAAAGGAACTGTCATTTCAAACAAATTAGCCAATTAGATTCAGAATACAAGTAAAAACTATTTAAAAACCTTAAAAAATGGTTACTAAATAAACAAAAGTAAATCACAGAAATGAATTATTTAATTTAATATTTATTTTAAATAACCTACATACACATACTTCTGGTATATTCTTATCATATAATATTGTAATATAATTTAATATCAAAATTGTCACCCACCGTTAACATTTTTGTGTGACGCAAAGTGAATCGAGTCAGAATTTTGAATTGATTTAAATTAACAATTTGAATAGATTCACAACAATGCATCAAACTTTTATTATTAAAGTTTAAGCAAAGACGCTGTTGCAACATTTAATGCCTTAATGCCTTAATATTTTTCTTGCTAGTGAGTCACAAGACATCTCGAAACAAGTCTTTATGAAACGTAATGGGCAAATAATTTATATCACCACAACTGCAAATACCATAGTTCATACTGTATTTACAGCTGGATACATTATATTGGCCTAGTTACTGCACACTATTTAACTGGAATTTTTTAAAAAGCTCCATATTTAATACTAAATTACTTGTCTCAAATAATTTGATTACTTTGATGATGGAAAGAAATGCTATTAAATTTAAGTTATAGTGAAGTGTCTGTGAGCGCAGATAGGTTGGGAAAGTGTAGTTCCAGAAGAAGTGTGTGTTTGCTGAAGAAAAAGCAGCAGTCTAATCCCACCCTCTCCACCTGTCCTCACTAATCCTGATTAGACTGCTTTATGCTCCAGTGTGCCAGTGCTTCTCACCTCCAAACTTCTCCAATCATTTAACCCCTTCTTGATGGGGTACATCAAGGACTCTTTGCTCTGTACTTCGCCATATGATAAATTGCTTTGTGCAAAGTGAAGTACATTACAAAATAAATTGTTCCAATATTAAATTTGCTGAGTCAGAGTCAATCACTGCAGCTGGAGGATACCAGTCACAGCCAAAACCGAACCCACACACCATATGCTGCCAGTCTGGCTCATAAAACGCTCTTTGGAGCTGATACACGGAGTCATCAACTGCGCTGAGATATCGTACACATCAATTCTCTGCATCAGGGCCTGTAAAATACTGTCAATCTGATACTGGCTAATTGTAATTGCCACTCTAGACTGTAAAAGACACCAGACCCAGTAAATGGTAAACAACCACATCCCATTCCTTTAGGCAAGCTAAAATAACCATTATAATATTTCACACAAAATGACATATTGGCATCTAGTGGCCACAAGATACCACTAATTAAGTTGTCTGTTAAAACAACACTAGCACTTTTGCTGAAATTTTTGTGTGTGTTTTTATCAAAGTGATGAGACACTCATTAAAAATGCTAATTTTATGCTGGCGTATTTCAGACTTCTGCATCTAAAGGCGCATTATTCAACCATATTGTGTAGAGAAAGATCATCAGAGCTGATAGAGGCCATTTGGGCTTTTCATTTCAAATCTCCTTGTAGCCTTTTGCTGTCTCAGGATTGCTGGGTCTTGTGCAGAGTGGAGAGAATGAAATGACTACCATCTGCTGCATTGACTGGAAAGCTCATTGTGAGCACATCTTTTGTATGACTGCCTGTGATTTTCAGTGTGATGCCGTGATTTCAGCACCACGGACAGCAATTATTCTCCATCACTTGAAACTCGGGTTATTATAGTCTGCAGCATGAAGAGGCTTTTACTGTGATTCGATTCACTTCAGCAATGATTTTGACTGCTTGGAATTAATGTGTATTTTAATTATATATAAACAAAAAACGTAAAAAAATAAAATAAAATTGACCAAACCTTTGAACAGTAGTGTATATATAAAACTACTGCCATTTTCTCTAGAAAACCATTGACAGATGTGAAACAATCAGAAAAAAACTCACTTGTATATCAATACCAGCCTGTGTGGTTTAATGCCTAATGTGATGAACCTTAAAAATGACAATAAATCTCCTCTTTTGTGTTCTGATCCATAGTTTGAGGGCTCTAGGCTACAGAGGGAGATGAAGGCCTACATAGCAGCTGTGAAAGGTGAACCATTGCAAAATACACACATATAAGCACATACACGTTTACTCTATACCTGGTTTCTCTTTTGCTATGATTACAGGGATGCAGCAAGCTTCTAGAAACCTGACAGAGTCCCTACATGAAGTATATGAGCCTGACTGGCACGGCAACGATGACATCATGATCATTGGAAAGGTAGCCAGAATTATAGTTGTGATTGTCCATGTGTTAATACTAGCATTTAAAATACTGATGTTGAAACAGAGCATTGTCAAATTTACAGGGAAAAATATTTTCTGAGGATCATAAAATATACTACTGCTTTTATAGAGAAAATACATTTATTAGTGGTGACAAGTTGATGCGATCCATCATAGAAATGGCTTGTAGGAAATGCTGAGTAATTGCATATGTAACACAGCGTCAAAAGAGCTACTAAAGATCAAGGATAGGTGTTGATTTCTCTTCGCAGCTTGATATGCTCAAGAACTGTTGTGAAAGTGGGTGAAAATTAAATACCTGACCTCTGGTAACCTATAAAAATGGATTAAAATGGCGTTCATTTTCACCAACTCTAGAACATTCTTATCTGTTTTGGTGAGATCTGATGTTTAAGAACTGGCAAGAGGTTTTGTCAGTCTCTCACACGCCACAGCTGAGGGATTTGTACTCAGTACCTGAGCCAAAGCTAAAATGCTGCGCCTTTTAGGGAAAATGGGGTCAAGTCACTGAGCCATTAAGGTCTATTATGCAGCCCATGCACATGCATTTCACAGACAATTTATAAGATAGATTCAGAAGGGGTCATGTCAACTGGTCATGTTAATCCTCAGGCTGTTTAAATTCCCATACAGCAAATTTAATAGCTGGAATTATAACATATAGGTATGCATATAACTGTTATTTAGAGAAAAGAAATAGGTGCCATGGCCTTTTTGCTATTGAAGATAAATTGCAGAAGATGCAGCACTTTTTACACAAGCAGCAGAGAAAGTTCACGTGTCAAACTGATGAAAAAAAAATCAAACCATGCCATCTGTCCTTCGGCACACAGGCACACAGATGATGTTGTTTGAGGGAGGGAGTTATTAATAGTGGCTAATGACATATGTCATTTTTAGTATGGGAGTGAGGCTGTGACTCAACACTGTCCTCAGAGAATTTCAATTTAATTTACCCAAGGATGCTCATTTTTGTTTACTCACACCTCACCGAGGGGGAGCGATGAATTCAGCTTGCTGAATCTAATTTGCATCCTCTGTGAATGAGTAAGAGCCTAATTAGATTTTAATTTCCCTGCTGCTGAATCATAAATCCAACACCTAAACTCATCTGTTTATGTTGCAGGAGCCGCGGAATAATATTCAAAGGGGGTTATACTGTAGATTCTCTCTCTCGCCTCTCTGTTAAATCTCTCATGCTTGTCAAATGCTCTCGGTTAATCTGGCTGATGGCTGTCCTGTCTCCTCTGCAGAACTGTGATGCTCTGTGGGAGGACTTCCATCAGAAGCTGGTAGACTCTACCATCGACACACTGGAAACATATTTGACTCAGTTCCCAGATCTCAAGGTGCCAATGTCATTTTACTCATGCTGAATTGGTTTTAAGGGATGGATCATTCAAATCCCTATCATCATCCATATTGTTTAAGATGACGCATGTGCCAGCGCAGCGCCGAGAATAAATGCAAAACATTCAGCTGAAGGGTAACCATAGTAACCACAAGTGTTTTCCCTCCCTCCAGATGCGTGTCGCAAAGAGAAGCAGAAAGTTAATCGACTATGACAGTGCAAGGCACCATCTTGAGACCCTGCAGACTTCAACCATGAGGAATGAGAAGAAAATTGCAAAAGTATACAAGTCTTTTCTGTTTGTGCATCACAACTTGGTCTTTAAAATGTTATGAATACAATTGCTGAAACCATAGAATTGCTGATACAGTCATCTGAGCTATTGCTTGAACATATGTGCCATATATGTGCGCATGTAGGCAGAGGAAGACTTGAAAAAGGCTCAAAAGGTTTTTGATGATCTCAACGTTGGCCTGCAGGATGAACTGCCCACACTCTGGGACAGGTGAGACATTTTAAGTTTGACTGCTACTGAAATCTGTGTTTTACATGAAAAGCATTCTGGTTTGGTTACCCTAGTGAAAAATAAATACACTAAAATGTATTCGAAATACATTTATTTCATACTAAGTATACTACAAATAAATTTACATATTTATGTGCTTAATAAAAATACCCTGCAATTGACCACCAGATTATAAATTGTATGGATTTATTACAGATGTCTATATGGTGTGAAAAAGACCAAGAGAGTTCAAATTGCCTTGTTGTTTGCATTGTTCTAGTTGGACATTTCGGTGGGTGTGTTTTGACACTTTGTTCACATTCAACACTAACTGGTGAACAACATTATATGCAAGACTAGCTCAATAATTAGCCATCAATCTCTTATATAACAAAAGCCTTGCCATATCATGCGCAATATAATTACTGTACTCTCAGAGGGGTGGCAGTAATAGTTTCAGCCTGGTGCCCTGACAATGCAAGGCTCTGGCCGATAATATTGATTTCATTTGGCCAAAGGACTTCCTGGAATGTACATTTACATTCCAGCATTCCACATTTATCCATTAGTTGCACAGCATGCTAGCTGTGAACACTCATGTCACCGCTGTGGTTACATACAGTAGAGGAGGTAAGATGTTGTTTTATCAAGACTTTTAAAGGGAAAGGAATATGCTGCAGTGATCTAAGAAGAAATTGTAGCAAATTTGTAAAATGCAATTTATGTAGATTGAATACTGTTTGTCTTGTTGCAAAAACATCCTTGCTTTTCATGTTTGTCTGGCAGGAGTTAATATTTAAAGGAACTCTGTGGTGTTAAACTAGTGGTCTGACGTGTGGGTTGAAGGGTAGTGTATTTATGCATTGTTGATTGAATGCGTTGGATATGGACAACATTCATATCGATGATAATAGCAGGACTGATATGGTAGATGTGGTTACATGCTATAAATAGCTGGTTTACACAACAGGAGTCATCTGCTTTGTCACAAAGATCAGAATGTAAGTGTCTAGAATTATTCACCAGTTTATTTAGAGCACTTATAATGTTTTTTCATGTAACTATCTTGATGTAACTGATTTACTCTACATATGTATGTGTTATTATAGGAACAGTTCAACCAAAATCGAAAATTATGTCATTGTTTAGGAACCTTCGTGTCATTCCAGACCTGTATGACTTTCTTTCCTTCTGTGTTTGTCCATATAATGAAAGTCTTTCTTTCAACCATGGAAAGATGATTTTTTTCATACAGTGAAAGTCAATTTGGTCTAATGTTGTTTTGGACCCCATTTACTTTTTATTATTTGGACAAAAACAGACGAGGTTTGGAACAACGTGACTGAGTAAATGATGGGTGAACTATACCTTTAACTACTTAGTATTTTGAGTGTTGTTGTAGACAGTATTGTGATGGTAATACAAGTAAGGTGTATGTACTGTACACTATGGTCAGTTGTATGTTGTGGTGGTGAATATGCTTTGGTAAGCAGTATGTTGTTTTGCTGAGAGGGTCTGTCTGCTCACTGGAGCAACAGCCTGGTTACATAATCTATCCAATCGGCAGCTTCCTCTCTGCACCAGGCCCTGCAGCCATGCTCAATTCAGCTCAGACCAGAGAGAAAAAATGACTGAGATACATTCATAACTGTTGCAAATGGCCGTTTCATTTTAGATTTGTATTATTTAGGATTTTGATTCTTACTGATGCACAAGCGTGTGCTGAGGCATTTTAGCTTATAGCAGCAACTTGCAAATATGATTTCCCATTCTTTGTTTTAAAAGGATTAAAAACCTTTAATATCTTGCTGATGTACAGTAATGTTTGAGGTGCAGAGGTTTGTGTTAGTGCATCACATTTGCCTTTTTCATGTGGTACGAAGTTATTGTTTTTTTAAATAGAAACAAGGAATTCCTAAACTCTTCATGACATCATGAGCGTCCATCTGTTTTTCTCTTTGAACATTGTCCAGATGCTTCATCAACATATTGCGCACTTGTTGGAGGCTGGAGCCTAATCGTTATTCTTCTCCTTTGCTCTTTGCAGTCGGGTGGTGTTCTATGTGAGCACCTTCCAGAACGTCTCCAGCCTGGAAGCCCGATTCCATAGGGAGATCTCTTTTGTGAGTTGGTTTAATTTCTAAAGCTCTTGAAGCTGTTAAACACGATGTTCCTCCTAAATGTCACAAACAATGAACGGAGTGCTAAAAAAACCCCACAAAGCACATGTTGAGTCATGCTTGTTTCTAGACACGTAGTGAGTAACATCAGCACAGTGAGATTGACATCCTAGGAATAGTTCCTGCTATATGAGGGTTTATAGAGCAGTCACAGGCTACTGTGTTTTCAAGAGTGGGTTTATGACAAAAATTCACAATTTTGCATAGTAAGATTAGGAGCTTTGTTTCTGATCTATGCAGTCAGTCAGAGAAAAGCTCTCATGGTTCGTCTGAAATCAAATTTTTTATTCAAGATGCTAGTTGTGCTGATGCTATTACTCATGAAAGACAGATAACGTGGGTGTGACAGATAACGTGTGTGTGTGTGTGTGTGCCTGTCTGTGTGTGTGTGTGTGTGTCTGATTTCTAAATCACAGAAGAAACACTGATGAACGACTGAGTGATATTTATAGGGATATTTAACTCTTTAACAGTGCAGTAAAGCAACTTTTTTTAAATGCACTGCTTGCTCTACATTCAACCAATATATAACGAAATACTCTTTGAATACTGAATATTGCTCTTTATCTTATTTTTTTCTAGTGTTTTTTTCTTTGTTTTTCTAGTGTTAGAGACATTAATCAGTGCTAATTTTTCTGTCATTATCTGTCATTTTGGGTCTACACTGAAGGTTATAATGTTTTAGATAGGAACTCCGCATTGGTAGATTATGTTTATTATTAGACACAGCATGTGGCCATCAGTGGGCGTCAGTGCATTGTTAAAGACTTTTTCGCCAGAAGGGGTAAACAATGCAGCTCAAGGTCTCAGGTCTGCTCTATTTGTGTCAATGTGATCAGTATAGAGGTCAATGCATCACTCTGTTGATGCATGCAATATTTTTACTTTTATTGAAGGAATGAAAACCATTTGTTTTACTTTATTTCACATTAAGAAAAATTTGAGCATTCATTGTTCATGAAGGTGATGATGAATTACTATTATGAACATATTATGGTTTGCATACTATTGTTTTATTAATGACTGTGTGATCAAGTTCAAGTTTATGCCAATGAAAAGTATTAAAAAGCATATTTAGTAGTACCACAGTACCTGAATGACAACATTTATTTCACTAAGGTTGCCTAAGTCAAGTAATTGTGCTTGAGTTCTTTTAATAATTACTTTTTTCACATTTATTCCTTTCTCTATGTTTTGGATCCAGCTCTGTCATAAGCTGTATGAAGTGATGAATAAGCTCGCTGAACAGCACTCAGACAAAATGTTCACGATTCAGGGAGCACCCAGGTAAGGAACAGTACTTTAACCTCCATTAACCTCCCTGCACAGAATGTACTTATTCACTGATGGCACTGATGGTTGTACATAGTAGACAAAGATTGAAGAATTGTCATCTTATAATGAAAAATTATAAGAAAACAAGATGATTGCCATAATTCTGGCTTTTAATCAAACATTTATATGGTTTGGCTCTGTTCATGTTCTTCCTGTTACAGAGTGAAGCGGTAAGTGGAATAGCATGGACTATTACTGTGTGTATAGACACTGTAGGTTTACTGTTCTTAGATTAGAAAGGAAAACACCTTGTTCTTTGTGAAATAACACCTTTAATAATAAATGTCCTGTGCACAAAATTGGTTTGTAGTGCAGTGGATCCCCATAGTTCAACAGCACTGTGCTTGAGGCAGATGATGATAGTGTTTAGTTTTGTTGTTCTGGTAGGTGATGGATAATTATGCTTCAAATGTTTCTCTCTTGCTTGTAATTTACCTATAATTTTTAGTGATTCACAAACTTGTCCTACACTGAAGGTACATCATTACATCCAAATATAGATTCAAAGTGAAATGCAGGTGATAAGCAGAGCTCATTGTGATAAATTTAACAGTACTTGGACACAATGGAAACTGTGATGAAGTAAGACCATCTCTTAAATAGATCACATATCAAAGCCCAGACATGTTGGTTGCAAGCTGCCCTTCTTAGAAATCTCCACCAAGAGCTCTGATCTAGTGAAAATAATATATTCAGAATAAAAGAAGCTATAATGAGTCGTCAAGATCATTCATTTTTTATTGACAGCGACTCAGGGCCCCTGCGATTAGCCAGGACTCCCACCCCACCTGATGATGAGAGCCCTGACAGCAGCCCAGCTGCCAGCCCCAACCACACACTAAGGCCTACTTCTCCTGGCCCACCTCGACCCAAATCACCTTCACAGGTAGGACTGAAACCCCTCCAAGTACAGCAGCATTCAGAATGAAGATTCAAGTAGTTAGGAAGTTTGCAGTTTATTCATAATGTGCAGCACTAAAACTAGTACAAATGCTCTCCTTGACCAGTATTTGTGAGGTTTTGATTTGTGAGGTTCAAAGGCACACATGGTATCTCTTCATATCAGCTCAAGATGGGACCTCCAAAACCACCTCCTCCAAAAGTTACTCCAACCAAGGAGCTCCAACAAGAGCAGATAATTGACCTGTTCGATGGAGGTTTTCCAGAGATCAGTGTTACATCACCACAGGTGAGTGAGCATTCACTTACTTTACTGGTAGTATGGAAAAAGGAAAATATCTGCTAGAGTAAAATAGTTTACTTGTGCAGAATTTGACCTTATTTAATAGTCAGTTCATTTTATTTGTATGTTCTTACTTTAGCCAAATGAGAAACCCGGAGAATCTCTCCTGGACTTGGATTTTGATCCGTTCAAGCCTGATGCCAATACACCTATTGGGCAGACCCAATCACCCATATCTCAGGTCCTTCTTCACACTCTGCTTATTTTATTAAAAATTAGAGACAGTGACAGGTCAAATAAAAATTTGTATGGCTGAGCAATCATTCTATTTTTATTTATATACTGTAATAACATGAATCAATCAATAAGGAAATAAAGCTTAAATTCTTGCATATTATTTTCTTACAGACACTACCTTGGGATCTTTGGACGGTAATCTGCTTTCTTTGCCTGTACTCTTTGATCTATGTGAGCTGATGTAAAGGAGAGCAATCTTGGTGCTATTAGTAACTTGATGACAGAATCCTGTCTTCTGTCCTGATGTCAAAAAAGTGCCCTAGATTTGTAGTCTCGTAAAACAATACATTTGCACTGACATGAAGTGTGAAGATATAACTGTAATTTCATTACAAGCTTATAGGCGTTCCTGTCAAGCATTAATGTAACAGCAAATACCTCTGATATCTCTGTTCATTTCTAGGGAAATGCTGCACAGCCTGCACAGCCCGTAAGTAATGACTGACGAGAGTGTCTTAGTAGAAAGCAATTGCAAATGTAATTAAAGTTCATGGCAGATTTAACCTCCAGCTTTCAAGACTTTGGAAAAATGGCATATAACTTTTTAAATGTGAATTTATTCATTAATGTTACAAATTAGAAATCTGTCCCCCATTTCTCCAGTGTGACATTGTATTGCGGTTTACACATATTCATGTACAGTGGTACTGTACTTAAATCTGACTTCTTTTGCCCCCATCCCCTCCTCTTTTGGCCCCCATCATGGGGGAAACTTATTTGGACAGTTACCACTTGTTTTCTTTCTTTTCTTGATCAGGCGGCAGATGCTGGCTTCACTGCCAACTGGGCAGCTGACTTTGGCTCTTCTGCCACTACGGGTACAGAGGAATCTGGAAATGCTCAACCTGCAGTGGATGGGCAGGGATGGCCACCTGCCGAAGCCTGGCCTACAGAGGCAGCATCACAGCCTCAAGAAAAGGCAGCCACAGATGAGGTTAGAGCTTGGAATCCGGAAAACTATCCTGAGCCAAACCCAGACTGTGATTCCTGTGCTGTGGGGGGTGACAAGGCCAAGCAACAGCATCCAGGACAGGGGAAAGTGAGTGTAGAGGAAGGTCAGACAGACTGGGCTAAAAATCAAGTGGAATGGGCAGAAGAAAAGGCAGGTTGCAGGTCAGAAGAGAGAGATACAGAGGAAACTGTGGGCTTGCAACCAATGCCTGGAATCATATTCACCAATGAGTTTGGTCAGGAGATTCAGGATAACACGGAGGGCATAGGGGGAGATAGTTCCAGATGGGGCCTGTCTAGCCAGGTTGATCTAGATGGATCCGGGTCAGAGTACGAGACTGCTGAAGAATGGGGTGATGTCCCGGGACAAAACTGTGGGTGGGCCAGTACAGATGATGAGCTTGAATGTGCCGAGAATGAGAATCCAGTTGTGGCACCAGAACAAGGCACTGTGGCCCAAGAGTGCTTTGCAGACTGGGGCACGGCTGATGGTGTCCCCGAACAGATTACCCCTGCTGACTCTGGGTTTGATGGCGATGCATTTGCAGCCAACTGGGATCAGCCTGAAGCAACACCATGTGTCTCAGAGCTTGAAAATCAAAGCTTGGATGGTCCACTTTCAGACCCAGCCAAAGCAGGAGCAAATACGCCTCAAAATGTTCTTGAATCTACACCGAGTTCAGACCCATTTGACACTGAAGGTAATGATCCATTTGGTACAGGGGATGATCCTTTTGCAGCAACAGGGGATGACCCATTTGGGAATGGAAACGATCCATTTGCCAACTCGGACCAAGATCCCAGTGGATTTTCTGGAAGTGATCCAGGCAGCAATCTTTTTGGTACTGAAGGGTTATCAACAGAGAGTCCAAAAAGTGGGTTTCATTCCGATCCGTTTGCAGAGACCCAGCCAGGAGGCGAAGGACAGTGGGCAGTGGACCCCTTTGCCACTGAATTCACATCAGACCCTTTTGCTACTGGGGGCAATCAGGACCCATTTGCTAATGATGTCACATCTGATCCTTTCGCCAATGAAAGCGGTGGGGACCCATTTACCTGTGAGAACAACCAGGGGTGGGCAGGGGGTTGGGATTCCACTGAGACAAAGGAGATTGGTGGAGAAGAAAAAGACTCTTATGTCATTGATGACAAAACTGGACATGCCAATGGGTTTGCCCAGTGGGCAGCTTTTCCTGCACCAGCTGCAGACTCTGAGAACTCCAGTAAAGGCTCCTGGCAGGAGGTGAGTGATAGCAGTGGCTTCTTCTCTTCTGATGGCCAAGGAAACTTTACAGCAGGCTGGCCAGGTGAGGCTGTTCCATCTCAAGACCCCTTTACCTCCTTCCCTGGGCAACAAGACACCTCTAATCCTAAAAGTACCATTGCAGAGAAACAGGTCTGTCATAAAGAGCCAGAGAACTCAGACCTGTCTGAAGACGAAGTTGCAAACCGGAGATATGGAAAGATATACCAAGAAATAGATACAAAGCTGGAAGAGGTACCTGACTTCCTGCCACTCTGCTTAGCTTAGTGTAGAGTGGACTACAGCAAGAATATTCCCCTCCTTTCCTGCCTGCAGATGAATTACTATTTTCCTGCTACAAAACCCTGGAACCCCTCCCACAGACCACAGTCCCGAGACCTGTTCTCCTCTCTCTCCTTTGCTTGCTTTCATAGTTTGTTGGTTTTGCTAAATTCAAGTAGAATTGATAGTGGTCTAAGTCTGTGCAATTAAAATACATGTCTTTAAGTGTTTACATGCTAATTACTTATTTAATTCGGTTTAGGTGTCCAACAAGGCTTTTAACGGATTTTCTAAGGTAAATAGGAGCTTAGAAAGTTTAATCTAACTTTTCAATAGATTAAAAGAGAATTCATAATGACATTATGAATTACTGTCAATGTGGCCAAACACAGCAGCCACATTGTCCAAAGTGATTGTGCTAGCATGATAGCATTTTAGCAATGTTTAGAATTGGTGGTTTTATTTAAAAACAAAAGAATTTATGAATATTTTTAAAAAAAGATAAGAATTAAATGATGGATCTCACCATTTGCAACAAAATGTACCCCCAGGGTGTTTCTAAATTATTCCTGATATGTTTTTTTTACAAGTAACAAATAAAATTATTTTTGTAAATGATAACACTAATTTTACAATGAATATGCAGAACCCGGTGTTAAAAATAACTGTGGCCCTGCTTTAATGTACCTAATGCTGTTTTATATCGAATGCTGTAATGATCCATACTAATTCCTCTTCCCTAAAAGATCCATTAAACCATTTCTCATAGGAATTATTTAGAAAAAATAATAATTTCCAGTCTAACCTACTGTAGCTGATTGTTTCAGATTTCATACAAGTAAATTTGATTTGCTTAACTTTACCTTTTTATTCTCTGTTATGTTTTAGGATGCAACAGTCCCAACTTTTGTGGTTGACTTTGATAAGATGGTGAGTTGACAGTCTTTTGATAGTAAGGAAAGATTTGGACTGTAATGGTCTGTACTATCCCTAAAAAAAACCTCTCACTTAATGAGTGTCAATGGCTATTTATTTATTTCCATGAATGTTTCTTTGTAATATATTTTTTGAGTTAGTTTTCCCTCTTTTTATTTTTCCCCTTTTGTAGGAAAATGTTTTCATATAATTTTGTTGTCTTGCTCTCCCATGATTGTTGTGCCTCAAATTCCCACTCTACTGACTGTACAACTACTGTTGCAAAGTATAGATCTTTCAAAGTGTTTTTAAACTTAAGGGTTTTATACTGGTCAAGTAGTGAAGGTGTCATTGGACAGTCTTTCTGTTTGTTCTCTTATAAATGTATATAAAGTCTGAGGCTGAGGCCCCAGAGGGTGATGTAGCTGAAGGAGAAGGTGAAGCAGCCCCAGCCTCTGTACCGGAGGGTGGGGAGGGTCCTGTCACCACTCCCCCTACAGACACACAACCAGCGGAGATCACGGCTTCAAGCCCCCCTGCAGAGATGGCCACAGTGAGTGACAAAGAGTTCAACTCTAAACGTCATCAGAAATAGTCATCACCATCATCATCATCATCATCAACACCATTGTCAACGTTTTTACGTCAATGCTTTCCATCATTATTGTGATAACAATCATCACAACATCTTCATCCTCATCATAGTTGTCATGATCGTCATCTAAATTAACATCAATCTGTTGAATGCTACGTTTATCATTTTCATCAATATCTGTGTTTTTTAAATTTTTCATCATCATCATCATTCTCCGTCAGTGCATAAAACATGATTATAGCCCTTGCTGTCATGATATAATCATCATGTTATGTTTTCGGCTACATATACATGTATTCCCTCACATCAAACTAATCAGAAATGATCTGTAGCCATTGATCATATCTGTGTACTCTTGTTTATAAAGACCACTGTGGAGTCTCCAGTGTCTGCTGAGCCTGAGGCAGCTGAGCAGGCTGAGGTATGTACCTCTGAAAAATCATTCAAAACACAGTGCCTGCATGTTGTCCATTTTGCCTTTTGTATTTTAAAAACCCATATGTTAAACCCATAAGTTCTGTTATTTAAAACATATTTGATTTGTTTTAACATTGATTTAACAAATGTTTTTACATTATTTTATATTATTGACATAAGTGTACATACATATAGTTGTTTTTTTATATTGTTGATGTGGAGATTTTTTTCCATAACACAAAATTGTATACAGTACACTACCAGTGCTAGCTCTGAATTGTATTTTTCTTTTGTATTAGCCAGTTACATAAATTCTTTTTATATAAGTTTCTTTTTATGGAGGTGAATTTTGATTGTGTTAATTTGTGTAAAATGCCATACTAATTATTATCCCTTTTATTACTTTCTTTTTAATTTACACATACTTTGGGATCAGTTTTAAGTATTGGTTTTATTTTGCATTAGCAACAGTAGGATGTCAGAAGCACAGTTATGCAGTGGATCTTAAAATAACATCGTTTTCGCAAAGACTTTGGTTGAGCCTGAGATTTTATTGTTGATAAAAAAAGTCTCAACCATTCTTTAGCTTCCAGTTGAGGACATAGAAAAGGAGCAACCCAGTGAAGAAGCCCCGGTAACTATAACTTATGTCTAATGAATTGCATAAGAGAAACTCAAGTCATGTGCAGCACTGTCACATATGTACTTGGTTAGGTACTGTATCTAGCAAATCCTTGTTCTCTGTAGAAACAGCCTGCAATGTGTCCAAATGAATTATGTATGAGATGCAAGATATGATAGGAAAACAGGTGGTGTTATTTGGAAGGATAACAGAAATTGGACATAGCATGAATGTTTTTGTATTTGCATGTAGGAATCTGCTTCTGTCCAAGAAACACAGAAGGAGTCACCTACAGAGGCACCTCTGGTAATTTCACTTCAATAATTTTATAATTTCACTGCCTTCCAATTATGAAATAATGAGTACTGCTTTTTTATTATTAGCTTCACTTTTAAGCTTTTAAACATGTTTTAAGGTTCAACAGTAGTTCACAGAGATGTTTATAAGCATCCAGGCTCTGATACAGATGAGTAGTAACGGTTATGAAGGGAAGCCAGATACTGACATGACCAGAGACAAATTTGCTGACTAATCATTGCAGTATGTGTCATTAGTAATTTGCATAAAATAATAAATGAATGTGTAATGATGCTGACAACCATTTCTTTGTGTGTAGGCTACTATTGAGGATAAAGAGTCTCCCATTGAAGAGACTCCGGTAACTATTTAAGTCTTAACAGATCAAATATTTTTGCTTAATTCTATTATTTCAACATTGCTGTCTAAATAATTACTGTATTTTTATTTATTTATGTATGCATATATTTATTTATTTTTGCTAATTGTTTTGTATCAACATGAAGCCATATGAAAATACATTCATTTAAAAAAAATTTTTTTATTTAAACACTGATATTGTCAGATATTTCCTTGCTACCGTGGGTTCCTTTTCAATTTCCATTTTTGGTGAGTGCTGTAGAATACCTTGTAACATAGAATTACTTAGATATTATATAGAGTCTCAATCTGATATTAAATCATCATCTGGCTTCATGTGAAATTTGGTGTGGTTACCAAACTGATGCACTGGGACAGGATGGTAACCACACATGTTGTCATTTAGCCTTGCAGAATGCTTTTTTAACAGTATGTGTTGATGGATGGAGACTTCTAACATGCGGCGCTGTGGCATTAATCAAAACCTGTAACCCATATTTTTGTTTATGTGTATGTATTATTTTAAGTTTTTGAGGGTACAATGAGCAGTTGCAACACCTGGCAGCACAACAACAAACACCATCCAGCTCTGACATAATATATTTTTCTCGTTCCAAACACAAAACTTTGTTTTTAGATCCAGAGATAATTCGAAGGCTAACGCTGCCACTGTTTCTGCCATTTCTGATTGTACCTTTAATTAAGTTTAATTTCATGTTTTCTTCCCTGGTCTTTTCTGTTACAATAGTTTTGATCCACATAAGGTTGCACACACTAAAGCCCATTAAACAGAGATGATGTCATAACCCGACAATTCCCTTGCTTACTGAACCTTTAAATAGTGACTTAACGGACGACTATTATTACCCCTCTAATCACTATTTTTGGTTTCCATGGTGACTCCATTCTTACATCACCCTAATGGGCAGTAATTTTACATTCTCTCTTTCTAAGCTGACTAAGTGACTAAGCAAGTGAAGCAAATATATTCAGGTGTACATATAATCTATGCATAGTTGAATATGAATTCAGCAGTTTTGAATTGTCAGGGGTTTTGGAATTTTTATACTTGCTGACAGGTCAAAAATGGGTTCCATTTTACATTTATTTTTGGGTCATGGTTGAACTTTTTGATTAATTCTTTGCATGTGTATTGAGATCATACAGTCATTATGATCTGAGAAATGTTCACTACTACTTCATCCAGTAGGCAGTGGTCATCCACTATGAATCATGACCCCTGTTCCTTCATGCCGTCTGTTGAACATTTCCCCTAACCAAAGTACGGTACTTGACTTTTGGTGAAACTCAAGTCTGTTTTTGAGAACTGACTTGCCATTCCACATCAGGGACAGTTTTAACCTCAGGAGTTAAACTGGTCCCTGCACCCCTCATTGTGACACTCTAAATGCTCCCCTCCATGGTGCTGTAAACCGATCCATCCACATAAGTGGCTTGTGTTGAGTGTTCAAACACTGGCTCTCACTCCTGAGCACCTCTTCCAGACTATAGATGCCAAACCAGAGGAAGAGGCCAGCTCACTAGAAGCCAAACCAGGAGATGAACCAGATAATGTTGAGCCCATACCAACAGATGAACCAGATAAGGTTGACACCCAACCAGGAGAAGTTCCTGATAATATTGAGCCCAAACCAGGAGATGCTCCTGATAATGTTGAGCCCCAACCAGGGGATGAAACCAGTAAAGAGGGTGCTGCAAACAATGGGAAAGAGGAGGTAGATATTCACTTGTGATTCTGCACTTTGGTATGCAGGCCTTTGACAAGACCCTGGTTTCTTTATGTAACCATTCTGGACCGTACTTTAAAACTCTCTGATACTTAGATTTGAATCTAAATGCTTTAACACAAAACTGTTTTGCTGAGTTTTTATTTAGTATCTTGATGTGTGAAATGTCACAATTCTTTTTGGTAACATTTCACAACAGCCTCATTGAGTCTTTATGCAAGAGAAGGGGTTCATGTTAGTCAATAAAAATACAATTGTTCATTGTTTGTTCACAGCACATTAACTAATGTCAACAGATACAGCTTTTGATTTAAAAAATGTGTTAGTAAATGTCTAAATTAATGCTGTAAAAGTACTGTTCACTGCTAGTTCATGTTGTCTAATGGAGTTAACAATTGAAACCTTATTGTAAAGTGTTACCCATTTTTCTTTTATTCAGTTGTTTTTCATTTATTACATTTCTTAAGTATGTATTATGTATGTGTGGTCTGTTTCATGTGTATTATGTAATTGTGTCAAGCTACTTGACAAAAATGTACTTGCATACCTTACCTTTAGGTTTGTCACTTGAGTTACATGTTGAGTAATGCTGCTTTTTTTGCCTCACCTCAGGAAAAGATGCCTATCCCTTCTGTTGTTATTGAGCCTGCCTCTAGTAATGAAGGTGATGACGACCGTGATGGTGATATCACATCTCCAATAGCAACCAGTGGCAATGGGGTGATCACAGAATGCCAGACAGCTAAAGACATCTCCTCTGGAATGCCTCCTGTACACCTTTTCAAGGTGGATATAAAGCAAACACCATTTAAGTAAAGGATAAAGTACAGTCGTACAGTTATTTTGCAACAATTACCTGCTGACGGTCGCCGTGATTTTGCCAAGCAAGACAATTTCCTGGATCAACATCTTTTGTTGATCCTGGATCAACATTACTGTCCAAAAATACACACTTAACCCAATCCCTACCCCTAAACCTAAGCTTACCCATAATTTATTCCTAAAAACAGAGGGCAATGATAGCTGATTAACAAGGGTGTAGAAGCACCTAATCCTGATTATAAGTCTAAAACTGTCATTTTCTGAAAAGTTATCTCTCAATTCTCTCAAAATCACGCTCACCACCTGCTGACTGTACATAATTCTGCTAATTATGCGGTTACTTGCCAAATTAATAAACGTGGTCATAAAATATTGTTCCATATTCTAATATGCAAGACTTACGATGTATTAGTAACTGTAACTAAAAGAATACAAAATGCAGTAAACGGTAAAAATCATTTGTCTCTGATTACGATTATTAATTTTATTTATTAAAAAAACATAATATGATAACAAATACCAATTTGCAACATTAAGCAGCATAATAAACTGTTTTTGTAGAGCTACAATAACTGTAAGCTGCTGAAACCGGAAGCCTTGCACATTCAACTTAAAAATTATTGCACTAGCGGTTAGCTTAAAAATAACATGGATATACAGTAACCTTAAAGCTTCCTCTAAGAAAAAAATAGCCCATTACAGTATACAAAAACATTCGGCCAAACAATAAGAAGAACACTGCAGAAATATACTGTAGTCTTCAATCAACTACAATCGATAACTGAGACACAAGATGGCGCCGCTTGCGTTTATAAAAAGAGAGACTAAAAGAAAGTGGCGCCAATCATAGAAAACATGTGACCGCCAGATGGCGCTATTGACACACCAGAATAATGTATTCTAGAGCAGGGGTTCCCAACCCTGGTCCTGGAGGCACCCCAACACTGCACATTTTGCATGTCTCCTTTCTCTGACACACCAATTTCAGGTCTTGGAGTCTCTACTAATGAGCTGATGACCTGAATCAGGTGTGTTTGATTAAGGAGACATGCAAAACGTGCAGTGTTGGGGTGCCTCAAGGACCAGGGTTGGGAACCACTGCTTTAGAGAGCCGTATAGTGAAAATGAACACAGAGTTTTAATGTCCATCACAGTTCCCTCTTTTATTCTTATGCTGTCCTGTAGGTTGAAACGATGCATGATTTTGAAGCAGCAAACCCAGACGAACTGGAGCTGAAGAAAGGAGACATTGTTTTGGTAGTACCCACAGAGCTAGCTGAAGATCAGGTATATGATTTCTCTTGAATGTTTAACTTTTGTGTTATTCTCTTTTATTATGATAATCATAACCTGATTTTGATGCTCATTTGGATCTTTTTTCAGGATGCCGGTTGGCTCACTGGCATCAGAGAGAGCGACTGGCTACAGCATGGCACCTCGGCTCAGAAAGGACTGTTTCCTGAAAACTTTACACAGCGTCTGGAGTAAATGGGTTGAGCATGTCGTCAGAAGGCGCATGGATCTGGACGTTTGCAGACAGCCAACTGCCATGAAGTCTAATGTACTGATGACAGCTGTCAGTCAGACTAGGCGAATAACACATTAAGAGGAAATAACACAACCGACTAAACGAAGCAAGAGGAGACACAAATACCTACTCAGAGCATAAAGAAAATAACCAAGCATGACATGATAGTATGGTCAACCTTTTCTCGCAAACCAAGATAAAATCCCTGTTTTTTGTTTGTTTACCTGTGAGCAGCAACGAATTGATGTGTGCTTTGTTGGAACTCTGGTGACCTCCACATGTAATCCCTGTCTGTCTAAAGACGCCAGATTATATAAAAAAAAAAAACATAATCACCTCTCATAGTACACCTCACCTCTACTCCCTCCCTGAAAACATATATACAGAACAGAAGTCAAAAAAAATGGGAACACACACTATTAGGGACTAAACACCAAAAAAAAGACAATAACAGACTACACCAACACAACAAAACAAAGAGATGAGAAAAGCTCTCCCTCTAAGGGGGCACACCTGGTGGAGTTGGTTGAACCAATAAAAAAGACGGACGGTGTGGTGAATAACATTATTACGATCAAAAAAGTGGGTGTGGTAAAAAAACTTAAAGATCCAGAAGGTGGGGAAAAGAGGACCAAAAAGATGAAGGGGAGGTTCTCTTGGCACCATACCTTGTCGCCAGATACAATCTTGGTCAAGGTTGTCTAGAAATCGTAGTAATCATGGTCTATATACAAAGTATCGAGTCATTCCTCAAACAGAAAACGAGTGTGCTTAGAAATCCAAAAAAAAGTCGCGGGTCAGCGACGCTATTGACGGTAGATATACCATGGAAAAAATATTGTTGGAACCTATTATAGCGCGAACTTTGCCGATTTTCGGCCAAATAGCGGCCTCACATAAGAGCTCTATGGTGGGAAGATATACAGTTGAGGGCGGAAAATGGGGTAGAATCGAATGCACTAACAGAACAGAATGGCCAGCGATGTATAATCCTCCTGACGAAATGGTACAGTCTGCTAGAATGGGTATTTTAGCCAAAGAGGATAGCGACTTCGCCATACCTGGAAGAGACAAACCATAAGTTTAATTGGGATGTGGTTAGAAAGGTAGTACTATTCCGGATATGGGACCAGCCAATGAGAGAGGGACTTTGGGGTGAAAGCGACAACAAAATCTGGCCGCGATATTGTAATGGAAAAAATTGGATAGCGGTGGCGGCCATACAAGTAGAAACGAAAGATAATACTCCGGGTAACGTAGGGGGGAGCCTGCGACGGTGTAAGCAGTCTGGGTGGTCAGACGGGGGCTAAGGGACTGGAGGTGAAGAAGGAAGTAGTGTCGATGGATAGGGTCGTTGCACTAAGGAAACGGCATCAGGAGAAATAGCTCGTTACATACTGGAATATAGGGCCCACAATGGATACTCCCAGAGGGGGGGGGCGGTTTTATAATAAGCAAGTACAAAGCTGTGTAAAAACCTGGATTTGGGAGGGACTGGGGGAGGGGCCAATTTTGTTGGGTGGTGTGGTTAAGGACATCAATGACCAAGGGGGACAGGGAGCGGGGGCGGGTTTCGGCGGTCACTGAACGTTGGGGCAGAGGCAGGAGTGTGAGGCGGCTGCTGCAGGTGAACAAAGACACTGAGGTATGGGTGTTGAGTAACATGAAAGGAGGAACATACTGGGAAGCATGTTATTTATCTTAGCTTATTTTGGTTTTTGTTTTAATTTCATTTAAAAAAGACTATTAGTCTATACTTTGAATAATAACAGATACAGGATAACTGGTATTGGTATTAGTTACATAAAAAGGAAGAAATGGAAAGAATGGGCTCCTGACTTGTCATGTTATTCAGGCATTAACTAATGGTTAACAATTGGACCATCATGTAAAGTTCCACAAATCTGTTAATCGAATAATGTGTAAACATGTATAACTGTCCACAAAGAGGCGAGTGGAGCTATTTTAGACCTTAGTACACGTCAAATTTCCTGTCGATAAATACACTACAGATCAGTCATTGAACAAAATGTCTGAGTGTCAGACTTTAAAAAAAAAAATTAAGCAATTATTTTTCAGAAAACAATTTTACAAAAGGTCAATATCATGTAAAAAAGCTCTCTGCATAAATTGTCCATATCTTACAGATTGGGATAGGGTGTGTGGACAAACTGGGAAAAAATAATTATTTGTGCTATACTTCAAAGTCATTTCATGTTATATAAAGGCTCATGCTGAATTTATTAACAACGTTTTCTAAGGATCACGCGGGGTGGGCAGGTGTCATAGACCTGACATCAGCACCCCATTTTGTCATTCGTACAAGCAGTTGAAACCTGATAGAACATTACACCCAATCTCACCATTTTCACCAATAATGATGTTTTTTACTTATATTGTCCTCCAAAAAAAAAACAAATCTTCGAGATGCCAGTAAGTGAAAACATTTACAGTAATAATTTGGATCAATTTACGTACAAAGATCCATTTTAAAAAACTGATTTAAATGTACTGAAGTTTATTTTTGTTTAATCAAAGCAGCTGTTCTGGGAGTGAGTTTGGATCAAGGTCCAAAGGTTTTGTTTAAAGGAGTGGGCAAAACTATATATCTGCCCTGCAAAGTGACTGGTCTGGGCTTTTCAGACTATATCCATTGGTACCAAATAAAAGAGGGTGAAGCCCCATCGAGGCTACTCTATATCAATCAGGGAGGTATTATTACTCTTGATACCAACAATCCCCAAGCAAATGACTTCACCGTGGAAAAAACAAAGCTTTATGATCTAAAACTGAGAAACACTCAAAAGAGTCATGCTGCCGCTTACTTCTGCGCCTACTGGGACTCAAGCAGCCACAGTGAGAAGATGTACTCACATGCTGTACATGAACTATACTGGCAAATGTTGAATGCAAACATATACTTGCACTGTCATTTTCTGTTTAAGTTCCTAATTTGACTTTAGGCAAAATAAATAAAAATCTAATGCACCGGCTGGGTGAGGGATTCTCTGATTTTGATCTGGTTAACTACATTGCCCTGGTGTTTAATGGAACACATTATACATTGTCTATGCGTTTTTTCGACACACCTATTATATTTGTGATTTTGGAATATTGCAAGTGTTCTAGTTTAACATGTACAACAAACTCTTTAAAAATAACGAAAAACAATTCTTGTTTTTGTCTCTCAATGATGGTATTTTTAAAGGTGATGTAATGTTCGGGATTTGATGAAGCCTGCTTGTAAAAAATATCACTTGTCAGGGTTATTATCGTGACACTGCCCCCATAGAAATCAGAAAATATTTATACGATTTTTGCGTCCTTACAATAATTGTAAAAAAATCCCACTAAACTGACAAATAAGGCTAGGGAAACCATCTTATCTTTTGCAGCCAAGGCAACGTTGATCATTGTCATTTAGTTTACTATTAAATGTGTACTAAAATACTAAAACTAAAGCTGAAAAAAAAGGGTGAATAAAACATAGACAGAAACAAAAACCAATAAAACATATGACAATCATAACAACAAAATTAATAAAGTATATCAAAATCTCAATGACACTAATATAGCACGGGGGGGGGGGGGGGGGTTCCTTGTGTGCGAAAATACAATTCTGGATACTAACAGCAGTGTTCAGACTTTAAGCATGTTCACTTGAGTTGTTATCAAAAAAGTTGTAAAGGCCCACGTCAAAAGTTACAAATCTGATACTAAAACATAGCTATCTGAACAAGATTGCCGGAATAGTATCATTTAAAATAGGTTTAGTATATCATTTATTTTTTAGACCTTAAATTACTCTACATAAATCGCCAAATAATATATTTTATATATATATAAGTTTATTTAAAAGTTTTATTCAAAACCTCTTCACATTTGAATCCATACTATCCATTTTACAAAGAAAAAATAAGAAGGGTGCTATTGAGGAAGAGGCAGCTTTATAACCCAAAACCTAATTGTTGTTTTAAATTGCACGTGTTAAATGAGTGTTGATTCCCATCACCCATCATTTATATAGATTGTTGTAGCTTGTGTAAAAAACGACCAGATATGTGCAAAGAGGAAACCACGAGGCCATCATCATTATCTTCTGATTGGCTGATGCACTTCATAATTCTTCAGACTGCTGGACGACAGATGTAGACATGGCACTGTCTGGAATGATAACATTTGGGTTGCTAGTAGTCTTAATTGGTGAGATTTTAGTATTATCTTATAATTATTAACATTTCTCAATCACAATTACTCACTATTATTAATTTTAAATTAATATGATATCTGCATTGATATCTGCTCAGGAGAAGTTTTTTTAATTAATTTCCACTTATTTCGTGGTGTTTTCAGTGTTTCTCATGAGGTTCGTCTCGCACAAGCGACTTCTCAGCTAAATTGAAAACATTTGAAACAAAACAGTTTTTGTTGTATAGGCCTACTTGTGCTATAGGCTACGCACATATAGTTTACCGTCCTACCGTTTTATCGGTGTAATGTTCGATACGGATTCTAACAGAAAACGCTCGAGCAGCAGCTGCTGTTCTTGAGATTTATTTAGTGGGTTCTTGTGTTTAATGTAGGCTAATATAAGTGTTTTATTGCGTGTACACACGCAACGCATTTTAATGGTTTCTTATGGTTTTAGATTGTTTAAATGGACAAATTACGCACCCTGATCCTGTGGCAATTAAGCCAAGTGGTAGAGCAGCTCGAATCCAATGCAAAGTGGATTCATCGACCCTTCAGTCCAGCGTTCTCCACTGGTACAGAGCTCCACCAAAGGGAGCTCTCCAACGATTAATGTATTTCGAAGCTGGTTCGTCAAAGGCCAAAAAAGACCCCGACACCCCCCGTAGATTTTCTGGATCGGTGAGTGGTGATATAGTGGCACTGACTATCTCAAAACTGGAGCTCAGTGATGCCGGCTCGTATTACTGCGCGCTCTGGAGTGGAGACAACACAGTGCTATCTATGAGAGGAAATCATTACAAAAACCTGCTTTCATCATCAAAGCGCTTTTATTTGGAACAGCAGCCAGGAGGAGACATTAGACATATTTTTATTGTGATGTTGCTTTTTGTTGTCAAGATTTAATTAAAGAATTAGGTTAAATGTTCAAAAAAGTGTATTGTCTCAGAAGAAAGAACCACAATGTACAATGCTTGTTACTGCCTACTGTACCATATTGACTGTTAACAATAATAAAACTGTCTCTTCGACTAATTAAAATGTGATTTTGTTTCAACAAAAGTTATTACTTTATTGTTATATGTCTTAATTCAAATTTTTCTCAAATTTCTTTTATGAATAGGTTTTCTTTTTATTTTACATGTCACAGTTCCAGATCTCAATCTTAATTTTCAATCATTTTCATCTTAATCATTTTACATTTACATTTAAAATAACATTTGTTTTAATCTTAATCATAATAACTATGTTGACAATTATTTCATTTTATTTTATGTAAAAAAAAAATTTAAATTATTCAGATCATTCAAATTACAGCTGTCCCACAGCTGTGGCTAACTGCCTCCACAATCAACATTTTTGCCCATAATAAAGTTCTATTAAACATTTATGGACATGGTTACAAAAAGACAAAGATGAAGAAGAAAAAATTAGACATGATGTGTGAAGAAAAAAGCACCTAAACACTTGATGGAACAGAATATTTTTACTCCAGACCGGGAGTTTCATTAAGTCTCCAAAAAGTGTGAAAATATTGTTTGATTGTTATGATAAATAAAACTAGCTAATTCACTTAGCAAGACAAATGGGTCAGCCATTTATTTTATAAAAAAAAAAAAAATTAAAAAAAAAAAAAAAATATATATATAATATATATATATATATACTGTTTTTGGTAGTGACTTTGGAACAAGGTCAACAGATTTTGGTCAAAGCAAAACTTCATATCTCCCCTGCAAAGTGACCGGTTTGCAATCTTGGCATTATATCCATTGGTACCAAAAGAGAGAGGGAGAAGCCCCATCAAGACTCCTGTATATCAGTGCAGTCGTCAGCTTTATTCATGATACCAACAATCCCCAAGCAAATGATAGCTTCATAACCAAAAACTGAGCAACACAAAACCGATTCATGCTGCTGTTTACTTCTGCGCCTACTGGGACTCAAACAACCACACTGCGAACATTCACACACAAACTGTACATTAACTTAAGCATATTGAGAACATTCATTAGATTTTACTCTTCTAAATATAAACGTGGCATCTATTATAGAGCTGATTTTTCATGTAAACCCAATTGGGGGGGTCCGAGGACGAGTCCAAGCAGGTACAATCCTGAAAGCATATGTGTAGACATTTCGCGGGGCGCGCGAGTCCCCATGGACTTCTGTTTTGCTTTGTGTGTGTGTGTATGTGTTCATCTATTTGTCTGATGTTTGTCTGATTGTTGGTCTGTTGTGTTTCTTTGTACATCATAGCTTAATAGTACTTTTTACTAAATGTATTGTAATTGTTTTATTGTTATGTAAATATGTAATTTTACTTTCTTTTAGGGTGACTATTACCATCTGTCTAGGGATTGCAGGTGAAAAATAGCCTTCTGGCTAACTCTGGCATATTGACAGAAATGTTTATTAATATGCATTGTCCCTGTAATAAATAAATAAATAAATAAACATTTGAACAGTTGTTTGTTTAACATGCAGATCTCCAACAGAGGATGGTGCTACTCAACTGCGAAAGAGGATTTTCAGGTTTAAGATGAAAAGCATATATATTTAAGATGAGATATCATACATATCAGTCAGGTGTGGTAGAAATGCACCTGTTTCACATATAGAAAAAGAGCACTGACATTTATCAGAGCTCCACCTCAGGAAGTGACATCATCAAATTTATGTGTGTAGCTGAACAATTTTCTGTAAGGAGTTTTGCAAAACAGTGTAAAAAAATGTACAGGAAACTTTATCATCTTGCATAACAAAATGAATGACGCTCATTAACTTGTGCACTGATGTTCTCATAATGAAGCTTTAAAGGGGGTTAAATAGATTAAAATAGGTTAATACCTTAATAATCATAAATCATATCTTAATAATCCCAATATAGTGGCACCCAAAAGTAATTGGACACTTGAAATTCTCATTATTTTACAGAACACATTTTATAAAATAACTTATAGCTATTAGCAAAACCAAAGCTAAATTAAGGATACTCGCTGTAAATTAAACATTACATCATATTCATGATTAATAATACTAGCCTGTACTAAAAAATCTGGCCCGCTAGTTTTATGGATGTATTTCATATTTGTGTTTTTGTTTGTTTGTTTTTTCCAGCTGTTTTGTTTCCCCCATACATTCATATCAACCTCACTATAAAAATTATCAATATCCTTAAAGGTCTAGTCCCACCCAAAAATGAAAATTTGATGTTTATCTGCTTACCCCCAGTGCATCCAAGATGTAGTTGACTTTGTTTCTTCAGTATAACACAAACTGAGATTTTTAACTCAAACCGTTGCAATCTGTTAGTCTTATAATGCAAGTGGATGGGAATCACGGCTTTGAGAGTCAAAAAACATACACAAACAAAACCAAATTAAACCGTGCGGCCTGTGATGATACACTGATGTGTAAAGACACGAAATGATCGGTCTGTGCAAGAAACTGAACAGTATTTATATTGTTTTTTTACCTCTGATTCACCGCAAATGTCCGAACTGTCCTGAGCGCGTTCTCAACAGCCTGCGCATGATGCGTCTAACTTCTTCTATTTGCTTTATGGCGGATAGCAGACTTATAAGTGCATTACCACCACCTATCTCTCAAGTGGACCATTGACACTCTATCTACAATCTCAATTAGGAGTGTCAATTGTCCACTTGAGAGATATGTGACAGTTCAGACATTGCGGTGAATCAGAGGTTAAAAAAACGATATAAATACTGTTCAGTTTCTTGCACAGACCGATTGTTTCGTGTATTTACACATCAATGTATCATCACAAGCCATTTGGTTTTATTTGTGTATGTTTTTTAACTTTCAAAGCCGTGATTCCCATTCACTTCCATTATATGACTGACAGACTGCAGCGGTTTGAGTCTTGACTCTTTACTTTATCATTGTGACCAATTTAGCAATAGCACTTATTAAATACATACACACTGTGAAAAACAATATATTTCTACGTGATTATATCATAGTGCTCTTATTGAATGTTGTTGATCAGAATTTTACTCAAAACTTCATCTGTTTACCATATTTGAATCCATAGCGCCGCTGAGGAAGAGCCGTTTGCATTGATACTGTATCTGCTCTGGAGAAGGTTTTAAATTGCGCTTTAAAATTACACGTGTTAAATGAGTGTTGATTCCCATCACCCATCATTTATATAGATTGTTGTAGCTTGTGTAAAAAACGACCAGATATGTGCAAAGAGGAAACCACGAGGCTATTATCGTTACCTTCTGATTGGCTGATGCACTTCATAATTCTTCAGACTGCTGGACGACAGATGTAGACATGGCACTGTCTGGAATGATAACATTTGGGTTGCTAGTAGTCTTAATAGGTGAGATTTTAGTATTATCTTATAATTATTAACATTTCTCAATCAAATTTACACACTGTTATTCAGAGATTTATGACTTTTAAAATCCATTTCCACTTATTTCGTGCATGTTCAGTTTTTCTCTTGAGGTTCGTCTCGCACAAGCAACTTGCGAGCTATCTTGAAAACATTTTAAGCAAAACAGTTTTTTGTCGCATAGACCTACTTGTGCTAAACGTAAATACAGTTAACAGTCCTAACTGGTTTACTCAGGAGGGAGCAACTGCTGTTCGTGAGCTTTTGGGTTCTTGAGTTTAATGTAATGCCAAAAATGTAAGTGCTTCACTGAATGAATACACACCAAGCTCATTCTAATAGTTTCTCTTATGGTTTTAGATTTTCTAAATGGACAAATTACGCATCTTGAATCTGTGATGATTAGGACAAGGAGTAAAGCTGCTCTAATCAAATGCCAAGTGGATTCAGCGACGTTTAAGTCCAACGCTCTCCATTGGTACAGACTCAAGGATCAAGCTTTCCAAAGATTAATGTATTTCGAAGCTGGATCGAAAGCATTCAAAAAAGACCCCGATGCCCCCCGTAAAATAACTGGATCGGTGAACGATGCGGAGGAGGATAAGCCAGTGACACTGACTCTCACAATCTCAAGACTGGAGCTCAGCGATGCCGGCTCGTATTACTGCGCGCTCTGGAGTGGAGACAACACAGTGCTATCTATGAGAGGAAATCATTACAAAAACCTGCTTTCATCATCAAAGCGCTTTTATTTGGAACAACAACAGAAAGGAGGAGACATTACACATAATTGAATTGTGATGTTGCTTTTGGTTATAAATATTTTATTAAGAAAGGATGTTAAATGTTCCAAAAGTGTCTCAAAAGAAAGAACTCTAAACACAATATTTGCTAGACATACTGTTGACAAAAGGCTAAAACTTTCTCTTTGGCTATTAAAAGAATGTCATTTTTTTTCAACACAAGTTATATTACATTTTTGTTATATGAAGGTCACATTAATTAGCCAACTTACTTATCTTTTCTAAAATGCATTAAATGGATATATTTTGTTTTTATTTTACTTGTCACGGTTCCAGATCTCAATCTTAACTTATGAAATTTATGGGGACAAAAAATTACATTTCCATTTAACATTTGTTACAAAACTGTTCATCTTAATTAGAAACGATGACGACGAATATTTATTTATTTATGTACATTCAAATTAAAGTTGTGGCATCACTTCCTCCATAATCAACATTTAATAAATAATATAATATAAAATAATAAAGTTTTATGGAAAAATTTACGGACTTGGTTACAAAAACAGATAAAGGTGTCACTAAAAAGCATGTTTGAAAAGAAATATGAGACATGATGTGTGAAGAAAAAAATAAAGGTAAACACTTATTGTACAAAAATTTTTGTTCCAATTCAGTTTTATTCAAAAAGTGCGAAAATTTTTCTTTTTTATTCAGTGCCGGAAACGGGCTTCTATAGGCCATTTTATTCATGTCCATAAAAAATTCACCTCAGAATGTTATCAAATCCAATACTGTTAAAATTTTTAGTGCGAAATTACAGTATATTCCAGGTTAATAATTGCATTACTTTCAAAGTAATTTCACAGTGGGCTTCTAACTGCACTCAGAGATTTCTTGTAAACAACCAGCATACTGTGTTTCTACAGTGCATACTACGAAGGCACCCAGCATGCAATGCTGCATGAATAGACCATGCTGTAGAGTTTTTAAAATTCTTGTTGGTTTTTTTTGTGCTATTGAACTTGTTTTTGGTTCACTTTTAGCAATTTGCGTTGTTTGTTTATTTTTGTAATGTTGGTTTATGTTGTAAGTGTTGTTTTTGTTGAGTGTTACAATTGTTGTGTTTAGTATATGTCGAGTATTGACGTCACATCTTTCAAAGACATATCTCAGCAGTTGCTTCACTATTATGAAAGATCCATCCACAAACAGTTATGAATATAAAATAAGTTACTGATTAATGCTCATGCTTAATTAAGGCTGAAATAAAATCCCCATGTCCATGCTAAGAACAGTCTGATAAGTAAAGTCGCCAATAGCTTTTCATCATTTTGACAAATATTTTCATTTGTTACACTTCTGACATGACTAGATAAGAAATCTGAACACAAATATACAAGGTCCCAGATCCCAAACAAATAATAATCACTAATCACCATTATGGTGATTTCAAAACAATTAAAGCAAACAACTACATTTCTAACAGTCGCACAGTTAAAGAAAACGTTATAATGTGAATTCACAGTAAAACAAGAGCAGTAAATTGCTGTGATGTTAGCATCATTCTGCTGTTCATTGGCAGTAATTTGTAAGAAAATGAGCCAGCATGCATTGATTTCACAGTAAATGACTGACAACAGTAATTTATTGTAAGATAATACTCTTTAATCCTGTAAATTCCTGGCAATTTTTTACAGAGATGTAATGGAAATGATATTGCGGTAAACATGATAATGATTTTTAGAAAACATGACAAAGGGACCAACTATGTTGGAGGCCTTTCCTTAATGCCTGTTTTTTAATTCAACAGTAAATGATTGTTTAAGCCTAAATACCATCCATTACTTAAAACATCTGAGAAAACATTCTACACTGCTAATAATAAAAGTATTACAACATTTTAAGGTACAGCACATGTTTTGAAAAATACTGTGTAAAAAGAGTGTGAAAACAGATGATGGAACAAATCAGTTAATCAATTAGTTTAGATCGACAAAAGGGCCTTAATTTTAAAATATGATGATTAAAACAGTGGAATAGGAAAGACATATTATGCGCTGAAACCTCCATCTCAGGAAATGACATCAGCAAACTGTATTTGAATGTCTTACAAGACTCAGCTGTGTACTACAGTAAAACAGAGCATTACTCCAAACAGCTTTCTCAGCTAGATGAAAGATGTTTGCATACATATATATTGTCCTCCTCTTTTTTTCAGAGATTTCAGGTAGGTACCATTTGAAATTAAGCCCTTTGAATTTTTCTTTTAATAAATACAAAAAAATTTGATTATTTGTTTAATCAAAGCAGCTGTTTTGGGAGTGACTTTGGAACAAGGTCAACAGATTTTGGTCAAAGCAGTGGGCAAAACTTCATATCTCCCCTGCAAAGTGACCGGTTTGCAATCTTGGCATTATATCCATTGGTACCAAAAGAGAGAGGGAGAAGCCCCATCAAGACTCCTGTATATCAGTGCAGTCGTCAGCTTTATTCATGATACCAACAATCCCCAAGCAAATGATAGCTTTATAACCTAAAACTGAGCAACACAAAACCGATTCATGCTGCTGTGTACTTCTGCGCCTACTGGGACTCAAACAACCACACTGCGAACATTCACACACAAACTGTACATTAACTTAAGCATATTGAGAACATTCATTAGATTTTACTCTTCTAAATATAAATGTGACATCTAGCCTATTATAGAGCTGATTTTTCATGTGTATATAAACCCAATTTCCACCTCCACTATTACACGTCCAACACGCATCCTGAAGAGCAATGCAACAGTTATTTTTCTTCAAGAACTTTCAAATAATCGGCTATATTTATGATATTTGAACAGTTGCTTGTTTAACATGCAGATCTCCAACAGTGGATGGTGCTATTGAGCTACAAAGGAGGAATTTTTCAATATTAAGGCTCTATCCAAGTTAAATGAAAAATGTAATTACTTCTAATAAGTTGCATTTTACTAAATTTAGTTAAAGAGAATCCCGATGAGACATATCAGTCAGGTGTAGAGATGTATCAGTTTTTTAAATAATTCATTCTGATTGCTGAACAAATCAAACCACATATTAAAAGAGTATTGACATTTCTCAGAGCTCCACCTCAGGAAATGACATCAGGGTACTGAACAGTTTTCTGCAATGGGTTTTGCAAAACAGCGTTAAGAAATGCACAGGAAACTTTATGAATCATATATCGTCTTACATATCCGAATGAACGATGTTGATAAATGTTATGGTTATGATCTGTTTTGGTTTAGTTTTCTGTGTTTCCTTTCTCCTGCCTTGTTTGTTTCCATGGTTTTTGATTGATTAGCTCCACACCTGTTTCTGTTTCTCCCTGATTACATTCCCAATATTTAAAACCTGTGTTCTCCAATATTCCTTTGTCTGCTATTGAGTTGATTCCCCTATGTGGTACGTGAGTGTCTGCCTGCCCTGCATATTTCCCCGAAGCAAAGATTAAAAAACTGTATTTTGAGTTTACGCCTGTGTCTCCTTGTCTCCTCGTTCCACCTCCGTAGCCATTAAATAACAATAAACTTGTGCACTGTTTTTCTCATAATGACCCATGGTAAGTAAACTTTAAGGTGGTTAAATAGGTCAAATAAAATAGGTTAATACATTAATAAAGCATAAATCATATCTTAGTAAATCCAATATAGTGGCACTAAAAAGCAATTGGACACTTGAAATTCTCACATTTTACAGAAAACACTTTATAAAGTAACTTTGTTATGAAAAACTAAACTAAACTAAAACATTACTATCGTGGTTAATACTGGCCTGTACAAAATATCTCTTATCAGTTTTTTAATCTCACTAAAAGTTTTCATTAATTAAAATAACCTTAAGCACTGGTATCATTCACATAATCATATTCAAAGAAAAAGGTGCATCTTTCTAATAATAGACAAATATCTTACATATAGGGATAATATAAGAAACTCCCTATTTTATATTGCTATACTTTATAAAGTACTTCTTGCTATACTTTATAAAGTAATTTGAAATTCGATTAGTGTAAAAGGCTCATGCAAAATTGTTTCTAAGGTAACTCCATTTCAGGAAATGACATCAGCACCCCATTTTTGAAGTTCATACAAAAGCAGTGTGAACCTGATAGAAAGCATTACACCAATTATAAACATTTTTCACCAGATGAATGATGTTTTTATACATTTATATTGTCCTCCTCTTAGAGATGCCAGGTAAGTGACATTTGTAAGGTGTTAAAAAATGTAAACTCTAAAAATATTTAAATGTATTGAATTTATAATGTAATGAGTTTTGTTTAATCAAAGCAGCTGTTCTGGGAGTGAGTTTGGATCAAGGTCCAAAGGCTTTGATTAAGACAGAGGGGAAAACTGTTTATCTGCCCTGCAAAGTGACTGGTCAGAGCTATATCCATTGGTACCAAATGAAAGATGGTGAAGCCCCGTCGAGGCTACTCTTTATCAGTCAAAGAGGTGATGTCACACGTGATACCAATAACCCTCAAGCAAAGGATTTCACAGTGGACAAAACAAAGCTTTATGATCTAAAACTGAGTGACACTCAAAAGAGGCATGCTGCCGTTTACTTCTGCGCCTACTGGGACTCAAGCAGCCACAGTGACAATATTTACTCACATCCTGTACATGAACTAATGAATAAAGTGTATTTAAATTGTCATTTTAATACATACAACTTAGGCTGTATATGCACAGGATGGCTGGATGATGGCACTTGAACAAATGCATGAATGTAAATACTGGTCTATTTGATCAAATGCATGAATAAAGAATCATATAAATAGATTTTACAATTTATATTACAAAATAAAGCACAAAAAGAGTCCTTGATTCTTGATTTGATCTCTTTGACCAATTTAGCAGTAGCACTTTTTAAATACACAACTACACTGTGAAACACACAATATATTCCTAATTATTATATCATAGTATTATTGAATGTTTTTGAACAATATTTTACTCAAAAGTTGAAAACTGGATCTTGAGTGTTTTAGCTGTCAAATTATATATATATAGTTTATGATAGTTGATTGAATATTGTTTTAAAACAAAGGTAATTAAAAGCACAGACACGCCTAAACAGCCCTTCGGCCGGTGCGGGTTAACAGGTTAAACAAAACACCTTTTGTTGGCCTACTTGTGATACGTAATATGCTATAAAGTCATAAACAATTACAGTAGGCCTACTAACGTTATCTATGTAACGTTCGCTCCGTGTTGTAACAGAAAAGGTTACTGCTAATAAGGTGGGCTGCGAGAGTAGCTGCCGTTTGTGAGCTTCTATTTAATGCTAATTCTTAGTTAATGAAACATTCGAAAAGCCATATATATGCCTGATTATTGTGTGTACACAATTGGCGTATTTTAATGGTTTCTCTTATAGTTTTAGATTGTTTAAATGAACAACCTACGCATCTATCATCTTTGTTGATTAAAGCAAAGAGTAGACTGCTCGAATCCAATGCAAAGTGGATTCAGCGACGCTTCAGTCCAACGCTCTCCACTGGTACAGACTCAAAGATCAAGCTTTCCAAAGATTCATGTATTTTGAAGCTGGATCGAAAACAGGCAAAAGTGATCCCGGTGTCCCCGGTAGATATTCTGGATCGGTGTCTCAGAAGAAAGAACTCTACAAAAACACAATATTTACTTATCAGTTCACTGAACAAGACTGCTGTTTTAACAAGGTCAGCTATAGGCTAGCTATTATATTCAAGTTCATTTGAATAAAAAAATCCACCTCTGAATGTTATCAACCCCAATACATAAAGTGATGCAAACGATACTGCAATGAAAATGCTTGTGATGCTTAAAAGAGTGGAATAGGAGAGAAATATTATAGGCTGAAATATTTTAAATCACATGTGCTGTGTCTCAGGAAATGACATTAGCAACTGTATTCAGCAAACAAAAAAAGGTCCCCAGGACGTCCCCTTAATGGCGTCTGCGAACGTCCCCCCCTAGCGTGTAGGGTCCCCTTGACGTCGAGCGGAGGTTCGCGAAGACAAGGGGCCGTTCACAGGACGTGCAGCGGCCATTCGGTACGTTTAGGGGACTTTCGCTTTAAGTCCTCGATGTCATTTTAATTTTACTTTTTAGGCTATCCAAAGCACACCAGACATGTTTATAGAGCAAAATACGTTTATTTTAATTGAACATTGGAAATTGTGGGGCTCTTTCGGTGTGTGTGTGTGTGCGTGTGTGTGTGTGCGCGTCTCTGGTTGTCAGCTGTGGTTAGTCCGATGGCAATTTTTTCCATTGTCTTCTAACCTAAAACAACAAAATTAAAACTTAGTAGTGTATGATTTTTAATGTCCAGGACCTTGACTAGGACAGTCTTTACAAGATTTGTAAGACTGTGACAGGTTGGATTAGACCAATCGGTCCGAATTTAGCGCACATAAGGCGCGCACTAACACTTTTTGCCACAATAGAGGCGTCTCAGTGGTAGTTTTACCATATTAACATTCAATATTTAAGTTAAAACTGTCATATTATATACCTTTACAGTTATCATTTCAGCTTTTTACATTCTACGTTAGCTTCGAAAGTGTCACATAGCTACGTTCATCAGCCGTATGGGATATTTCAGCAAACGTTTAAAAATTTAACTTTTCATAAAATTAAGCGATTACGAGATACACATTGGTTACTGTAGCTATGTCTTACAAATTAAAAGTATAAATATAATTTCTTCCCACTCTAGCCCTCCGCGTTTCCCTCATCTGCCCCCGGCCTCTGCTCATTGTGTGATGCTGTGTTTCGTTGTGAACGCGAAACTACTTTGTTTGGCTTTCCAAAAATGGACGCGACTAGAAATCAGTGGTTAAGTTGTATTTCCAACACTGTTCCAGAACACCTCAACCCAAATATTCAGATGTGTCCAGCACATTTTTATGGATACTGATCCATGATCCTTGTATAGTAGACTAAATCCAGCTGTTTTCTGACTCCAGATTGAAGTACGTCTTTTATATTTAAAGAGTTTTTATATTTCATATATTTAAAGCAAGTTTTTTTGGGCAGTGTAGAGTATGGCTTGTTGTTTGTCATTTTCTCCGATCACAATGCAGACATGGTTTTATGTTACGCGCGCCAGCCACGCAACGTGTAAAATACAGTATAAGGTCATTATAAACCTACTTAGTCCCCAGCGGATGCACCCATGCCTCGTTTATATGGCATTTTCATGTGTTTTTGAATCATCGTCCTGCCTGACGGGCATCATCACGTATGTACGGGGTTTAACTTTCCGTCACACCTTGAGGTATTCGGCCATCACAACGCACGATATTTGGCCAGTCACAGCACACCTCGCTTTTTCAAACCAATGAGCTTTGTAAAAATCGACACGTTTCAAAAAAGGGGTTCATAGAGGAGAAACAATAATGTACATATGTGGAAAATAATGTTTTTTTAACCTTAAACTGCATAAACACATTTCATTACACCAAATACACAAAATAATGTTCTTTTTAGCAACATCATATGACCCCTTTAAGGCTATATGCAAGTTACTAAATTACTTCTAATAAATTGAAGAGAATCCAGATGAGATATTCAATATCAGTCAGGTGTGGTAGAAAAGTATAATTTTTTTAAATACTTCATCCAAAGTGCTGTGCAAATTGCATCACTTGGAAAGCGCATTGACATTTATTAGAGCTCCACCTCAGGAAATGACATCAGCAAGGTGTAACTGAAAAATTTCTGTAATCATTTTTGCAAAATATTGTTAAGAAGTGTACAGGAAACTTTATGAGCCATATATCATCTCACATAACCAAACGAACGATGCTCATAAACTTGTGTACTGTTGTTCTCATAATGATCCATGGTAAGTAAAGTTTACACGGTAAGTATACGTCAAAGGCGGTTAAATAGATTCAAATAGGTTAATACGTTAATAAAATAACCATGAATACTTGATACTTGAATGAACTGATTTTTTAAAAATTTATTTCATCATAGGTGTGGAAAGTTTAAGCTTAAAACAACCTCAAAAGTTCTCGGTGAAGCAAAAAGGTAAATCTGTGTCCTTTAAATGTGAGGTAACAGACTTGGGCTCTAGTAATTATGTCCACTGGTACCATAAAAAAGATGGTGAAACTTTTAAAAGACTGCTGTACATAAGCCACTCTGGGATTGCTACAAATGAAGCAAAAGACATTGTCTCTGAAAAAATTGGAAATTCATATGGCATAAAACTCAAAGAAACAAAGGAGGAACACGCTGGGATGTATTACTGCGCCTGCTGGGATGGCAGCCACAGTGAGAGAACACTTTAACATCTTTTACATAAACCATGAGAGACTGTTGTGCCACAAAAGGAACTTTGCCAAAATCTAACTATTAAGCCACATGCAGTATTGACTGTCTGAAAGATACTCTCGGAGAAGAACCACAAAACAGTGCCGTTTGGGGTAGCAAATGTGATTGTAGATAGCAAAACCAAAAATATAGGGTAGAATGATGGTTACTTTATGAAATGTAGTGGAAACATGCAGGCCTTGTCAATGAAAACAGTTTTTCGGGTTGCAGTACAACAACTTTAACAAGCAAAAGGGAATTCATGAACAGCACACAATTCAATGCAGAGTCTCAGTAAACAATAACACATCAGCCACTGATATCCATTACATAATGTGAGCAGTGCAGTCAATATGTTTTGAAGTCTTTATGTATTTATTTATTGCTTTGATTGGACTGTAAGGAGAAAGGCAAATAAATAAATGAGCGAGTGTTAGATGGTCTTATGGATTGTGCAACACTTCTGAGACTTGAAAAGTGCTAGACCACCAATAGCCAGAAATGTTTGGTTATGTCTTTAAATGTCACTTTGTGTATCACAAATTTATCACAAATGTATCTCAAAGAACTTTAACCACACATTGAAATACAGCTACTTATAGGCTACTTGTTTCTTTAGGTGCTGAGGCAGTCCAAACAACATTAGAAATCACGCTCATCGCAGACTAACAGGCTGATCCTGTGTCACATTCAAAAGTGGTGGAAATGATGAAATCCATTATTGAAATGCATAAATCCTTGATGGAAAAGAATAAACTTAAGGTAAATGTACAGATTAAGATCATGTCACATACTGTATAACTCAATTAGCATGAGGGTAGGAAACTCAATAGCATTGCAACTTGTGTAACCTGTTTGTAGCTCACTGAAATTAAATCCACCTTCATCACAGAGAAAACACAGAAGAAGGCTCTTTCTGCCACCATGAATGCTATGAATGCTCCTCTGATGCTTTCGTTATTCCTGTTTATTCAGTTGATATGCAAAGGTGAGTATTTTATTGTGTGGCATTATAACTGATTCTGTATTATAAAACTAGTGTTTTGAATAACCATTATTATGCACCTAACCTAATAGTCAAAAGTCTCTATGAAAAGGAAATTTGATTTGTGACTTATTGTTGTTTTGTTTGCAGTGGATGGAGCTGTTGCACTGAAACAGAAAATCTCACTGACCAAAGCAGTGGAAAGGTTAGCCGTTATAGACTGTCAATTACATGTAAGCTGCTGGGGCTACATCCACTGGTATCAGCAAAAAGATCAAGAAACACTCAAGAGAATTCTGTATGCTGACATTAATGATGGATCTGCGAAATGGAATGATGCTGGTGATGAGATCAAATCAGAAAAGAAAGCATCGAATCATTTTGCTTTTAAAATCACTAAGCTGAAAAAAGAGCATTCAACGATGTATTACTGTGCATGCTGGGACTACAACTCAGTCAGCACTGTAAATATAAATACTGAAGCTTTGCACAAAACCTGCAGGGTTCCTGTCTTGATCAGAAACCACAAACCTTTCCCTGAACTTTATATAAACATAAATGTACTACTGTAGTTCAAACAGTAGAGCAAAAAAAAAACAAAATGGGGTCCTAATAACACCAAGCTTATGGGTTTGATTCAGGGAATACATGAAATTACAAAATGTATATCTTGAATGCAGTTGTACCGTGCCTGACACTGCAACTACAACGCGACCAGATTCTGTTTACTATTTTTGAAGAAGGGGCTCTCAGCCTGAGCTGTCATCCTAATCATGAACCTCAATGAAAACTCAGATTAGCATGAGGACAGGAAAACAGCCTCCCATTTGTTACCCATATGCAGTTGATATCAAAAATGTATGATTAGAAATTGGGTTCTGATACCATTCTGTTCAGAAATAGGGTTCTGGTGTGGTGCTGCACCTGCTGGATGTCCTCATAAATGTGGTGAAAAACATCAGTAGACTGCAGATGTGCATACAAACCCCTTCTTTATAGGTGAACTTACATAGTGGAAATGATTAAAGTTTGTCTGAAATTTGGAAATATACATCCCTTGCTGGTGAAATAACATTTTGCCAATATCAAGAACGATGATTTCACTGCCCTAACACAGTCTATAATCGGCTCAAGGCTTTTACCCATATTTTGTTTTATGTAGCATATTAATAAGCGGACAAGAACTTTATGTACACTGGTGGTCAAATGTTTGTAATAATTAAAATTTGTCTGTCCGAAAAAGTCTCTTATGTTCACCAAGGCTGCATTTATTTAATCAAAAATACAGCAAAAACAGTAATACTGTTAAATATTTTTACAATTTAAAATAACTGTTTTCTATTTTAATCTTTAATGGCACAGCCATGGAATTGCATGTCAGCATCCATTACTCCAGTCTTCAGTGTCCCTTGGGCCTTCAGTAATCTTTCTAATATGGTGATTTGCTGAAAATTCGGTATCACTTTATTTTACAGTGTGTGTACTTCCCTGTACATACATGGTAAATATCTTGTACCTACAGGCAAATGAGTGGTAACACAAGGTACTTACCTGAAGTGTATGTACATGGTAACTAATAAGAAACACGGCTGTACTTAACAGTCGTACATGCATGGTAATTATTTTGTTCATACAGTTCATACAAGTGTTGGTACTTACAGGTAGTGCCCGTACATGCATATACACTTATTGAGTAATTGATGGTAAGTGCCATTGCAGTTAACTTGCCTCATCTTTAACGACACTGTTTCTCTTAACTAATTGGTCCAATAGGGATTTTTGATGACTACATTTCTAATAATTATGTGTGTAGACAAATTTTATTTTGGAATTATACAGTAGCTACCAGACTCATATTTGCACTTGCAACTCCTGATTGTCATGTGTCTAAATCCCTGTTTAAAAGGACTGTGCCTGCTAAGTATTAACACTATGCAGTGCTGCACAGTTACTGCCGTGTTCCCAACCAACTTCCAAAGTTCCAAACTGCAACGGCACCTACCATCAATTACTCAATGAGTACATTGGTCCATGTTTAAACTTGAGTACCGCATAACTTATTCTGTACATTAACTAATAGGTACATACACCATGCATGTACATTTTACATAAACATTACACAGGTTAGGACTTACCAAGCGTACCGTATATACCAAGTACAGTATGTGTCTTGTTTGTTACCACATAATACCACATTTTTCCGTAGGTGCTACACATTTACCATGTACATATCATTAGTATGTACAGTTATGCGTCTTATTAATTGCCATATACAGATACTGTATGGATGTGCCTGTTTGTACCCACTTGCCCATAAGTACTACATATTTACCATGTATATACATTAGTACAGTAAGTACAGTAAAGTATCTAATTAGTTACCATGTATGGGCACTACCTGTAAGAACCAACACTTGTCTGTATGTACAAAATAATTACCATGCATGTACAACTGTTAAGTACAGCCGTGTTTCTTATTAGTTACTATGTACATACTGTACACTTCAGGTAAGTACCTTGTGTTACCACTCATTTGCCTGTAGGTACAAGATATTTACCATGTATGTACAGGGAGGTATACGTACTGTAAAATAAAGTGCTACCGAAAATTCAGCTTTGCCATCACAGGAAAAATATAAAAATTTATATTCAAATAGAAAACAATTGTTTTAAATAGTGTGAAAATTTCAAAGTTACTCATTTTACTGCATTTTTGATCAAATGCAGCCTTTGTTGAGCATTCTCAAAACATCAAAACTACTCATTTATATGCTAATTTTATTACCGTTCATAGAGTAATACAAAAGCACAGAGTAGAAGCTGTAGAATCTGTCACATCTGAATCATGAACCACAAAACAAACTCAGATCAGCATGAAGGCCGGAAACTTAATACCATAAACCTCCCCTCATCCCAGAATGAAGACAGAAGCTCTCCAGACACTCTCTGCCATCATGAGTCTTCAAATGCAGTTGCAGTTTTTGTTTCTTATGTACCTTTTAGGTAAAGGTGAGTCTTCTCATTTTGAGGTTTTCAACATACCATCTTTTTCTAATTTTCTAATTTAAGTTATAAACATTATATCATTTATATCAGCTATTAAATATTACCTATAGGGCAACATATTTTATGTCAAGTCTGATTGTTATTTTGTTGCAGTGGATGGAAACGTGAAGTTGCAACAGAAAATGTCATTGATCAAAGCTTTGGATAAGACAGTTGTTATAGACTGTAATTATCCTTCAGACTGCAGGGACTACATTCACTGGTATCAATTAAAAGAGGGACAAACCTTAAGAAGAATATTATATTCTGGAATTTCAAGTACAACCACAAGCAACGATGCTGGTTTTGAATCATTTACAATAGATAGGAAACCGTCAAATTTGGCTCTCAAAATACGTGAACTGAAAGAAGAGCATTTGGCAGTGTATTACTGTGCCTGCTGGGTCTCAGGCGGCACAGTGGTTATAAATATTAACACCCTGTGCAAAAACTCAGCAGGCTTCCTGCTTTAATCTGAAACCACAAGCCACAAGTTTTTTTTATTATTATTTAACAGACACAAGGCCTTCATTTGAATAATTTTTTTAATTAATTAATTAATATTATTCTTTTTTACTAAAAGTTTAGTGAGTCTGCATAGCCACAGACCGCATTTCTACTGTTGGTCAAATCTCAGCTTGTTGACAGTTGTACCAGCCGTGAGTGAGTACTGCAAGATTTGTAAATAAACTATTGCAGTCCTACTGGTAACAATGTGATATGACACTGTACAGAACACTATTGCTGGATTTGTTCAATGCAGAAGTAAATTAAAAGTGTTTTAGCACTTCAATGACCAAAATCAAGATTAAGATTCATATTATCTCTCTGAGTTAATATTTCAAAAGTCTACGGGGATATTCTACAACAATGTACAAAAGGCAACAGCAGATGCTCTTTTGCACAAGCTGCACCTTTTTGTTCAAGAACAAATGACTGTGGGAGACAGGAAAGTCTTCGGTTCGGGTACAAGACTTTTCGTGATAGGTAAGAAAAACATCATATCATTAAGGTCTTCTAGGCTGATTCTAAGCATTTTAAACTTAATTTCACACGAATTACTTGTGTAATTCAGCTGAAGACAGAGAGAAGAATAGCTACTGTAGAATAGCAATTCCAGGCTGCTTAGTGAGTGTGCATGTTTGCATAAAAAAGGTGAAAATATGCTAAAGTCATAGTTTACCCAAAATGAAAAGTCTGTCATTATTTTCTCACCCTCGTGTCATTCTAAACCTGTATGACTTTCTTCTGTGGAGCACAAAAAGAGATATTTTGAAAACTGTGCAATTGTTTTGTGCATACAATGAAAATAATAATAAAAAAGGTTCAGTGTGATTTTGGACCCCACTGACTTCCATTGTATGAACAGTTTTTGTGAATTATCCCTTTAAAATAGTGTAGACCATCAGGAACAGTGGTCTTAATCAATTATATAGCAGAATAGAAGGTTTTTCATTATTCAGAAGTATTTGTAATAGACTTTATCTGAGTGAGCAACTGGATCAAAAGATTTGGATCTGGAACACGGCTGGTTGTAACCGGTAGGAAACAGTGTCAGAATTTCTTCAAATGCATAAAATTGTATAATTTCTAAGTAAAAACTATGCCAGTCATTCTCTTTTTGCTTATTTGCTCATTTGCTCATTGATCACTGAAGCTATGTTCAACATGTGTTTCTCTCAAGACCCAAAGAAAGAAACTGTCACGGTACCAGAGTTGACTGGATACCGACCATCAAAAAAAAACGATCATGGCAAACAGACAATGTTATGCCATGCCAGTGGCATGGTTCCTGACTTTGTGACATTCAAATGGCAAGAAAAGAGCGGTGCAGGACAGTGGACGGATGTATCAGAGGAAAATGTTGTGGAGCAGAGGAAAGAAAGTCCAGCTGTCACTGTGACAAGTATGATGATTGTAGATAAAACCATAGCAGAAAACAAGGACTACCAATGCATTGTTACCCATGAGGGAAACACTGAGAATCCTTCCAAATCTCTTGAAATTGAGAAAGGTAATTTGAAGACACTCCGATTTACTACAAATTGCATGGAAATAAAGTTTAATACAACTGATACAGGTTGAAGACACAGAAAGCTTACATTATAAACAATTATTCCTTATTATGTATGACAACCTCATTAAACCCTTAATTAAATCAAAGAATTAATTAGAATTAAACATTACAAACATTACAGTGTTAACATATGGATGAAACATTCATGAAAAAAAAATATATATATATGAAGAGTTTAGTGTGCAAAAGTAGATAACTTTTTTTCAAAAACCATGTTTTTATTGCGATTTATTGTGTTAGTTAGCTGTATTTTTTTGTTATTTTTTTTAACCTAATCAAAATAACCCAACTGCGGTTTGATTGAGATTAATTGGAATGCACAACGAAAAAACATCATTTTTGAAAATTGTTAAAAACGGAGTTATCTGTTTTTGCAAATTAACTCTTCATATATACATGTGCTTGTGTGTTTGCATTTACATTTTTGTCGCTGTATTTTTATATTTTAGAAATAGTAAGCCGGCACAGGAATCGAGAAAATTGATGCTCAGACCAACATTCCACCCAGCACTGAGGATACCATAAAAGCAAATCTCAGTAATCAAAAAACTTAGGATAGATAAATGTATATACTTGGATAAAGATTACATTTGGAGGGATTTTAAAACTATTTTTGTATTTCACCAATCTGTTTCCACGCCAACATTTTAAAATTAATACTTTTTTTGCCAGTTAAAATCAGAGTATAATCGTTTGTACAATTTCTTAAAGTCATTTAACAGACTATTATTATTATTATTATTATTATAGAGTCACTGAACGATTCTGATCTAACTGATCCTATTTGTCTTAATTTAATTGGGTAACACTTTACAATAAGATGTAATTTATTAACATTAGTTAACGTATTAACAAACATGAATGAACAATGAACAATACATTTATTACAGCATTTATTAATCTTTGTTAACATTAGTTCAATCATAAAAATACAGCCGTTCATTGTTAGTTCATGTTAATTCACAGTGCATTAATGCTAATGTTAACAAACAACTTGTGATTTTAATAATGCATTAGTAAATGCTGAAATTAACATTAACTAAGATTAATAAATGCTGTATTTTTCAATCTTAGTTCGTGTTAACTAATGTTAACTAATGAACCTTATTGTAAAGTGTTACCTTTTATTGACACTGCACCTTAAGGGACCAAAAAGAGAAGAACAAACTTACATTGTCAGATCATTCATGCCAAAACATTTCCTTCACGTAAATTGTTACCTGTGTTTATGAAAAACATAATGTGCAGATATGTTGCGCTTGCTACCTATATGCAGTATGAATAAAATTAACATATAAATGTTTTACATAAAAGCATTTAACTGTGTGTTTTTTTCTTTATTACAGGAGATTCAGAGCAAATACCAAGTATGTTCTTGTTTGTCTATGCATATGGTGTCATGCTCATGAAGAATGGTTTATTTTTTTGCATTGTGTCTATATTTCAATTAAAGAGAAAAGCTGGAAAGAAAGACAAAAGCTCAGAGACTTAACGCATAAGATAAATATCAAGCAAGCAAAGGTTTATTACATAAAGCACATTTCGCTAACTAAAGAATAGATGCATATCTACAGCAATATTATTTCTGCTTAAAATGTATGGCTTTTAAATTTGTTGTTGATCTGCTTTGCACAATTAATTTTTTCATCTTTAAAATGCAATATTTAGATTTTTTTTAAATGTATAATGTACCCAAATTTAAAATGTTTTGCTTTCCCATTGTAATGTTTTTGTTGCATTCTCTGAATTTCTTAAATAAAAATCTGCTCATAAAATAAATGAAATGTTATCTTTACACGTGTAGTACGACTAATTCTCTACAAACGCACTTTTTCAATTATGAATAATTAAACTCTTTTTTATAAATTATGATTGTATGAGATCTTATCTTAAAAATAAAATGAAACTATATAAAAAGATTATTATATTATCCCAGGTATTATCAATAAATCAAAAAACAATATAATACAGCATGTACCACATAAGTACTTATTTAGGTTCCAATAATTCATATCATAAAAATACTATAATTTATTAATAATAATACTACTAAACTTGACTATTATGTTTGCTAAACCTATTTTACTACTTAAAATTGACTTCTTAAAAAACAAATAACATTTTACATCTTTATAGTGCACTAGGCTACAAAATAATCTGTTTTAATTTATTAAATAAGTTTAAAGATCAAAACCCCGTATACATGAATGTGAAAACATGGTGATTGAAACTGCTGCGGTAGGAAAATGTGGTTGGGTATGTACACACTGCAGGCGGAGGTGCATACTGGAAAGAGAGCATGCAGCAGTTTAACCACAGCACGATTGGCTGATAATTTATTAGCGGCTGCAGGGTGTTTGTCTTGTTGATCTAAGCTGTTATTTGTGGGCGAGGAGGTTGCACTATCCGTGAGAGCACAAACTGACTCTCAGCTGGGGTTTCCGCTCCCCTCGCTTTCAGGCTGGAAAACCTCATGCATAAAGACTCACGTTTAATAAAAACAGTAATTGTTTTAATGCATAACGAAAGAAAAATACAATCGGCCATCATCTTGCATACTTGAGGCTTTGTGATAGGTACATACTGTATTGAGATTCTCAAAATATTAAAGAAAACCGGAGGTTCCAGACCTGCACCAGGTACATAAGCCCTTATTCAGTAAGCATGGCAAAAGTAAACTCAACAGGAAGTAGATTTATTTTTCTTACTTAAGATGATTTAAGAAAGCTTACTGAAGAAGAGCCAAAACAAACATAAAAACGTATTACATATCCATGCATCATTACAAGTAATATATTTCTTCATTTAAGTGCGTTTCATGCAAAACTAGGCAAGTCCTTTATTTTGCAAGTAAATCAAGCCTCTATCATCTCTCTGTTCATTCCAAAAACTCCCAGACAGGTAGAAAAAGCATAAAAAAAACAAAACAGACAGGGAAAAACATGAACTCTTCACACACTGAGTGGCAGTGCAGACCTGAGACTATACTGCTTTTCACATTTAGGTCAACTCCAGTGATGTATGTGAGATCAGAGGCATAACAATGTTAATACACATATGGAGCTAGTAGCGTAAACGTGAGACACAGTCTTTTTGTTACACTGAAGCATTTGAAGAGTGTCATAAATGTCGTGTTCAACGCTGATATCATTTGATGATTAAGTTCAAAATGCACATTAAAATCCTTCATTTTTTTCAAGCAGTACTGCATAAACACTAGTTTTTTGTTCAGTGGAAAAAAATTAAGTCACACAAAAAAATCGATTGCACTAAGAGCTTGTGTGGCATGGAGAGAGAGATAAACTAACTGCTGATCATGGCGATGGTGGATTTAAGGCAGAGTGACTGTCTTGTTCTGGTCACCCATGTACAAAAACCTATATTAAGACACATGGCCTGAGGTTGAGGAAGAGGCTGTTGCACTTGGAAAATCAGTCTTTAATCTGAGCTCCTAATGAAAAAGCAAAATAACAACATATTATTAAGATTACTTGGATTAGATCAACTGAGGAAGAAAAACATTTTATAAAATAACTATTAATATTGATACCTGTTAGACGATGGGCTTCTCAAGATCATATTTATCATCAAGGTCTTCATCAGAGTCTACAGAAGCAAAGGATCATATTTAGTGTGATTAACAGAGCATGGCTGTTGTTTGCACACAACAAACAAGCCAAAAAACACCAGTGGGGATGTTTTTACAAATGCACAAGGTATGTTATATTCATAAAAATATTCACTTACAATTTTCTCATATTAATAAAGTACACATAATTTTGTTGCCCGTGATGTTTTTCTAAGCAACAACTGAAAACTGAAATAATATTGAAAAATGGAAATATGAAGTAATAATAATATCATATATATATATTAATATATATAAAACCTCTGTTTACTAAGATGACAACATCCATCTGAAAAATCGCCACAGAAAGTGTCTTTTTTTAGGCCATGTAATCTAACGCACATGAGGCACAGGGTCAGCAAAACCTGTTCGATCATTTAAAATGGCATAAAATACTGAAGGGACACAGACCTGCAGCAATGCCAAAAAGAGTTTAGTTGCCCCAATGGAACGGACACTGCTGACTCAATTATCAAGAAGTGCAAAGAATGAAAACAAAACTAAACAAAAATAAATGGTTCACACTTTATTTTAAGGTCCAGTTCTCATTATTAACTAACGATTAACTATGACTTTTGCCTCAAACTGCTTATTAATTAGTTAGTAAATGTAGTTGTTAAGTTTAGGTATTGGTAGGATTAAGGATGTAGAACATGGTCATGCAGAATATGTGCTTTATCAGTACTAATAAACAGCCAAAATGTTAATAATATGCATGCTAATAAGCAACTAATAGTGAAAACTGATCCCTAAACTATGTACCAACAAAACTAAACTAAACTAAACTAAAGCAAATTAAAGTAAACTAAACTGTCAAACTAGAAACAAATGTGCAAATCTAGAGATTTACTTAAGATTTTTTTTTATTTTGTTTGCAAGAATTGAAATGTCTTTACTGTCACTTTGGTCAATTTAATGCATCCTTTTGATAAAGTTTCAATGTATTTTTTAAAAATCTTACCCCCAACTGTGAACTATGTATATAATGCTGTATATTATAGATATATAGATAAATATAATGTTGTATTGATGTTTTCTCTCGCTCTTGGCTGTGTTTTCGCAGCTTTGTTTTCCCCCGTCATATGCACTGTACAAAAAAAAAAGACTGACTCCAAACTTTTGAAACGGTGTGTGTGTGTGTATATATAGTATATATATATAGTGATTGCCAAAGAAATGTTTTGTTTTTATGTTTTTTTTTTTTGAACCATGATGGAGCAACAGATTTTGTGGGAACATAAATCATAACAGTTTAAACATCTGAAATAAATATGAGGCAAGTGGCCACAAACAAATCAAAAAAGAACCCAAAAAAAACACGGTTAAACAATAAAAATAAATCACCGCATTAGGAAAGGCACACAGTCTTTATACACATTCCTTTAGCTAAAGTTATATGTTTTAGATAGTTTGATAGTATTCAAGTTAATAGTTGTCAAACAATCAAGCAAAGTTGTACTATTTTCTTTAATGGGTGAATGAATCAAAAATTTTGTTTCATAAATATCCTGTTATTAAAATTGTTCATTTGTCCACAATGCAAGAATCAAACTAATTTTAAAGTAAATCATTTCCAAAGCACTAAGCGAGCCCATAATTATTTAATGTAGCTTTACAGTAGTAACAATAAATATTATATTTTATTATTAATTTCATAATTTTAAATATGATAAATATGGTGATTACCTCTAAGGTGGACACCCAGCTTAATATATGATATTTACCATCCAAATAACCAACTTTAGTGTGTGTTACATATAAAATCATAGTGGAGCAAAATATACAATTAATCAATAGGAAATGGTATATTTTCTCAAGGCACTTTAATACAGCTGCAACACCTCTAAATACCATTTTCCTTGAATATCTCTACCGCTCACCGCAGTGCACCTGAGCTCTGACAGTGGCACTTCCAGGAAAATACGTGTCTGTTAATGTTATATAAACGTAGCGAGTTTGTACTATATCTCTCGTATGTAACCGTGACACGTGATAAATAAACTATGACTACAAAAAATGGAACAAACTAAAAAAAATCAACAATCCATAAACATCCACAAAGTGTTGCAAAGCTGATGTCACTGATCTTTTAAGCCATCAAGTGACAGAACCAGAAAAACAAGTTATCACAACTTGTAAAACACATGAATGTAGATTTCCATGTGGCCCTGAGAACTATCTCCACGCTTGTCCAGCTAGTACTGAACAGTTAGTAAGTTATTACCTGCCATGGACTCAGGAGGAGAGTAGAACTGGCCGTCTGTAATGGGTCCTGGGTGTAAAAGAGGCTCTCGATCTAGCGCATTCTGCACTGAAAGATACCCTACCACACAGGACACACATGTTAGCTACATACTGTACGAGCAAATCACGATCACCATAAGATATAACTATGTCCATTAGCCTTTACTGATCATAGTTATGATTACTGTTTGCTCGTCTCACTGTGATTAGATATTAGATTCTCACTGATTTCATCGCCGGCCTCCTGGGGCAGGACTTTGAAGTCCAGCAGCCACGTCTCTATCCATGCCAGAATGAAGGAGACAATGGGCAACAAATACCCAAACGCTCCCTGTGACAGAAGCTGGACAACAGAAGGACATTTTTGGTCAATGTAATAAGTGTATAAAACTCAAATAAAAAAAGTTGAATGAAAAACATCTCATACCTTTGATAAGACTACTTTCACTATTAAGAAACCAGTGGTGATTGCTGTAGTTATCTATAATAAAGAAATGTGGAAATATGATGATCATTACATTAATCTATACATCTTATAAAACCATATAAATATACGTTTAAGCGAAGCTCAGTCGAATTGTTTTGAGCAAGCAACTCATGTTAAGTATTAAACGAGGAAAAATACAGCAAGTTAGTATTGCATAAAGCAACAGTGCCCTCTGGTGGAGGATGGAGGAATATGAAATAGAAAGCCGCTTACCGCAATGGCCCACCAATGGCGCAGCTTACACACGGCATACGCCAGAATCAAAGCTGCAAAGCGGAACACGGCCAAGAGCTGAGGAGGGAAACATTCATACAATACCATTATATTTTGCTTCTATATATACAGCATACACGGTTTATACATTAAACTTATCAAAAGTGACGGTAAAGACATTTATAATGTTACAAAAGGTTTCCATTTAATATAGATGCTGTTCTTTTGAACTTTCTATTCATCAAAGAATACATGAAAAAAATATCACAGTTTCCATAAAACTATTAAACAGCTGTTTTCAACACTGATAATAAGACATGTTTCATGACCACTAAAGGAAGGATCGTGTGACATTTAAGACTTGAGTAATGGCTGCTAAAAAAAATTCAGTCTTGCCGTCACAGGAATAAATTACATTTTAAAAAATATATAAAAACAGAAAACATTTTAAATTGTAATAATATTTTACAATATTACTGGATTTTTGCAGCCTTGGTGACCATTAAAGACTGCAAACCTTTGTATGGTAGTGCATATAGCACACTTACATGTTCAACACTAACATGTATCAACCTTTCAGGACTGGTTTATCAACATTTCATAAATGATTTGTTACATTTAAACTTTAGTTCTTAAGTTTAAAGAATGCGGTGAGGTAGCATTTTAAAAATGGCATCACTGTGAATTAACATAAAACTAGGCCACACAGAAGCTTACAGGGCATAGTCTACAGGCTTATTTCCCAAATACAAATTTGTCCTGAAAAAAAAGAAAGTAACAAGAACAACATTGTGTTTTTGTTTTTTTTTAATCCAGCATCACACTAAGGCAGGAACTCTCACATTTAAACAATTCAAAATAAAGTTTTAAACACTCATTTCAGAACAACTGGATGTGTATATCAAGGAAACAAACCACTTTATAAGCATGCGACCCCTAGATAAAAGGGTTAAATAGTTCAATCAGATCATCCTGTCCTCACCCTCATGACGATGCAAACCTGTAAGATTTTCCTTCTGTGTTAAATTGTTGAATAAAGTTGTTTTGTTTTCTTTGCACACAAAAAGTATTCTCGTAGCTTCATAAAATTACAGTTAAACCACTGATCTCACATGGACTATTTTAACAATGTTCTTACTATCATTCTGGGCCTCGAACAGAATTGTTGAAGTTCTCTTGCTGTCTATGCACGGTCAGAAAGCTTTTGGATTTCATCAAAAATATCTTAATTTGTGTTCTGAAGATGAACAAAGGTCTCACGAGTTTAAAACGACATGAGGGTGAGCAATTAATGACATGATTAAAATTTTTGGGTGAACTATCCCTTTACAATATATGTCAGTGCCATTGATTTGTATCAAGATGCACACCAGTAATGTTTTTTCTAAGGCACATAAATTATTATTATTTTTTTTAAATAAACTACTTAGACGCACCAAATTAAACACAGGCCTAATTCTGGCTTAATCTAAGCCTTGTCTGTGAAACCAGGCCTCTGTTTTCCTGGACAGAAACTATGTGGTTTGAAAGAGCATAAGTGAGGTCACATGCTAAGTGAGAAGAGTCATCTTTGAAAAAGGAACTGTGGGACGGACTGGCCCTAAAATTTTACCACAACCAGTTTCATCAGAATTCACACCTTTAAATGCTGGTGATTTCCCTGCTAAAGCATCAAAATGTAATGCATCTTAAAGAGCAGGTCCTGTTTACTTGTGCACACATGTATTTGCATTGCAATAAGTTAGGGGTTCCCAAACTTGTTTGTCAGCTAAACCCAACTGACCTAAAATATTTACTTTAAAACACTTCTCAAATAATAAACTAGCATTTCAGAAATAGAGGGTATTGTATATGCTAGTACTTACAAATATGTCAAAAAAAGATTTGCGGTAATCATACTTCAACACCTCTTTTTTCAGCTGCTCTTGTATACCTCCATTGACCTGGATAAAGATAAACAAGAAATTAAAACCTTATGTATGTATCAGACAAAATGCAGTGCAACTAAATCAGTATTACACGGGTGTTTTTTCAGATATATTTAAAAGATGCTAAGAACTTCACATTATTAATAATATCTAGTGGAAATGTATTACTATAACATACATTGAGCTCAATGATCCACAGCAAGGTGACAAACAAAAGGTCAAAGGTCACAAACAAGCAAAAGGTTCTTCGGACATCAGAGATGCACTTCTTCTCTCCTCCTTCATAGGACTCGATACGGGCAGAAATGGGTGTTGAGTTAATGTTGCCCACACCCCCTATAGTGGCCCGTGAACCCACACTGCTGCTGCATTGGCTGTCCATGACTCGTCCACTCGTGTCACTCCATTCATTCACACTCACTCTACTGGAGAGTCAGACTCTGTGGTCATGCCTAGTTCTGAAATTACACACAAAGTGGAGGCATTTTACACAGCGATCAAAGGTTTATAGTTATTACTGTCATTTGATCAGGACTATGTGATGTCTTTAAATCAACAAACCCACTAAACATCCTGTATAGTAACTAAGTGGATATATTTATAAAACACACACCCACACACACAAAGAAAGAAGTGATGAAATATTAACACCAATTATAGAGTGCAACATTGGTTCCAGATTTAAAAGTCACATTCATTTTATCCAAAGTGGAATTGATTTTTAACAATAATGTTAATGTTAATAACTTTTTAAAGGCACACACAGAGTTACAGTATTGTTGACTGAATGTATATGCTTTTGTTGAAACCACCAGTATGCATTATTTCAACTTATTTTTAAATAAGCTTGTTTAAAAGCAGAATTCCTTGTGAAAAACTACATTACCCATGATTCTCCAAGAAATCTCCACCAATCAGAGAACCAAAACAAGCAAATTGCACCAAAACAGAACACTTTATTTGGAAATGATTGTTAAATGTTGTTTTATATACACAATTAACATTTTTAAATCAATATTTTTATATTCATCTGATGTTTTAATTTCATTGTCATTTGCAATGCTTCATGGGATTGTAGTTCTTATCTTCAATAAAGCTGTTAAGATTGTCAAGATTGTCTACTTTTTGCATCAAAGTTTGTAATGTTGTACTTCTTTCTCATAGTTGGTTTGGTTCATGGCTTACAATGCTTTAACAGAGACCTATTTGGAAAAAATGAATTGGAAAATACTTCAGAAACAAGGCTGCTGAAAAAGTAGGTGGGTACTGTTACACGCCTCTTTGGGATACTAGATTCTGATTGGTCAAACAAGGCATTCAGCTGTAAAATATGTAGAATAAGAACATGCTCCCCATGACAACAATGTATAACTAAATAACCACTTGGTTCAGGAAACCCTGATGTTCAGTCACACTTTGAATAATATTTGTAACTCAAATTATAATTGTGTGTCCGTATATTACTTATTTGTGAAGTAACTGTGTAGTAAGCAGGATAATGTAAAAATTATGATGAAAAGACAACAATGTTCCAACTTGTTCTACATCATGACACTTGAGAATTACAAAGCTATCAGCCAAAACTAAGCCAGGACTAATCCTGTTCAAATCAACAAAGCTTGCTACAATTCAATATAGATCACAATTGCAAGGACTGCTGTGGTAAGTGAATAGTAACTAGGCATGAAAATGTAGTCCAGCGAGTGTTATCAGGAAAATCATGAGGAAGTACTCCAAAAATCATTAAAAAAACAAAAAAACAGGCAAAAGTTTAAGAGAACAGTAACTGTCTGTTGATAATTGGGACAAGTTCCTCTTACTGATGTAATTTACCAAAAACCAGAGCACAGGAATTCTCATGCCTTGTGGACTGCATTGTTTGTATATCACTCTGTAAGAGTGACCTAACTTCACTAGAAAGGACATTTGCTTCCCCTAAAAAGACATATACATGGGAAGTGAACTAACTTCATGCTGTACTTTATATAACTTTGGATTACCCTTACTGACAATATAATTAGTAACTTGTATGGGAAATTTGACTTCATTGCTGGCTCCAGCTGATATGTTGATACAAAATGGGCCTAGTTCCTTTTATAATAAGGAAAACTGAAGTATACAACGCACATAACTCACACTAATTATGTTAGTTTGTGTTTATGTTCTGAAGTGGTTATTTCAGAGTTCTGCCAAAGCAGTTTGCATGCTATGGGCTAGCATGATAATACAGCAGTATAACAGGAAAAGCAGCGCGAGTTTCTCAAAATTTGAAACACGGTGTCATAATTACACATCACAAATGTCTGTCATGCAAACGAAAACGGTAACAAGCGAAATAAACATACACTCACAATCTCTCTTAAAAACAATCTATCCGGCTACATCGAGTCAACTCACTGAACATCAAAGGTTAATGTCTTGTCATATTAGCATCGGTTTATCAAAACAGATGTGAGCTATCGATCATGTCGCTTACCTTGCTGTGCAATCCTATAAACGTACGCCTTGTATTACAGTCAACCGATAAAGCAGTGAGGATCTACCTGTGTCGCTAAAAATTCCGCACCATCTGATGACTTTCGTTTCAGTCATACAGGAAATAGCGTATGTTGTTTTGGAAAGGGAATTCTGGGATATGTAGTACAATTTGGAAATGAGTCAGACACCATCCACTACATATATAACAAACAATAACAGTAACAGACCTATTAGAATGATGTATACATATATTTATATATATACATATATACACATAAAATAGTTCTACTATTTTCATACAGTTGCACTAAAAGTCAAAAATGTAAATATTTGAATTCCATTGAATTAGAAAGACAATAAGAACCAAGTAGCGTCTACAAACAAATAATGCTAGAGCTTCTCTCAGAATGAACTTTTGACTTTTAATCAACTGGAAGGTCATTGTAGTTCATCACATTAATTGTGGACAAATGAGTGTCCAAATAATTTTTGTCTTCATTTTGAACAATATAGCCTGCAGTATCTAATGATAATTTCATTATTCTTTTTGCGAAATGCTAGATGTGATGTTAAATGTCTTTAATGCAAATATAGACGTTTTTAGTTTTTGAGTCACTGTATTCTCGTAAGTTAATCAAGATGCTATCATACATTATTTGATAACATTACCTTAGCTCATGTCCTTTTATAATGTTAATTATTGAGATAGAGAGCCAGATCTTTATTTCACACCTCTACAGACTTGAGCAGAAAACCCATGCTTTCATCTTTGTCTATGCAAAACATGGTCTTATGAAAGGTATATATTGTTAAATTAATTTGCTCAACAACGGTAGTAGTGAGGTAAACAATTTTATTGAAATCAAAATTCCAGAAGTTTCTTTAACAGCATTTGAAAATAAACTGTAAGCATTCACACTGTAAATCATCTTAAAGGCTAAATAAAACAATAAGTAGACAAACAGATTATTAACTGTCAAACAAAAAATTAAAGGCCACATTAGTCCATCCTAGATCAGAACAACACACAGTTGTAATTTGCCCCAAATTTGGCATATTAAAAATGAGGCTTCAATAATATGAGGCACAGTTCACACTGTAAAGACAGAAAAAAATTGCTATGGTATAAACATACTTATAATAAACATACTTTTGCGAGCTGGTTTCCAATCAGACCATTCTTGGACCTCGATCATGTCTCCAGGTCCTCCAATGAAGTACTGGTCCTCGCATGTGGAGTTCAGGGGAATATCATAAGGATCCCAGGCCTCCGTCAGAGCGATCTTCACACACTGCTTAGTAATTTCCTCAATTTGGAAAAGCACTCCACTCTTGAACAAGTAGATGTACTCAAAGAACCTCAAAGACAATTGCACAATGCAAATACTTTTAATACAAGCAAATTTTAGCTTTATTTAAAAAAATGTTTAAATCCTCATGAGAACCAGAAATAAAAAGCTTTGTGAATTTAATATTTTTTCATGTCACTACATTGTTTAGAGCATAAGAAAAAAATTGTAAAATAACATTTTTGAAAAATTATATTTTATTCATAAGTTATGCTATGTCCTCTGTAGAGGACACCAGGACTCAGTTTTTCTACAGAATTAAATGACAAGAATAGACATGAAAAGGCAAAAACAATGGGAATTTTTTTTTAAATCACCAATCAATTTTTAGGTTTCAGGATTTTTTTATAATTAACTTTGTTTGTTCTTAACTATGTTATAAAATATATAACAAAATGATTTGATATACCATTTTGCTTTATGCAATATGTGTGTAAAAATTCCATATAACTGGTTTTCCCATTAAGCACAATGTTATCTATACACTGTATCTAATTTGCATATTAAAGTGCTGTTGGTACAGCATGTTGAAAAAAGAAGTGTAACAATGGGAGTAGTAATTGGCCAGATTTCATAATAATATCTAATATTTCATAAGAAAATTGATATATAATTTGTTTTCCTATTAAATTATTTTGTCTCCCAAAATGTATAATAAACATGATTTTAGTCCTGGTGTCCTCTACAGTGGACATGTATGAAATGATGTCCTATTTCATAACAGGAAGTCATATTTTGATTTGAAACCCCATAACATTTTCCTGAGATGTTGATTTATGACAAACAATTTGAAAATTCATCAGATTTAAATTATAATTACAAAATAGTATCATATTTCCATAAGGATGTACAATTTTATAACTAAATTAATGTCAGCCATTTTTTAAAACCAAGGAGAGGGAGTGTTCTCGGTTAAACATCCAATCATTTGGTATCTCTGAAAAGCACTGAATGTGCTCTGTACAGGACATCCAGACTTAAAACTGTGAGGTCTCAGAGAAATTCACTAAAATATAATGTCCACTACAGAGGCAAAAACTCCATAGCTGGGTCTCAGGAGGATATGAGGCAGCTGTTGGTGTGGTAATCTACTTTGACAATAACACAATGGTAAACAACAGTTCAAGCAGTCATTATATTTGGACGGCTCAAAAATAAAACTTAAATGTATACTACTACTACTAATACTAAATAATAATAATAATAATTGTACTTACTGAGAAATAATTATGAATTTTCGGAATCAAATCGCCTATTTTGTTTAAAAACAAGACCAAATATTGCGGGGTTGAAAAATTTATCTGTTGCCTGATATATATATATATATGATCTATGTATATATATAGTTACCTAGACATTTTAACCTATTATTACTAAAATTTGGTGGTGTTGTTGAAGACTAATAGTACATTATAAATAAGTCTGTTGTGATTGATTATGATGATCATAGTTAATTGGATATATTTTTCAGAAAATAAGGACTTTCTATATTGCCGTTTTCTTCAACTACAGTTGGTCGATTTAAGAATGCTCTCTAGATAGAAAACAAGACAACAAAGGCTGAAGGATAAGTAATTGCATTCTTCATCTATTCATAGCATGTGCTTGAATTCCGTACTGCTACATGGTGTGTGTCCTGTCTTCTGGCCAGCGACATAATTCGCGATTCGCGCATCATACGGGACGAAACGCTGCCCGGTGTTTCTGTCACCGTGCCGTGATCATTTACTCAACGGTCGCGACCCTCACACTGTATCAATCGCAGACAAACCGATGTAAGTATCTTTCACTAAGCTGAAATTTTTTTTAAGATGGTCTTTTTATACACATTGTATGCATAAACTAGGATATAATTTATTACTAATTAAAATATTCAAAGTAATTATTTGTTTTAAATTTAGTTGTTTTTGAATCATAAGAATTTCACCATAATAATACTGAGAATTTTTAATTAACAATATAATAATAATAATGATAAATGTATTCATGTACTGTATCATTATTAATGTATAGTATTAATGTATATTATTTGCATATTTAATGCATTATTTACATTTTTGTTGTAAGGAACCATAAGATTTTACCATAATAATGCCACACAATCAGTATAAATAATAGTTAATATGGCGGTAACTACAACAGCATATGTTATTTAGTGCTTACTTTTTTGTTCTTAATCTAGAAAATTAAGAACAATAACAACTTATCTCTGTGCACTGTAAGAATGAGTTACCTACAAATCTGACAACACATACATCTTTATATAGTCAGTATCAGGCCTATGTGCTGCTGTTATTATTATAAACTCCGCCATTTGCATCAGTTTGGTTTGTTTACGAGCCGATATTACTGAGACGTCCAGACCACCAGATGGCGGCATCTATTGCTGCCAATACTTTTGACTTTAGTCTGCCTGTCTTTAATGTGCGTTTACTGTTGTTGTTGTTTAATATGGCGAGTCCCGTCCAACGTGTGTACTAATGTTTTAATTTTATTTAGTAATTTTTTTTGTTTGTCCTTTTATTATGAAAGGGTAAACTCTGGTTCACACTCCAATACAGTTGGTGGCGATAATGCACCTTAACATTGGTGGTGCTACCCGCCATAAGACCGAAGAAGAAGAAGAAGACGACGAAGAAGAAGAATGTGTGTACTACCGTTTAAAGAGACTGACAAAATGTCTGAATTGACAGAGACTCAGATTGAATCCAGTGATGATGAACTCCCAGAGGAGGTCGCCTTCGATGCATCCAAAAGTGCTGCTCTGAAGAGCGTTAAAGACGCACTGGAAGCAGCCAAAAGGTCTGTGAGTGAGTCCACTGGCTTCAGACAGAGCACACGAGTGTATGCGGGCTCAACTTTTTTGTTTTTCGCTTTGTTTTCAGAGAAAAGATCCTACTGAAGGAGAAGCGAAAAAAGAGACAACAGCTGTTTCAAGAACAAAAGGTACTGTCCTCAGGATGTCTACTACATTATTATTGCCAAGAAAAGCGTATACACTCTAAACGTAATTCACAGTAAATTGTGTATTTAACATGTCAAAATCTCATGAAATATTATATGTTGTTTTTCAGAAGAGAAAACGTCTTCCTCAAGAGCTCTTAGAGGAATTTGATAAAGAACCCCAAAAGTAAGATCTCCAGCTAAATGGAAACCTTTTGATTACTTAAATCATTTTGGAAACTTAATAGATTGTTGTGTCTTCATTTTAGACAGACAGGTCCATCAGACAACAAATGTATCAACAAAAAGGTGTCAACAAAGCCATCAGACATCAACAAAGGTAACAGTAAAACCCCTAACCTTCTACATCGTTACACTTTATTTCCTGTTGGTCAGTATCGAATGACAAACAACTCTTTTATAGAGAAGACGAAGACCGGGAACATGCCTAAGAGAATCTCAAAAAGGTAATAATAATAATATGTTTACATTTATCTTACTGAAAGGGTTCCACGTGTACATATGGAAAATGTGTCTGATTTCAGTTTACCAGACAGCTACACGGTAATGAGGATAAAGGATGAATCTGCTGCAAAATCATTGCAACAAAAGGCCATGGACTTCATTCAGTCCCGTCTTTATGGACCAGGAACCAAAAGAACAACCAGTAAGTTAATGCGTTGTGCTGTTCAGATCTTTCTTTTTACCAGATCTTGTAGACCAGTTGAATATTCAAAATACCTGTGTATATTTACCTTAAGATGCAGAGCTTCTGTCCCTCAAAAAGAAACGGGGTGCGAGCAAAGGTGCAGCTGTGGAGTTTGTGAATAAAAAAATTGGGTGAGTAGTGAGATTTTCATGTTTTAGCAAGTACATTGTGTCCTCCATGTGTTTTGTAAAGCAACAGGCTGAGCTGTCTTTATTCATTTATAGGTGCTTCCCAAAAAGCCAGGATTGCAAGGTCCAACAAACGGTTTATACGCCAACAGAAACTGATTCCTTTATGAGATAAAACAGGAGAAAGAACTGCTGAATTATGAGAGTTCAACACATGAAAACTGTCACACCTGGAGGCGGCTTCCATCATCCTGCTGTTTTTGACCATGTGGATCATATTTTTCAAAAAGACGCTTTTAATTATTTCGTGCATTTTTCTTTAAACCTCATATAGTTAAAAAATATTAAACCTTATTATCAAATAAGATAGTAATTTAAAAAGAAATGACTTGGGTTATATCTTGTGTACAAATTAAACTTAAATCGGAACATTTTTAATAGTGGCAGCAGCTGAATGTAAATTTAAGTGTGCATATTTACTCTACACGTCAATAAATGTAAACCTGATCTAAAGATTAACAATTCATGTGTCAGTTACTTTGTACATAAGATTAACTTCATTAAACTAAATGATTACGATGGCCAAGTTATGGTTACAGCATTTTACAAAGAAGCTAAAAGGAAAGTTCACCCAAAAATAAAAAATTCTGTCATTTACTCATGTTGTTCCCGACCCACAGTTCTGCTTATTCTTCAAAACACAAATTAAGATATTTTAAATAAAACCTGAGAGGTTTCTGTCCCCCCATTAAAAGTATAGGTAACTACAACTTGTAAGATCCAAAAAGATTATTAAGGCATCATAAAACGATTTAATATGAATCAAGCAGTTTAGTCTTGTAAAGAAGAGATATATTTAATTCAGGCTTTAATTCACAAATGTACAGACAAACAAGCTTCCATGTTTACCATATGTGATTTGCTATATGTATGATGTGTGTTAATCATCATTTAGATGTAAATAAAAGCCTAAATTAAATATGGTTATGAAGACTGCAATCAAGTAGGACATTGTCGTTATAGCGTACAGGAGGGCGTACAGTACAGTAAGCACGCCGTGAGCCGTTATAATAATGCGTGTATGAGTGCTCTGACGCACTGATCACACATTGTAATTATGCACAGGCACAGCCATTTCCATACATTCACGATAATGTTTTGATTTCTCATGTTTATGTTGCTGTGTTTAGTTATACTGAATGGATCTGTGTTCTGTAGTAATATATACGTCACAGGCGATTGGTTTAGTTTTTTTTTTTGGCATCTTCATGTGGTCCTTGGATATCATCGCACTTCTTCTTCTAAAATGAAAAAAACTATGTGGCTGTTGGCACTGAGAACACATACTATCAACTGATTTTGCTTAAAAGGCTCCTTATATAATTTGGTTCTTTGTTGTCCTTTTGGAGTTTCTAAGTGTACTTTTTTGGAAAGACATCTAAATTTATCTTGAAAAAGCTTGCAGAAAATACAGATTTTTGAGAATCACCCTTCAATTTTTTGGTTTACTTTGCTGGATATAGCAAATTGTGACAAAATAAACATTTGAAACAAGATAAATTGTCTATGCTTAATTTCATGAAGTGTGCGATTAATCGCAGAAAAAGGAATGTATTACATTAATAAATTATTTATCATGCAGCCCTACTTTTAACCCAAAAAGCAAACTATGCCCCCCCTCGAACTGGTTGTCTTTAAAACACAAATCTTGTGTAATCCCAGGCTATCTGTAATCAGATGCACATTTGAAACTGGATTAACATGCGTTTCATAAACACATAATCCTTTCTGGATTACAATGCGCCATCAAAATTATAAAATGAATTATTCTAGTTGCTGTGAGAAAAGGCTATAAATGATCCGCCACCTGCAGGATCCTCGCATGCGATAGCCTTCTAGCCAGACAATTCTTGTTTGACAACTGGTGACGTAATGATGCAGCAGCATGCTCAAACCTACCCCGTACCACTCAAATTAGAAAACATTATTATAAACTAACCGTTGTGAATCGGGCTAAAGACGATCATTTTGAACACTGGCTGGTCATGTACTTTCTCAAATATTAATTTCGGATCATTTTTAACCAAAAAAAAAAAAAAAATGTGCCAGATTGCAGTTTGTTTTGGTTACCTGCAAGTGGAGAGATAGAAACCTCTCAGGTTTCAACAAAAATATCTTCATTTATGTAATGAAAGAGTAACCAAAGTCTCACAAGTTTTAGTAGATGAGAATTTACACAATTTTCACTTTTGGGTGAACTAAGACGACACTCAGTTTGGCTTTTTTAAAGCTCTTCGTGGTGTAATCGCATACTTAATACTTGTGTAACATTAAAACACTCGCTGAAATGTCAAAACAGACGGGTATATCTCGTTCAACTGGGTATTAACGTTTTATTACTGAAAATGATAAGACAGTGTTGATGACAATACTGTACCATTCTCCTTGTTTTAAAAGTACTGATGATCCGAGGGATTGACTGGTAAACAAGAGGAGAAAAAACAATGGAGCAGGCTTGCCTCTTGCCACTGGATATGACCTTAATTTCACTATATTCCTGTCGCACATCCAAACTGCACAAAACATAGTGCAGGCAACGATGATGAGAGAACGCCTGAATATGGACTTTTTAAAAGATGGAGTAAGAGATCGGGTGGATGAAAAGACCAAAGACATCCAATACAATCACAAATCAAAGTGTCCGAACATTGCATCAATCCTGCTGTGCAGTTGGCAGAGGGAGGGTGCGCTTGTTTAAAAAAGGGCATAACTCATACAAGCTCACACTAATGCTCTATTCTAAATACCACCACTAAGGATGACTCCAGCAGTGTTAGGTTTTCTGGGTTTTAATTTTTTTTACTGTAAGATAACTAAATGTTCCACTCCTCGTGTTAAAATAATTTCAATATTTTTTCTCTTTTTTTTTTCCTTTTCCTTTTTTTAAATGGTAAAGTACACAAGCTGAGACCTGAAAATAGCAGGGTGTTGCCGCGGTGTGACCATAGTTATCCGGTCTCTCTCACTCTGCCAGCTTTCAACCAAGAACAAATATATCTTATATGCAAGTTTACTGATAATAACATTAATTACGTCATAATAATTTTCCTCATGCCTTGTAAATTAGGAAACAATCAGCCTGCTGCAACCCCCACCCCCCACCTCCTTCCCTCCCCCAAAATAAAAAAGACAAAAGGAAAAAATAAAATAAAAACCATAATGATTGGGGATTTTATCTGACTTTTAAGAACCCCTCTTCCTAATGTATCTTTAGGCCCAGGTGAAGAGGATCCAGTCTTGTCAGAGAGCCAGGATGGGTCTGGCCATGTGGAGGCTCAGTTCATCAGGCCATGGTTTCAAAGCTGTCCCCAGTTTTTTTGGGAGTCTGGGATGGACCGGTATGATGTGGGCCTCTTTCACGTTGTCATTTAAAGGGATGATTCTCCAGGGGTTAGTGCAGGTAATCATCCACTGATGCGAAGGCGCAGGATCCGCTGCCTGTGCGAGCCATGAGGGACAGACACTGAGCTGCCTGGCCGACGGCGAGCGCCAAGGGAGGCTGCTTTGGCAGGTTATGAGTCTCTGCATGAGGGAAAAAAGTAACATTAAATGCTAAATGCCTATGTTGAATTGTTAGATTCAAGAGTAAGCTCTAATAAACAGCAATACACACCACCATTCACCACTAAATGTATGCTTTTATTTACCAAAGACGCATTAAATTGATTAAAAGGGACAGGTTAAGACTTTCATAATGTTACAAAACCATCCTATTTTAAATACACGCAGTTCCTTTTGCACTTTCTCTCCTTAAATGTATCCTGAAAAATATTGTATCAGTGTTTCCACAAAGATATTAACCACCACAAGTTTTCACATGATATATAAGAAGTTTCTTGAGCAGAATCCGCAATTAAATGATAGCTGGAAATCATGTGACACTGAAAACTGGAGTAATGATGCTGTAAATTCAGCTTTACATCACAAGAATAATTACCTTGAAATATATTCAAATATGAAATGGTTATTTTAAATCATAATAATTTTTCACAATAGTAACCGTTCAAAACTATTTGAATGCTAGCGTTAACGCCATATACAGTGGGGCAAAAAAGTATTTAGTCAGCCACCAATTGTGCAAGTTCTCCCACTTAAAAAGATGAGAGAGGCCTGTATTTTTCATCATAGGTATACCTCAACTACGAGAGACAAAATGAGGAAAAAAAATCCAGAAATTCACATTGTAGGATTTTTAAAGAATTATTTGGTAAATTCCTCGGTAAAATAAGTTTTTGGTCACTTACAAACAAGCAAGATTTCTGGACCTCACAGACCTGTAACTTCTTCTTTAAGAGCTCCTCTGTCCTCCACTCGTTACCTATATTAATGGCATCTGTTTGAACTCGTAATCAGTATAAAAGACACCTGTCCACAAACAGTCACACTCCAAACTCCACCAATGGCCAAGACCAAAGAGCTGTCAAAAGACACCAGAAACAAAATTGTGGACCTGCACCAGGCTGGGAAGACTGAATCTGTAATAGGTAAGCAGCTTGGTGTGAAGATATCAACTGTGGGAGCAATTATTAGAATATGGAAGACATACAAGACCACTGATATTCTCCCTCGATCTGGGGCTCCACGCAATATCTCACCCTGTGGGGTCAAAATGATCCCAAGAACTGTGAGCAAAAATCCCAGAACCACACGTGGGAACCTAGTGAATGACCTGCAGAGAGCTAACAGAGAAAGTAACAAAGGCTACCATCAGTAAAACACTGTGCCGCCAGGGACTCAAATCCAGCAGTGCCAGACGTGTCCCCCTGCTTAAGCCAGTACTTGTCCAGGCCCGTCTGAAGTTTGCTATAGAGCATTTGGATGATCCAGAAGAGGTTTGGGAGAATGTCATATGGTCAGATGAACCAAAATAGAATTTTGGAAAAAACTCAACTTGTCGTGTTTGGAGAAAGAATGCTGAGTTGCATCCAAAACACCATACCTACTGTGAAGCATGGGGGTGGAAACATCATGTTTTTGGGGCTGTTTTTCTGCAAAGGGACCAGGACGACTGATCCGTGTAAACGAAAGAATGAATGGGGCCATGTATCGTGAGATTTTGAGTGAAAACCTCCTTCCATGAGCAAGGGCATTGAAGATGAAACGTGACTGGAGTCTTTCAGCTGACAATGACGGCCAAACACAACACAACACCCGCCCGAGCAACGAAGGAGTGGCTTTCGTAAAAGCATTTCAAGGAGTCCTGGAGTGGCTACTCTCCATCTCAACCCCATTGAAAATCTTTGGAGGGAGTTGAAAATGTGTTGCCCAGTGACAGCCCCAAAATGTTACTGCTCTATAGGAGATCTGCATGGAGGAATGGGCCGAAATATACCAGCAACAGTGTGTGAAAACCTGTGAAGACTTACAGAAAACGTTTGACCTCGTCATTGCCAACAAAGGGTATATAACAAAAATATTGAGATGAAATTTTGTTATTGACCAAATACTATTTTCCACCAGAATGTGCCACAAAAATAATTTCTTTAAAAATCCTACAATGTGATTTTCTGGATTTTTTTTTCTCATTTTGTCTCTCATAGTTGAGGTACACCTATGATGAAAATTACAGGCCTCTCTCATCTTTTTAAGTGGGAGAACTTGCACAATTGGTGGCTGACTAAATACTTTTTTCCCCCACTGTAAATATGATCTAATACACAAATGACATCATAGTGTGGACAGTGTAGACAGTTCTGAAGCTGCATTGACCAGCAAAAAACATGAGTGATCAACAAAAAAATTTGATATATTATCCGGTTGTTCCTGACAATAAGCATCTAGCTTAGTTTCAGGAAAAGAAGCCTTTTTGGCTCAAATACACTGGATGCAGTTTTGAGCATGTTATCAATATTATATGTAGACTGACGGAGAGATGAGAAGAGAAAAATTAAAACAATTTATTCATAAATAATGTGTATGGATTGTAAACTTGGCATATTAATGTGCATATTTGCAAAATATTAAAACAGTCTTTGCATGTGTTATGTGGCAGGATCCTTCTACAGACCTACAAAAGGGCTGATGAGGGATCTGCAGCACCATGATTTATCCGAAAATCTGTTTAAAAAAAAAAATCTAAATACAGCATTATGTTGCTCACTTAGGCTTTTTTGCTCACTTTTCTTAATTCTGAAAGCAACAAAGGGATCACTGTGGTGACAAAGTTGTTCTGATTTGATCAAAGGTGGTACTTGGCCTGAAAAGATTGAGAACAAATGTTCTAATATATGAAAGCTAATGCGGTACCTACCTAATATTGCACTGTTGAGTGTTGAGCAGACAGGCTCTCTCTGGATGGAGTCTAGCTGGTAGCCCACAGGGCTGTTCCATGGATCTGAATATGCCAGCAAACTGAATGCATCCTGCAAGAACAGAGACAGTAAGAGGTTTCAGGATAAAACATGTATACATATATACAGTGGGGAAAAAAAGTATTTAGTCAGCCACCAATTGTGCAAGTTCTCCCACTTTAAAAGATGATAGTAGGCCTGTATTTTCATCATAGGTTATACCTCAACTATGAGGACAAAATAGAAAAAAAAAATCAGAAATCACATTGTGGATTGTACAGAATTTTATGTGCAAATTTATGGGTGAAAATAGTATTTGGTCAATAACAAAATTTAATCTCAATACTTTGTTATATACCCTTTGTTGGCAATGATAGAGGTCAAACGTTTTCTGTAAGTCTTCACAAGGTTTTCACACACTGTTGCTGGTATTTTGGCCCATTCCTCCATGCAGATCTCCTCTAGAGCAGTAATGTTTTGGGTCTGTCGCTGGGCAACACGGATTTTCACTCCCTCCAAAGATTTTCTATGGGGTTGAGATCTGGAGACTGGCTAGGCCACTCCAGGACCTTGAAATGCTTCTTACGAAGCCACTCCTTCGTTGCCCGGGTGGTGTGTTTGGGATCATTGTCATGCTGAAAGACCCAGCCACGTTTCATCTTCAATGCCCTTGCTGATGGAAGGAGGTTTTCACTCAAAATCTCACGATACATGGCCCCATTCATTCTTTCGTTACACGGATCAGTCGTCCTGGTCCCCTTTGCAGAAAAACAGCCCCAAATCATGATGTTTCCACCCCCATGCTTCAAAGTAGGTATGGTGTTCTTTGGAAGTAACTCAGCATTCTTTCTCCTCCAAACAAAGTTGAGTTTTTACCAAAAAGTTCTAAATTGGTTTCATCTGACCATATGACATTCCCCCAATCCTCTTCTGGATCATCCAAATGCTCTCTAGCAAACTTCAGACGGGCCTGGACATGTACTGGCTTAAGCAGGGGGACACGTCTTGCACTGCAGGATTTGAGTCCCTGGCGGCGCAGTGTGTTACTGATGGTAGCCTTTGTTACTTTGGTCCCAGCTCTCTGCAGGTCTTTCACTAGGTCCCCCCGTGTGGTTCTCGGATTTTTGCTCACAGTTCTTGTGATCATTTTGACCCCACGGGGTGAGATCTTGCATGGATCCCCAGATCGAGGGAGATTATCAGTGGTTTTGTATGTCTTCCATTTTTTAATAATTGTTGATTTCTTCACACCAAGCTGCTACCTATTGCAGATTCAGTCTTCCCAGCCTGGTGCAGGTCTACAATTTTGTTTCTGGTGTCCTTTGACAGCTCTTTGGTCTTGGCCATGGTGGAGTTTGGAGTGTGACTGTTTGAGGTTGTGGACAGGTGTCTTTTATACTGATAACGAGTTCAAACAGATGCCATTAATACAGGTAACCAGTGGAGGACAGAGGAGCCTCTTAAAGAAGAAGTTACAGGTCTGTGAGAGCCAGAAATCTTGCTTGTTTGTAGGTGACCAAATACTTATTTTACCGAGGAATTTACCAATTAATTCTTTAAAAATCCTACAATGTGATTTTCTGGATTTTTTTTTTCTTATTTTGTTTCTCATAGTTGAGGTATACCTTTGATGAAAATGACAGGCCTCTCTCATCTTTTTAAGTGGGAGAACTTGCACAATTGGTGGCTGACTAAATACTTTTTTGCCCCACTGTACATCTCCATGCTTACTGGCCATTACCACCATAACCAAAATACATTTTATACTATGTTTTCCTAAAGACCATTTTAAATCATATATGTGATTATAAGTACAAACTGTACAAGTGTATATATTAAAGGCAGTACCTTGAGCATCTTCTTATTGGCTGAGTTTTTGCCCCTCTCACGGCGCAAGTGTTCACTCATGCCCTGTAGCTCTCGGCCAAACTGAATCATCCTCTCAATGGCTGCCTGGCTCCCTCCGCACAACTGCCTCTTGGACTGAGCACTATCCACTTCTGTGTACAGAACATTTAATCCTTTTAAAATGGTACACAAGATTCATTTGCATAACATAATTGACTAAAGTCACACACACACAACATCAGATATGATAAACAGATCACACAGGAAAAACCCTTTGACCCACAACAAATTTCATTGTAGACACACAGGAAGTTATCAAAAGACTGAGGTCACTTGATGTTCTCACCCATATCTCCATCACATTCCTCCAAGTCTATCCCGTGAGTAGAGCTGCCATTCAGAAATCCATTTGAAGAGGATTCAGACACTCCGTTTGAGAAGTGATCAACCTCCATCTCCACCTCAGCACTGCAAGGAAGAGTCAACATTTACACAACAGGCTTATTTTGTGCTGTACAGTTACTATGAAAATATCTGAAGACGGTTATGAAAATGAATGTTAAAAATAAATATATGACATGAAAACCTGTCTATGAAAACATGAACACGTGATTAGGACATGTTAGATTATGATTATGATGAAGCATCTAAAAAGGAATAGCTGCCTGAGGTGAAGCTGAGTGACTTTTTGACAATAAACTGAAGCCCATTCTATGACAAATCCTATGATAATAATCAGTTAACTTCGATACATAACATAGACGTAACATTTCAACTTGTGTCTGCACAAAAGGATGCAAGCGCCAGTGAATTTTAAGTTATGCGCTATAGCGAGAGAAAGCTCCCGCTGTAATAACAGCGCGCTGAAACACGGGCAAGGAAAGCAGACAGAATTTATTATAGATTTCACATTCTATAAAATTCTCATTATAATGCCATGTTTATGGCAGATTTGTGCTTTATTTTCATCTACATTACACCAAGTGATTCCTGATACCATACAAAGTACGAAAACAATTTTAATTGGTGGTGGTGGTTGCGGAGATTGGTTTTAATCAGCTGTGGTTGAGGAGAGACCCCCCCCCCCCCCCCACACCTGATTGTAAAGTGCTTTGGGTGTACAACCATACACAAAAGCGCTATATAAATGCATCATTCATTCATTCATTCATTCAATTGAAGTATGCCTAGTGCCTACTATTGAACAAATATGATGAAAAAAGCATTGCTGCATTATTATAACATCAGTATTTAAAAAAAACAAATATCTAAAAGCAATATAACCATCTCAAATAACTCCGTCAATATCGGGCATTGCATTTGAGCATGAAACTAAACACTGGTAATATGCAGCACATTCAGCATGTTAATAAATGTTAAAGCTGCAGTCCGTAAATTTTGCCTCTTTGTCGTCATCTCTGTTTGAAAACCTGGAATTGCAGTTACTTGCGGAATTATCTTCCTTGCGTGGGTTGTAAATCGGCACGGCTCCAGCACGGATGAATCTAATGTTCTGAAGAGTATGTGTGGCAGTCAGTCACCGCACCGGTGTGAATCCTATAGTTAGTAATCAGATTCTAGCCTACGTCTTGTAATACATGACCCAAATAAGAATTTTCCCCAGATATTGTCATCTGAACAAGTAACAAGTCTGCCACATTTGTTCTGACCAACTGAATAAAAAAAACATAACAAAAATAAATTGTGCTACCAATAGTGATTTAATCTAAAGATTGGTTAGCTCATATCCCTTCAAACCTTTCAAATTATTATTATTATTGTTATACTTTATTCTCGGATTCTAATTTTCAATAAGCACTGCGTGACTATGAGTAGCCTATAGTGTGTGTGTAGATTTCAATTTCTGTACAGTCTAATCTCTAATTGTCATACCATTCGAATTTCATATTAAGAAATTATTTTAACCCAAAAAGCAAACTATGCTCCCTTCGAACTGGTTGTCTTTAAAATACAAATCTTGTGTAATCCCAGGCTATCTGTAATCAGAAGCACATTTAAAACTGGAATATAATTTAATTTCATTCACATGCGTTTCATATAATCCTTTCTGGATTACAATCCCCCATCAAAATGATTTTTTGACATTTAATTATTCCAGCTGCTGTGAGAAAAGGCTATAAACAATCGGCCACCTGCAGGATCCTCACATGCGATAGCCTACTAGCCAGGACAACTTCTTTATGTTTACAGACGTGACGTAATGATGCAGTGCCATGCTCGAATTTCCTGCAAAAACCTACCCATACCACTCAAATTAGAAAACATTATTATAAGCTAAACATTGTGAATCGGGCTACAGTAAGGCGATAGTTTTGAACACTGGCTGGTTATGTACTTGCTCAAATATTGATTTTGGATTATTTTTAACCAAAAAAAAAAGTTACTGACTGCAGTTTTAATATCCCAACGCATATTAGATCAATCAGATATGCATGTAGACATGCTTCTCTCTTCTCATGTCTATATTTTGGACCGCATGCTGTGGCAAGCTAAACAATCAGAGCTCAGGGTGCCGCCCAAAGTGCTGAATCAGAAGTTTTATTTTTTTCCCCCACGATCATCGTTTTCATGATCGATCGTCGCTGTCACGGCAGAGCACTCGAGTACTCAATCATTGTTGCACATCCCTAAACAGATCATTAGGGAAAAAAAGGAGGGATCTATGGATTTTGAGATGTGGGTGCTACACTCAAAAATGAATGTGAGCTTGTGGAGGGGAAAAATTTAAGTGGACTAAAACATTGGAGAAGTCTGTCATACATCACCAGAGAAAGGTCTGTAATTTCACTGGAAGCTCCAGTTATGACATTTTAAATATACATTATTATGTCAAAATAATTTACAAATAATAAACATATACACATACGAACTGTTCACTATAACATCATGCATATACAAAACATAAGGTGGATTTTAATTTCATGTAAACTTTAAGGATATTTCAAAGTGCTATGGAACAAAGCCATACCCAACGTTGGTCTGCTGACTCCGACTGCCGTTCAGGACACCAAGCTCAGGGCTTGGCATGGTAGGGGGACATGACTTGTGACTATGGGCCGAAGTGTGGCCTTTACTTGATGAAACTCCATTACAGTAATTACTATCAAAACCTGGAGAAAGAAGAAAGTGCAAATGATCAGTGATAACATCTCCTATTCCTGATCAACAGGTCATTCTGGTCTAGGACTAGTTTTGATTTAAAAAATGACCGAATTAGCAGTTCTCAACCTTTTTGACTCCCCTGTCTGTCCAACACAATATTCGAAGGCCCACCTATCTAAGCCAACATACCTCTGGTACCTCTGTTATATTGTCAGTTTAATGATGTGCATCTTTACTTTTGGTGTTTATCAGCATTTTTTTTAATTATGCAAATATAACGCAATTTAAATAATTGTAAGACTTTTAGGGGCTCCCTGTTCGAGAACCACTAATCAAAATGGCCATTTCAATGAAGACTACATAAGGAGCTAGCGCACTGGGTAGTTAAAGGAACTAGCTACCAGGGCGGTCCCCTGAAAACTAAATTCTCCCCTAGGGCCATTTTCCTGGTTGTATTTGCAGTTGCACCATCAGTTCCTGGACTTCATTTGTGGAGTTAATATATGCAAACTGTGTGTTTATACAGCTTTTTTAAAATTGTGGGTGCCAGAGTTTGTATGGTATGCATTCGGCCAATCAACATACACTTACGCCTCTGGTAGTTCCTATTGTGCTGGGTTAGACCCTACTCTGAAGTAGGAGCTAATTTAGTCTCCTCAAAACCTATTCCCAGTTCTTGCGGTGTGAAAACGTCAAAAAGAGGGTACTTATAAGGAACTAAAAATGTTTCTCTGGTGCAAAAGCCCCTATTTTTGTAAGATCATTTTGGTAAGATATTTTTTTCACCCATGCTGGAAGAAAAAAATCAGTGGATATAATATGTACCTGTCTGGTAGGTCTGGGAGCTGCTGGCTTTGTGAACAGGGCTGTTGAAGAGACGGGGGGAGCCTGGGTAACTATCCTGTGACTTAGGACTCCTCCCACCGAGACACCTGACCTCACTGTCAGTGCCATTCACCATCTCAATGAACTGCCTGACTCTGGAAAGAGAGAGATGTAGATACATTATGCATTTGGTTTCTTTACTGAAGACGTGCTAATTCCTGAAAGATGGCACATATCTCACTTACTTCAACATAAACAGGAGGTCTGGGTTTAACTCTAACAGGCTTGGGTAAAGTTGTTGAGTGGTCTCTATAGCCTCTCCCATTCTGCCAGATAGGACCAGCTTCTGGATCTCTGCAGTCACAAACGTGAAATCATTACTCAGCATTGAGTTGAGAATGTTCAACCCTGAAAGCATGCTAACATGCAGTGATGAATCATTCAGACTGATTCAATTCAACCATTGGACCAGAAACTGTGCCAATTTGATTTCATGTTGACTTTAACAATCATACAAACCCAAAATAAGACCCAGATAAGTCTGAACAGCCTATTTGTGTTGCCTGTGAAGACTCACTCTGTCTATTTTTGATAGAAGCAAGTTCCTCGTGTACGGCCTGGTCAGTTGATTTGGCAAAGACCTCAGCAGTGGCACAGTAGCTGTGGTGAACCAGATAGGAGGCCACCATTCTAATAAGAGAGAGCAAACAGGTCAAAAAAAGACAAAAAAAACGCCACTAGCATATCCATTCATTACCTCTAGAAAGGTTTTGAAAATAGAAAATATTCCAAATCAAAAGTACTCACTTCTGAATCATGGCCTGCCATTCTCCTTCTCTCTCCCCAATGGGGAAACGGTCAATCTGGGCTTGGATTTTGGTTCTCCATTCACGCATGTAGTCCTCAATATCAAAGACAAACGGATGCTGCCCAAAATTGGCGTCCACGACCTCCCCTGGGGTCTGTAGACCCACTGTGGGATACAGGTTGGGCTAAAAGCAAAATAAGCACATTTTAATAAATGTGGACTATAGTTACTGGCTAATTTACCAGTTTTTTATTATTAATGGTGTGTATTGTAAGCACAATGAGATTAGCTTAAAAAAGACGATGGAAAATGTGCCTTGATTTAGGTCGATCATGGGCGTTCAGAAAAAACAGCAGATTTTAATCGGATTTCAAACCACGACTACATAATTATCAGTCAGGTCAGGGGCAGACACATATGAGTCATTTTCTGATGCTTTCAGTAGAATAACTCTGGGAGGGTCTGTGCTCACAGTCCAATAGAAAGAAAGGTCAGGGCTGCTAAACTGACATACTTCACAGAAGTACTCAGAGTAGCATGAATGCTGGTCACCAGCCAGCTGTGTTTTCTGCTGAATGGATTATTGTTTTAGCCCCACACAGGCCTCTGTTCAGTTAGCAAGAGCAAAGCTTAGGGGCTGTCAGTCCAACATCTTGAATGATGAAGAAAGGAAGGAAAGACGAAACAATAGCAAAAGGCTTCCTCAACAATATCTAAAAATATTACAATAGAATGAAAAATATACAAATGATCAATCACCCCATGACCTCCAGGCAGTGAAACGCAAAAACATATCTATAAAGCTACAAAAGATATGTCACTGCAAGTTCAATATTTAGACAACAAACATACAAAATGTAACATTTTCACAAAACACATGAGTACGTAATCAGAATGTAAACAGCCATAGATTTATCTGAATAAACTATTGGAGGATAGACTACATACTACAAACTACAATAAAACTATAATAAACAACATAATATACACCACCATTCAAAAGAATAATTTCTGTTTTAAAATTCAAAATTTCTTTTATGCAGCAAGGATACATTAAATTGAACAAAAATGATGCTAAAGACATTTAAAATGTTATAAAAATGTCTATTTTCAAATAAATGCTGTTCTTTTGAACTTTCTATTCATCATCGAATCCTGAAAAATAAAGTGTCACAGTTTCCAAAAAATGTTGAGCAGCACAACCGTTTCCAAATGGTCTAAAAGATCATGTGACACTGAAGACTGGCTGCTGAAAATTCAGTTTTACCATCAGAGGAATAAATTGCATTTGGAAATATATAGACAGCTTATTTTAAAATGCAATAATATTTCTGCTTTTGGTACATTTTTGATCAAATGAATTATCAAATCGACCCCAGACTTTTGATAGGTAGTGTAATAATGCAGCAAAAAATTTATTTCAAGCTTAGTGGTGTTTAAGAAAAATAAAGACTTACCGGTAAATCTGTAAAAGCTATCCCTGAAAAAACAAAACAAAAAAGAATTACACTATTATTAAAATAAATTCAAGATTTGAATTTGAAACTGCCAGTTCAGTAGCCAATAGCTCAAATTACAAAATCATCCTAAATGAAAAATATTTTTACAGATGTGTACATGATGTTAAAGTGCTCACTGAATTGATGACCAGTAATAAATAAAGACCAAATAACCACAGTTAAGTTTAAGACAAGCATTTGATCTTAATGTGCAATTCAAATGTTTACTACCTAGACTGTGACCATTTTTTGTGTAGAAACAGGTATTGTTGATGAGGTTCACACAGCAGCCGATCACATCGCCTGTTGTGAATGTGGGACCATAGGGCTGCCCAGTGCCAGATGAGCAGAAGGAGTGGCCGTCATCTCCATGATATCCATATGAGTGTTTGTCCCAACCTAAGTGCAGGACATTGTACACATTCTGGTGATTTTTGGAAACAATGAACCATAAAAAACACTAAGGAAACTCTAAGCTCTATAAATTCTTATCTCCCTGGCAAGCTGCAGTCTCACAGAGGAACACCCTGTGGGAGTCAAAAGGTGGAGGACCAACTTAACATGCCCACTAGCTGCATCTAAACTACAAAACCTATAGTTATAGTACACCTATAGTGATCATAGACATTTTAGATACAAACAACCTGAAAACATGACGTTTTACCTGGAAGTCTGTTCATGTTGACACCTTGAGCTGACAGGCCAATCCCCATGTACCTGCTCACAAAAACAGCATTTATTTGATAAAATGTTCTACATCAGAGCAGGTTAAAACTGCTCAGCCTAAAAATTAAAGGTACACACAGTAATTTTTATCCCTGAAGAAAATGAATGACTGAAAATGCTTAAAATCAAGTATACCTACATGAGACGGAGTTATTTTAGTATCACTTATAACTCCTTTTGTATTTGTATATTTTGTATTTACATATTAATTTTAGTCAAACATTTTGTAATTTTTTTTAAATTTAGTTTTAGTTTAGTACATCAAGTTTAATGTACTCATGGAAATGAGATGTTAGCAACCAGCTAAAATAAAATATACATTTTTTGAAAATTTAGTTTCATTTCAGTTAACATTTATTTTAAGTACTTTTTTTATGGTTTTAGTTTTAGATAACGATGATAACTCTGGACTGAATTGTTCATTTTTCATGGAACAGGTCACCTCATGAGAGCCGCCATGTTGAAATCACATGACCAGCATTACCAATACTAATCATTTCTGTAAACCTCTTATTATCCAACATTTTTACTCTCAGAATAAATTAATTATGGCTGACTTCTAATAGATAATTTCTAAAAAGACATTAGTAAATGAAAACTTTTGCATAATGCTACATCCAAGCCACTAGGTAAAGTCCAGGACAACTGTTACACAGCCACATAAACTAACAATTACTGAGTGCACCTTTAAATGTTCCCTTAAAAGGGAATGCTCCATTTCTTAAAGTAATTTAAGAAAATACTGAATCCTTCACATACCCATCTCGTCCTTTACTGATAATTTTCACCTCAAAGTAATAGACCCCGCAGGCAGCTGGAATAGGGTGTGTTGCACGGACAGATGCCGCATCTTTTGGGGTCTTTCCATGACCTGGATGACATAAACACAATCATTTACAACTGCTAATAGCTTGTGTCACTCACAAGGAGCACCAGAACATTTGTAATGTTATAACATCGCCAGAGGTCGCCAATGGCAAAAAACACTTGTTTAAAAATAATCAATGTAAATATAACCAACTGATTATATTTTGCCTGGCAACAGCAAAGACACTGCACATTTGCCTTGATATTTAAAAAAAAATATATATATTTTATTACATGCGAATATGCTCTAAATTTGGGAATTCATATTTATTGTCATTTTAATTAGCAATAACCAACAAACCAATGTCAGAAATTTGTTTAAAATATTATTTATTATTATTAACATCTAATGTTTGCCCCTGAAATAAATTTATTTATTCATTTATAAAAGGCATGCCACCTCATTTAAATGTTTCTATTTGATTTTTTCAACTTTAGTTAATCTGTAATGTTGTTGTTTGAGCATAAAAAATATCTGCAAATTTACAAAGCTCAAAGTCCAATTCAAAAAAAGATATTTTATTTAACAGAAATCACTTTTCAAAACTACAACGCTATTTCCGATTTGTTGATATCACAATACCGACGAATGGGATGAGACCCGATTGAGCTGCACTAGAGAAGGCAACGAGTGTTATCACAATGTCGGAGACGCACTAGTTTCCCCAAGGCAGATGAACTTAGAGTGGTTACAATCATCCGGGTTTAAATCGCGTTCAAATTTATTTGATTTTGCAATATTTACACTGAAGCTTGCAGGAGGCTATGGTAAGGGGCAGGACATTTCCCGACACCGCCGAGTGCTGCCATTTACAACACACACTGGCCCAGCTAACCAAACACAGCACATTTCGTATTTCAGAAGGCCGCCTTCATTTGATACAGAAGCTATTCGAGCCGTTCATGCCAGACTGGGGATAGTGGTGTTGTAATAATGTAAAATATGTGAAAAATAATGTGTTTTTTCAAACAACCTAGTATGAGAGCCTGTTCTAGTACACCCCCAAAACAAAATCAAGACTTTGTAAAAGAGCATAATATGACCCCTTTAAATAAATCTCCATTTAAAACTATTATATTTAGTTTTTTTTTTTTAAATCCCTTTTCTGACAAAATATGTCAGTAATTATAAACCAACCAACATCAAATACAAAGAGCAGTAAATATGCACAATATAACATGAACCAAAAAATTATTGTCATATATACTAATACAGTGGGGAAAAAAAGTATTAGGTCAGCCACCAATTGTGCAAGTTCTCCCACTTAAAAAGATTATAGAGGCCTGTAATTTTCATCATAGGTAAACCTCAACTATGAGAACAAAATGAGAAAAAATCCAGAAAATCACATTGTACAATTTTTAAAGAATTTATTTGCAAATTAAGGTGGAAAATAAGTATTTGGTCACCTACAAACAAGCGATTTCTGGCTCTCCCAGACCTGTAACTTCTTCTTTAAGAGGCTCCTCTGTCTTCCACTGGTTACCTGTATTAATGGCATTTGTTTGAACTCGTTGTCAGTATAAAAGAAACCTGTCCACAACCTCAAACAGTCACACTCCAAACTCCACCATCCAAGACCAAAGAGCTGTCAAAGGACATCAGAAACAAAATTGTAGACCTGCAGCAGGCTGTGAAGACTGAATCTGCAATAGGTTAGCAGTTTGGTGTGAAGAAATCAACTGTGGGAGGAATTATTAGAAATGGAAGACATACAAGACCACTGATAATCTCCCTCGATCGGGGGCTCCACGCAAGATCTCACCCCGGGGGTCGGAAGAGGGGTAGAAATGAGAAAAAAAAAATGATCACAAGAACTGTGAGCAAAATCCCAGAACCACACGGGGGGACCTAGTGAATGACCTGCAGAGTAACAAAGGCTACCATCAGTATCACACTGCGCTGCCAGGGACTCAAATCATGCAGTGCCAGACGTGTCTCCCTGCTTAAGCCAGTACATGTTCAGGCCCGTCTGAAGTTTGCTAGAGATCATTTGGATTATCCAGAAGAGGATTGGGAGAATGTATTATGGTCAGATGAAACCAAAATAGAAGTTTTTGGTAAAAACTCAACTTGTAGTGTTTGGAGGAGAAGGAATGCTGAGTTGTATCCAAAGAACATCATACCTACTGTGAATCATGGGGGTGGAAATATCATGCTTTGCAGGGCTGTTTTTCTGCAAAGGGACCAGGAGGACTGATCCGTGTAAACGAAAGAATGGGGCCATGTATCGTGATATTTTGAGTGAAAACCTCCTTCCATCGGCAAGGGCATTGAAGATGAAACGTTGCTGGGTCTTTCAGCATGACAATGATTCCAAACACACCGCCCGGTCAACGAAGGAGTGGCTTCTTAAGAAGTATTTCAAGGTCCTGGAGTGGCCTAGTTAGTCTCCAGATCTCAACCCCATAGAAGATCTTTGGAGGGAGTTGAAAATCCATTTTGCCCAGCGACAGCCCCAAAATATTATTGCTCTAGAGGAGATCTGCATGGAGGAATGGGCCAAAATACCAGCAACAGTGTGTGAAAACCTTGTGAAGACTTACAGAAAACGTTTGACCTCTGTCATTGCCAACATAGGGTATATAACAAAGTATTGAGATTTTTTTAATTTTGTTATTGACCAAATACTTATTTTCCACCATAATTTACCAATTAATTCTTTAAAAATCTTACAATGTGATTTTTCTGGATTTTTTTTTTTCTCATTTTTGTCTCTCATAGTTGAGGTATACCTATGATGAAAATTACAGGCCTCTCTCATCTTTTTAAGTGGGAGAACTTGCACAATTGGTGGCTGACTAAATACTTTTTTTCCCCACTGTAGCTCTCTATTATATATCACTAAGAAAGGTTTTGATGTTGTGGACTTGTTGGGAGTGTTTTCTTTATTTTTACGGTCTCTATCAAAAACACTTTATTTAACAGTCCCCTCTGAGACCGCAAATGCATACAGTATATCTATAGCTATAGGTCACTATAGTGTCTGAAGAGGCATTAAACCCATTATTTACTCATTAACACATAGCTAGACAGGCATGAAATAGAATACTAAAAAATATAACACCAACAAATAATTTTTTCCACACATTTGAAACATAAAACCTAGTATATCATATTTGACTCATAATTTTCTATGCCCTCTACCTGACAAAAATGAAAACCTTAAAACCTGTTGTACACAATACTCTATGCTTTCTGCCCTCAGAATGTTAAAATTTTTTACAAAAAAAAGGTTCTCAAAATTCTAAAAATACTTTTTGCTGTGAAATCTTTAATGATTTTTATAAAGTAAACATAAGAATAACTTTTTATATCATCACTAATAGCACAATACCAACTTTACTGACTAAGACTTAGTCTACTTGATTATCATACAGCTTATTTTTTATTATTGTATTAAAATTATATATATATAATAACACACACTATCTATCTCTCTATCCCACTGAACAAAATTATAAACGCAACACTTTTGTTTTTGCCCCCATTTTTCATGAGCTGAACTCAAAGATCTAAGACTTTTTCTATGTACACAAAAGGCCTATTTCTCTCAAATATTGTTCACAAATCTGTCTAAATATGTGTTAGTGAGAACTTCTCCTTTGCCGATATAATCCATCCACCTCACAGGTGTGGCATATCAAGATGCTGATTAGACAGCATGATTATTGCACAGGTGGGCCTTAGGCTGGCCACAATAAAAGGCCACTCTAAAATGTGCAGTTTTACTTTATTGGGGGGTCCGAAAACCAGTCAGTACTGGTGTGACCACCATTTGCCTCACGCAGAGCAACACATCTCCTTCGCATAGAGTTGATCAGGTTGTTGATTGTGGCCTGTGGAACGTTGGTCCACTCCTCTTCAATGGCTGTGCGAAGTTGCTGGATATTGGCAGGAACTGGAACACGCTGTCGTATACGCTGATTCAGAGCATCACAAACATGCTCAATGGGTGACATTTCCGGGGAGTATGCTGGCCATGCAAGAGTTTGGATGTTTTCAGCTTCCAGGAATTGTTTACAGATCCTTGCAACATGGGGCCGTGCATATCATGCTGCAACATGAGGTGATGGTCGTGGATGAATGGCACAACAATGGGCCTCAGGATCTTGTCACGGTATCTCTGTGCAATCAAAATGCCATCAATGAAATGCTCCTGTGTTTGTTGTCCATAACATACACCTGCCCATACCATAACCCCACCGCCACCATGGGCCACTCGATCCACAACGTTGACATCAGCAAACCGCTCACCCATTTGACGCCATATACGCTGTCTGCCATCTTCCCTGTACAGTGAAAACCGGTATTCATCCGTGAAGAGAACGCCTCTCCAAAGTGCCAGACCCCATCGAATGTGAGCATTTGCCCACACAAGTCGGTTACGACGACAAACTGCAATCAGGTCGAGACCCCGATGAGGAAAACGAGCATGCAGATGAGCTTCCCTGAGACGGTTTCTGACAGTTTGTACAGAAATTCTTTGGTAATGCAAACCGATTGTTGCAGCAGCTGTCTGGGTGGCTGAGCTCAGACGATCTTGGAGGTGAAGTGCGGATGTGGAGTCCTTGCTGGTGTGGTTACACAGGTCTCGTTTTGAGACGTTTTGAATTACTGCCAATTTCTGAACTGCTTTTGGAACGGCTTATGGTAGAGAAATGAACTCATCACGGCACAGCTTCTCGTGTGGACATTCCTGCAGTAGCATGTCAATTGCAACTCTCCCTCAAACTTACTGACATCTGTGGCATTGTGCTGTGTGATAAAACTGCACATTTTAGAGTGGCCTTTTGTTGTGGCCAGCCTAAAGCCCCGTTCACACTAGCAGCAACTTTTGTCGCTGCATGTCGCCAGTGGCTGGCGATGAGGTTGCTAGTGGGCAATCTCAATACTGGTTGCCTTGACAGCAAATCAGGTTTTGTGCTTCTAAATACAAACATTTTGGAGGCAAAAGAATAAATATAATATAAATATGAATTAAATCTGTACATACAAATAAAATTAATGAGAAACAGAGCCTACTTTCTTCCATTGTGTATGTTTATCTACGGCGCTGAGAGGAGAACGATCACATGAGCTCTACGGTCTTCTTTCTTATTGGCTGTCGCTCCCGAAAGTCGCTCTTCATTTGCATAAAGTTGAAGGATTCAACAGTCACTGTCGCTTGCTATCGCCGGAAATCGCCAGCTCTCCATTGAAATGAATGGGATTGTGTCGCTTTGCTGTTTGCGTGGCGCCTGTATTGGAATGGGGCTTAAGGCACACCTGTGCAATAATCATGCTGTCTAATCAGCATCTTGATATGCTACACCTGTGAGGTGGATGGATTATCTCGGCAAAGGAGAAGTGTTTACTAACACAGATTTAGACAGATTTTGTGAACAATATTTGAGAGAAATAGGCCTTTTGTACATAGAAAAAAGTCTTAGATCTTTGAGTTCAGCTCATAAAAAATGGGGGCGAAAACAAAAGTGTTGCGTTTATAATTTTGTTCAGTGTATATTAGGGGTTGAACGACTTCTGATTTTTTGTCTTCTGAAAAAAGTCGAGTTTTATGTGATGAAATTCGGGTCGAAGTCGACTAGTCGCTGATGACGTCATTAATGAACAAATAAGTCTGGGGCTGTGATAAACACCTTGTGCACAGCTATGACATATGGCACAGCGCTGCCCACATGGCTGTTGCTCCTATAACAGCTTTTTTATCAGTTCTTTTGTCTTTGGGTCGTTATATTTCTCACAGATTTCTGCTCGTTCTAAATCAGATACAGATAAAGTAGCACAGTAAAGATTACATTAATATGAATGCATTAGTGTGAGCGATTGCGTGTGTGAATTAATTCTGCCTGGCATCGTCTCTCTACTAGTAGTGAAGCTGTAGGATTTAGTTAAGAAATGTATGCTTGAACTTTTCAGTTTCTAAGCCATTTTATTGAGAAATCACAGAACAGTGTTGACAATACATTTCCGCGCTGAATGATTCTATGCGCGTGATGTATGCTACTGTCTGTAGCCTATGTGTGTGCGTTACAGTGCTGCAGCGCATTAGATTAGAATGGCGATTCATTTACCTGTATAATAAGCTTTTTAAAACGTGCATTCTCCCGTTCAGTTTTCGAGCATCCAGTAATATAATCACAGATGTCTTGTGGATCGCTTTCAGATTATGCATTTATTTGTCATTTGAACTGTCTGGAAACGGAGCGTAAATGTGTAATTCCTTCAAAGATTTCTTATCCTGCTGCACCCTCTATAGGACCAGCGACTAGTCAACGTCAAGCTTAAAGCATCATGGCAAAGCATTGAAGTCGACTAGTCGTGCACCCCTATTTGTATATATAATATATATTATATATATATATATATATAATATATACACACAGTGCGTACGGAAAGTATTCAGACCCCCTTAATTTTCACTCTTTGTTATATTGCAGACATTTGATAAAATCATTTAAGTTAATTTTTTTCACTCATTAATGTACACACAGCACCCCATAATGACAGAAACACAGAATTGTTGACATTTTTGCTGATTTATTAAAAAAGAAAAACTGTAATATCATATGGTCCTAAGTATTCAGACCCGTTGCTGTGACACTCATATATTTACTCAGGTGCTGTCTATTTCTTCTGATAATCCTTGAGATGGTTCTACTCCTTCATTTGAGTCCAGTTGTGTTTGATTATACTGATTTGACTTGATTAGTAAAGCCACACACCTGTCTATATAAGATTTTACAGCTCACAGTGCATGTCAGAGCAATGAGAATCATGAGGTCAAAGGAACTGTCTGAAGAGATCAGAGACAGAATTGTGGCAAGGCACAGGTCTGGCCAAGGTTACAAAAAATTTTCTTAAGGTTCCTAAGAGCACAGTGGCCTCCATAATCCTTAAATGGAAGACGTTTGGGACGACCTGAACCCTTCCTAGAGCTGGCCGTCCAAACTGAGCTATTGGGGGAGAAGATTCTTGGTGAGAGAGGTAAAGAAGAACCTAAATATCACTGTGGCTGAGCTCCAGAGATGGAGTCGGGAGATGGGATAAAGTTGTAGAAAGTCAACCATCACTTCAGCCCTCCACCAGTCGGGCTTTATGGCAGAGTGGCCCGACGGAAGCCTCTCCTCAGTGCAAGCCACATGAAAGCCCACATGGAGTTTGCTAAAAACACCTGAAGGACTCCAAGATGTGAGAAATAAGATTCTCTGGTCTGATGAGAAAAAGAGAGAACTTTTTGGCCTTAATTCTACGGCGTATTGTGATAACACCATCCACTGCTCATCACCACCTTCCAATACAGTCTCCAACAGTGAACCTGGTGGTGGCGCATCATGCTGTTGGGGTGTTTTTCAGCTTCAGGGACAGGACGACTGGTTGCAATCTAGGGAAAGATGAATGCGGTCAAGTACGGGGATATCCTGGACGAAACCTTCTCCAGAGTGCTCAGGACCCTCAGACTGGGCCGAAGGTTTACCTTACAAAAAGACAATGACCCTAAGCACACAGCTAAATATCGAAGGAGTGTCTTCACAACATCTCTGTGACTGTTCTTGAATGGCCCACCCAGAGCCCTGACTTAAACCCAATTGATCATCTCTGGAGAGACCTAAAAATTGCTGTCCACCAACATTTACCATCCAACCTGACAGAACTGGAGAGGGTCTGCAAGGAGGAATGGCAGAGGATCCCCAAATCCAGGTGTGAAAAACGTGTTGCATCTTTCCCAAAAAGATTCATGGCTGTATTAGATCAAAATGGTGCTTCTACTAAATACTGAGCACGGGTCTGATACTTAGGACAGCATGTGATATTTCCGTTTTTCTTTTTTAATAAATCTGCAAAAATGTCAAGAATTCTGTGTTTTTCTGTCTATATGGGGTGTTGTGTGTACATTAATGAGGGAAAAAAGTTAACTTAAATGATTTTAGCAAATGCTGCAATATAACAAAGAGTGAAAAATTTGTGAAAAGTACTGAATACTTTCTGTACCCACTGTATATATAATATATATATATATATACATATATACACACACACACACACAGTGGTGTGAAAAAGTGTTTGCCCCCCTGTTAAAACTGTTTTATCACACCTGAGTTCAATTTCTCAAGCCACACCCAGGCCTGATTACTGCCAAACCTGTTCGCAATCAAGAAATCTCTTAAAAAAGACCTGCCTGACAAAGTGAAGTAGACAAAAAGATCCTCAAAAGCTAGACATCATGCCGAGATCCCAAGAAATTCAAGAACAGAATCAAAACAGTTGACATGTATCAGTTTGGAAAGGATTATAAAGCTATTTCTAATGCTTTGGGACTCCAGCGAACCACAGTTAGAGCCATTATTCACAAATGGCAAAACATGGAACAGTGGAGAACCTTCAAAGGAGTGGCCGGCCGACCAAAATTACACCAAGAGCACAACGACGACTCATCCAAGACGTCACAAAAGACCCCACAACAACATCCAAAGAACGTGTCATGGCGCTCCGTCGCCTCAGTTAAGGTCAGTGTTCATGACTCCAAAATAAGAAAGAGACTGGGCAAAAATGTTCTGCATGGCAGAGTTCCAAGACGAAGACCGCTGCTGAGCAAAAAGAACATAATGGCTCGTCTCAGTTTTGCCAGAAAACCTCTTGATGATCCCCAAGACTTTTGGGAAATACTCTGTGGACTGACGAGACAAAGAGTTGAACTTTTTGGAAGGTGAGTGTCCCATTACGTCTGGCGTTAAAGTAACACTGCATTTCAGAAAAAGAACAGCATACCAACAGTAAAATATGGTGGTGGTTGTGTGATGGTCTGGGGCTGTTTTGCTTATTCAGGATCTGGAAGACTTGCTGTGATAAATGGATCCATGAATTCTGCTGTTTACCAAAAAGTCCTGAAGTAGAATGTCCGGCCATCTGTTCGTGACCTCAAGCTGAAGTGAACTTGGGTTCTGCAGCAGGACAATGATCCAAAACACACCAGCAAGTCCACCTCTGAATGGCTGAAGAAAAACAGAATGAAGAGTTTGGAGTGGCCTAGTCAAAGTCCTGACTTGAATCCTATTGAGATGCTGTGGCATGACCTTGAAAAGGCGGTTTATGCTCGAAAACCCTCCAATTTGGCTGAATTACAACAATTCTGCATAGTTGAGTGGACCAAAATTCCTCCACAGCGTTGTAACAGACTCATTGCAAGTTATCGTAAACTCTTGATTGCAGTTGTTGCTGCTAAGTGTGGCCCAACCAGTTATTAGGTTTAGTGGGCAAACACTTTTTCACACAGGGCCATGTAGTTTTGGATTTTGTTTTCCCTTAATAAAAAAAAACCTTCATTTAAAAACTGCATGTTTGTTTGTTCACTTGTTATCTTTTACTAATATTAAAATTAGTTTGTTTGATGATAGCTTAAAACATTAAAGTGTTGACTAAACATTCAAAAAACGATCTAAATTCAGGAACGGGGGTGGGCCAACACTTTTTTCACACCCCATGTGTATATAATATCTATTCATACAACGAGCTTTCAGATTTTATTTTGTACATCTCTCAAATCTTTATTGCATATGAGTTTGTTTCCCCCCCCCCCCCAAAATTTGAAAACTAGCAGAGCAAGCTTATACCTCGCTAGAGCATGTTAACTCTCATCCCATAAAACAAAGACGTATTACTGGGACGGTATATTGTGACAAGTGATTGTTCATTAGGGTGTCTGGGGGTGGGCGCGTAGCATGGCAATACTGTTAAAAGATCTCACTGATTTACAATATACATCTAATTTCATCTTACTTTGTGTCATATAGCTAACTAACAACTAGAACAACTGACCGATATGGTTGTTTTTTGGACGATACCAAGATTAGGAGGGAGTACAAAAAGCAGATAGCGAGATATCCTCAGGGCACTGAACGTAAAGTTGAAGTTTATTCACTTAATTCCATTTCAACTTTATCGTTGAATTTATATACAAATATACCTCTGTAAATAAATACAAATAAAATTCACGTCTTGCACACTTTAATGCCCTTTGAATGTAACGTGTACTTTCCCTTAGAACTGGAATCATGGCGCATATTATAGTAAGTCCACTGCGCAGGGCACTTACGGTCGAATAAGACAAAGCTTGAACGCTGCTGCCTGAACAAGAGACCTCCTTACTGACGTGAAAGTGTTAGCTGGTGTCACTATCTCGCGAACACGGTGGCGGATCTCCACCAAATTCGGTGGATCCCTTCAGCTCGAGGAGCCCTCTCGAACACCACCCTCCGCGCGTCGGTAGCCCCCCGGGATCACTTGATTGTTTGGCGCCGGACCGCGAATTTAACCAGCCCTAACTCCCGAACCCCGGGGGCTATCGACGCGGTGGTGGTCTCATTCGAAAGCGGGCCTCTAGACGTACACTCGATTCGTGTTTGAGAGGGTTTCTCGAGCTGAAGGGATCCCCCAAATTTGGTGCGGTTTCGCCGCGCCGTTACGGAGATATGGCAGTTCAAAGTTTTAATGGTTTTCCATAGACTTAAGCTTTAAAGCGTTTCATCCAGGTCGCCAGTAGCAAACAATGGAGCGCGCTCTACTGGACAAACTAAGCAATTACACAATTTCAAGCATTTTATCTGCATAATATGTTCAGTAGAAAAAAATTTCATATCGGCGGCATATCGCCGTACCGATTCGGCGCAGGCTCATATCGGCCGATAAGGTCGCAAAACGCTATATATGGTCAGGGCTCTAATAATTACACCATAAATGCATATTATTAAAGTCTACTGTGTTTCACAGTCAACACATATGGCTTTTTGGCTTGGTTTAAAGAAAAGAGCACTTTTAGATAAACAAGGCAATAATAGATGGCACTCGTGGAGGTAGGAAAACAAAGTTCTTTATGAACCGCAGGATTGCTTGTAATAAAGATTTCAATGCAAATGAAAAGGCAGTAGAGCTGACTATTTCTGTTAATGGTAAGTTTGTGATAACGTAAGAAAAGTAGTTTAAATGTTTTGCCAATTGCTAGAGCAACTTAATATATAAATCTAGAATTAAATGCAAAAGTAAAGAGCATTGAATAATGTGTTTCTTATATTTATTGCATTTAAACACGCCTATTAAAGATTTTATTACTGTACTGTGTAAAAAAAGAATAGCAATGCTGAAAAAGCAATTTCAGTGAAATAATGGATAAATGTTGTGTTTGTAGTAAACAGCCACGGATCAGTAGCGGACTCCTGTGTGAAAGCACAGTCTGTGCTGCTTCCCCTCTCACAAGAGTCACCTAAGAGGGGAATTCCCCCCATTTTCAAAAATGAAATTTAGGCCCTGAATAAATGTCTAAAATCCTGATTGGAGTATCAATATATATAGTTATAGATTATAAAAAGAAGGCTTTAAAAAGATCGTTGTCGGTGATCGGTATCGGCAGATACTGTTTTCTGTGATTGGCCTCAAAAATCCTGATCGGAGAACCCCTAATAAACTTAATTTAGAAAAATTTACCCTTACTGACAGTTTTGTGGTCCAGGGTCACATATATTCTTAATATTATTTAATATGTCAGGCTATACAGACTGAAATATGTGATGCATCTTTGTCACATTTTGTAACATTTTAAACCTGAACCTCTGATAATCAGACTTATATCTGAAGTAAATTCATAAGCTTATATGTAGCTTGTACATTTATTAAGACTTCTTGGCCTACTGGTAATTTAAGGCAGTCTACCTGAAACCTACCTGTGCTGGCCTAATTATTCTGTGGCCTACCTTTATGACTCAGCTGAGGGAAATGGCAGACACCTCACTGGATTACAGAGTCTTATTTAATAACTAAATATGGTAATCAAATGATACATATATTACAGCTTTTCTTTATCTGCTGAATTCCTAGTAAAACCCTTACATACACGCGATGGCAGAAAACCTGCCTCGGCAGATAAACACACACACAGGCCTTTCCTAGAGCTTCTGCGTCAGGCTCGATCTCTACCTAAAACAGCATGCGTGTATGAAGACATAGCCTTTGTACACAGATAATGTTGTCAAAAGAGCTGACAATGACTGCATTTCAACTGTGAAACTCCATACAGTAGGTGCTTCCGGAAATGACTGAAGCATCTTTATAGCTCGCTGCTGAAACTCACCACCATCTCCTTGCTACATTACACGAACTTTATACTTACAAACTTAATACCTTTATCATTTATTCTCAACGACTACATGTCATACACGCACACACACACAAACACTGTTATGCATAAAACATATTAAAGCAGTAGTTAAATTTCTAGACAATGCTGACTGCTAGGAATGGTGCTAAATAATGCTAAAGGGAGGCTATTTTTATTCAAACATGTCGTCTAAGCAGTTAGTTATTAGTAATCAAAGTTTCTAGTTAACATTTCGTTTACTTAACGTTATATCGGCTAATGTGCTCGACTATCACACTAAATCATCCGTTTCGTAACGATTTTAGCCGTTTGTGTGACCAAAAATAGGTTTGATTAACAGACAATACGAGTACGCAGAAGCTAACTAAACAGAAGTGTATTTTTATATCATCAATCAGAGGTGCAACTTGGCACGAGCTAACCTGGCTAATGCCGTCAACATTTAGCTGGTAAACAACTTGGTGTTTTTGTTCATCTGCTGCGGTTAGCCTTGGTTACCTTTATAATGCACCCGGAGGTTATTTTGAGACAGGCCGATGTAGCTGAATTTGTCTTTGGGGCTCCAGGATCTGGGGAGCGGGGTCTCCTGCTCGTTGACGGCCGGGTAAAGGCGTCTAAGCCGCTGGTTGAGGTCTTTTTCCTGCTCGTTGAGAGCCAAGTCTCCGTGAACGACAACCGACATCAGAAACCCACTGCCCGATGACGGTCCTGACATCGCGATCCGATTCCTGCCGCCGATACCAACAGCTTGCCAGCTATCTTTAGCTGGACAGCTTTCTAACAGTGTCCAGTGGCTAAAGCGACCACTGTCAGACACCACAGGAGAACAGCCGCTGAGATTTCGGGCTTGTTTTATTCGGATCGGACGGCTAGCCAGCCAGCTAACTGCGATTAGCTCGCAAACAGCCTCTCTGATAGACTTAGCAAGACGCTAAAGAGAATTAATCACGCCAATACAACGAAACAGCAGCATACAAAAACATAACAGACGTCCAGAAAGTTGATCCTTGTTATTTAAGACGACATCCAACTGATCGGACAGACTAAATAGGGTGAGAGGAGCAGAAAGACAGCAGCAGAGGGAACCCCGATCTTTTGTTTGTTGTTAGTGTGAAATCCAGCGATCTGATTGGCTCTCTCAAGGTCCAGTCATACTTCCTCGAGCACTTGGTACATGACTAGACACAGGCTACCAATAACATGTCCTCCTTCTCACTTTGGTTGTAATCTAGTTGAGATGGCTGTGATAGTAAGAATATATGTGCACACTTACATATTATAATGTTTCGTTTATTTATTTAATCATTTTCATATATCATGGGACAGTACAGTTAGGGTGCAGATTAGGGTCGCCTTACACTTGGGGTCTTTTCAATGACCTCCTTTGAGAAAATGTTCTGTTTTCTACACCTAAAACTTAGTACTTAAATGAACATGCAACATAAATTATGAATGAAAGTATTTTACTTGTGTTTTTTACAGTCGGAAAGACTTGGCCAGTGTCAGTGCATTTAATCTTGTTTAACTAGCATCAAAAGTTTTACGAAACACAATATATACAATTTCTTTATATAAAAATGTAAATAGTGGTGTTTTCCAGTACAAAACTCCACATCGACATGTATAAAAGTGGAATATTATAATTTATCAAGATATGATGTTTTGATTTTCCAACTTACACATGCTGAGAGCTTCATCTGATGTCTTGGTCTTTCCATTTGTTTTGGGATGTAAAGTACTTTTTGCAAACTGTATAAAGTGCATTCTCCAACATTCCTGTGATAACCATTAATGGTTCATTCATAACTTTGTCATGAAGTGTAAAAGCATACCAGATTAGTTTCTTTAAAACATGTTCAGACATGTTCATGCTTCACATGCATTTGTGTTCCAAGAAAAACATGGAAAAGTCAAACTAATAAACATGATTAAAATATTAAAATATGTGTCCTACCCATGATTCAGTATGAGATGTTGTAGGTTAAGGGCTTTATATTGCAATCATCTGTAACACTTTACAATAAGGTTCCATTTGTTCAAATTAGTTAACTGCATTCGTTATTAATCTTTGTTATGCAATCTTAGTTCATTAATATTACTTAATCTTATTAAATTCCACATTTACTCATTAAATCAAAAGTGTGTCTGTTAATATTATTTAATGCACATGAACATGCGCGAACAGTTGTATTTTTTATCAACTAACATTAACAAGGATTAGTAAACACTGTATGTAACATATACAGTGGGTACGGAAAGTATTCAGACCCCCTTAAAATTTTCACTCTTTGTTATACTGCAGCCATTTGCTTAAATCATTTAAGTTAATTTTTTTTCCATCATTAATGTACACACAGCACCCAGATGACAGAAAAACAACGAATTGTTGACATTTTTGCAGATTTATTAAAAAAGAAAAACTGAAATATCACATGGTCCTAAGTATTCAGACCCTTTGCTGTGACACTCATATATTTAACTCAGGTGCTGTCCATTTCTTCTGATCATCCTTGAGATGGTTCTACACCTTCATTTGAGTCCAGCTGTGTTTGATTATACTGATTGGACTTGATTAGGAAAGCCACACACCTGTCTATATAAGACCTTACAGCTCACAGTGCATGTCAGAGCAAAATGAGAATCATGAGGTCAAAGGAAATGCCTGAAGACCTCAGAGACAGAATTGTGACAAGGCACAGATCTAGCCAAGGTTACAAAAATTCTTCCTTTCTGCTGCACGTAAGGTTTCTCTAGCGCACAGTGGCCTCCATAATCTTTAAATGGAAGACGTTTGGGACAACCAAAACCTTCCTAGAGCTGGCCGTCTGGCCAAAATGAGCTATCGGGGGAGAAGAGCTTTGGTGAGAGAGGTAAAGAAGAATCCAAAGATCACTGTGGCTGTGCTCCAGAGATGCAGTCGGGAGATGGAGAAAGTTGTAGAAAATCAACCATCACTGCAGCCCTCCACCAGGCGGGGCTTTATGGCAGAGTGGCCCGACGGAAGCCTCTCCTCAGTGCAAGGCACATGAAAAAACACCTGAAGGACTCAAAGATGGGGAGAAATAAGATTCTCTGTCTGATGAGACCAAGATAGAACTTTTTGGCCTTAATTCTAAGCGGTAGGTGTGGAGAAAACCAGGCACTGCTCAACACCTGTCCAATACAGTCCCAACAGTAAAGCATGGTGGTGGCAGCATCATGCTGTGGGGGTGTTTTTCAGCTGCATGGACAGGACGACTGGTTGCAATCGAGGGAAAGATGAATGCTGCCAAGTACAGGGATATCCTGGACAAAACCTTCTCCAGAGTGCTCAGGACCTCAGACTGGGATGAAGGTTTACCTTCCAACAAGACAAATACCCTAAGCACACAGCTAAAATAACGATGGAGTGGCTTCACAACAACTCTGTGACTGTTCTTGAATGGCGCAGCCAGAACCCTGACTTAAACCCAATTGAGCATCTCTGGCGAGACCTAAAAATGGCTGTCCACCAACGTTACCATCCAACCAGACAGAACTGGAGAGGATCTGCAATGAAAAATGGCAGAGGATCCCCAAATCCAGATGCAACTTGTTGCATCTTTCCCAAAAAGACTCATGGCTGTATTATATCAAAAGTGTGCTTCTACTAAATACTGAGTAAAGGGTCTGAATACTTATGTAAATGTGATATTTCAGTTTTTTCTTTTTTAATAAATCTGCAAAAATTTAAATTCTGTGTTTTTCTGTCAATATGTTGTGCTGTGTGTACATTACTGAGGAAAAAAAATTAACTTAAATGTTTTCAGCAAATGGCTGCAATATAACAAAGAAAAATTTAAGGGGGTCTGTAGATACTTTCCGTACCCACTGTATATTGCTCATTGTTAGTTGATGTTAGTTAATGCGGTAACACTTTACAATAAGGTTCATTAGTTAGCTACATTAGTTAACATGAACTAATAATGAACTGCACTTATACAGCGTTTATTAATCTTTGTTAATGTTAATTTAAACATTTACTAATATATTATTAAAATCTTGTTAACATTAGTTTATGCACTGTGAACTAACATGAACATCTATTTTATTACTAACGTTAGCGTAGATTAGTAAATACAGTAAATGTATTGCTCATGGTTAGTTCATGTTAGTTAATATATTAACTAATCTTTAACTAATGAACCTTATTGTAAAGTGTTACCGTTAATATATTAACCAACTTTAAATAATGGGACCTTATTGTAAAAGTTATTGTATGTTAATCATTCAGACAGAGAAAAAGTAAATCAGCAAGCCTAGAGAGGACATGATTATTGATCTGTCCCTTCCAGCCACTCCAGGAAAAGGCACATTCAACAATCAGACGGTGATAAAAAAAGATATATATAGTGGATAATTCTGTTGAGGTGGATACTATTTTTAAGTATTCTAACATGACATTGATTTGTATGATAGCCTACTAAATTAAATCTGTGCACTTTTATTGTTTGTTTTTCAGTTCAGTGTCCATTGTCTATCCAATAAACCGGAAAATTCATGAGTTTCCACAAACTGGCAGGACCATCCAATCATCGTATATCCACACATAACAGTTACACTTATTGCTTTGGTCATTATGGTGGTACACAGTCCCAAAACTCACGGCACAGGCATTGGCAAAGGCCGTACACCATGACGATGAGAAGACTGACAGGTACCAGACTGACCATCAACACCCCCATCATGGCATTCTGCATGATTAGCAGATATACACCTAGAGGCAGCGAGCTGAAGTACAGCAGCCCCAGCAGCCAGACTAGGACGCGTACTGAAGTCTGGCACAGCAGGGCCGCACAGTTCCACACTGTCCATCTCTGAGTAACCGAGGCCATGGAGTCCTGACTGGAAGAGCGGTAATCCCTACCCCGAGCTAAAATAACAGACTCCTGCCGAGGCTCCATAATGGTGATCACCACGTAATTGGAATGAATCGAGGTGGGAGAAGCTGAGGCAGAGTGTCCCACCAGAGAGTTGAGGTGTCTGGGACTGAGGAGAATCTCGCCTTGGTTGTCATTAAGGGTCTGATGCTTCCGTGTCTGGATGGACAGCAGTGCCGACACCAAGTTATACTCATCTGGTAGACTGTCCACATCTTCTCCGGGAAGGTCTGTGATGTAGCGGCAGAACGGACAGACCACTGCGCTTGGAGAGGATTCACCTAAATCGAGGATTTTTGCAAGGCACTTGACACAAAGACAATGGCAGCACTCGAGGACCTTGGGCCGTCGACTTGACAGGTTGTAAGCACAGTAGCAGATCTTGCATTCCAGTTCATCTGTGGTGAAGCCACCCACCACATCCTCCGGGAACTGTCCCATCATGTCTCCTTCTTCTCAACGCTTTCTCATCGGCTGGTTGTAGTCAAAGCTGTGTGGGAACATGGTTGCGAGGCAGCTGTTGGGCCACTCCTGGTGTCTGGATCGCCTGTACTGTGCCACGGTGACTCTGGACGGGTTTGTGCTGAGGAACATTTCATGCACTGTGTGGAAGGGTGGGGAGAGGCCACCACCGAAAAGATAACTGTTAACACAGCAGTAGAGAACAAACACTGCGGCAACAAAGCAGGCCCTGTAAAACCAGGGCTGGAATTTTCTCGCCAGGGCTTTTGTTACCACTGAATTTCAGTCCAATTAGTGGCTCCACACTTCTTTCTGGTACACCGTGCTGCTTTTGCTTGCTTGATGCAAGATTATTCCAAACAGAAATAGACATTTGTCTGAAATCATATTAAGTTCGGAATTATACAATAATTTAAAATATTTTACATTTATTTAAAACTTGTTCCAAGCTGTAATTCTGAATACCAGCCAGCTCAGAAGTTCACAGTTCACTGTGTAACATCAAAAATTAGGTCAATGCTGTTCACTGAGCCTGTCTCTTGAGATTTTACCATGTAAAATGAGAATTGGTATTTATTTCCAAACATAATGTATTTTATATATCATGCTCAGATTATTTTAAGGCAAGACACTATAGGCACTTTTTTTTCTCTTTTTGGGCTATTTGGCTTTTCATAATGAGATGTTTCAGACCAGAGGAAAGAAAACATTCAAAATACCCTTTTAGGGCTTTTTTAGTGTACTTTATTTGTTTGCATCTGTAGATTTCAATTTCAGTGCATATCATTAAAGGCTGTTTTCTCAAAATTATTTTTTTAATATGCAGTGAACCAGAAATCTCCACCTTATTAGCACTTAAATGCACCAGACTTTACAATTTTATTTCAATCTATATTCTGAAGGATTTGTTTATATATTATCTGAGTTCATACAACATTTTACCCTCAAAATCAGTGACATTTTTTTTTCTGACTGTTTAGAGTGATAAAAATAGATATCCAAATCCCCTCTGTAAAAACCTGCAATATGTCAGCAAAATGAAACAAGAACTTTGAAACTGACTTTATCCAATATTCAGGTTTCTGATTTAGAAAATTGTGCAAACTAGTGCATATTTAATTAAATAATGTCACATTTGCATAAACATTAAAATGTTTTCGGTTCTTAATGTAATCAATCAACTGGGAAAGTATAACAATATACAAGACTTTGTATATGTTTGTATGTCCCAGCAAGCTCTTTATTTTTTTTTCAAATGGAAAAAAGTATTGCTTTGGAGTTTCACAACAATGACATTCAAAAGCAGGAGAGATGAGGGCAATTGGAACACTTGATACCGTAATGATATTAATTTCTGTACACAAAAATAGTAATAATATATTTAAAAGACGGATAAAGCGTGTAATACTTGTGATAATGTTATTTTGACACTTACGTGATAGCTGGCTGGCTGAAATTAGATGTGTAAGAATCCTTTGATCAGCTGACAATTCAGGCTGAAACTTAGTTTCTGTGTGTGCAGTAGTATGTTTCATACGTGTTGATAAATCACGACCTTCAATCAACTTTTTTTTGATAGTGTTACTATACTGGCTCTACTGTACCCCCGAAGAGTACCTGTCAAATCATGTTTATTGAACCACAATGCTTAGGAGTGCGTTGGCATGTGGACCGGATCAACAAAAACAAGTGAAGTAAGGGTTCCATTTATTTTAGTTGATAGCTATCTCATCACTGAGGACGACTGACACCACGTGCCCTTGTTGTATGGTTTGTTAGGTTAGGACACTATGTGGCTGAGATACAACTATTAGAAAATCAGGAATCTGAGGGTGCAAGTCAAACAATCTGAATCCTTGTAGAAATCGCTCACTTTAATGAAGTTGTCCAAGATGAAAATTCTAGATCAGGTACATGCACTTGCCTTATTTACTCCTCAAAAAATTAAGTTTTTTGGCATATTTATGATGGAAATGTTACACACAATAATCATTCATGGAAACACCTATGGTCTGTATTTAATATCTAATGATTTGGCATAAATCTAAATATTTTTGCTATTGCTACAAATATAACCGTGGCTACTAAGACTGGTTTGTGTGTCCCAGGGTCAATAGGCTTATATGTCAAACTTCACGAATTAAACAGTAAGAAGAAACGGAGGCCAATCGAGATGTTAAAATAATATACTGAAATAAATATTTATAGTAGAGATTTAAACGCTTATGGTACAATAGTTGTTATTTATTATTTAATTTTTATTTCCACCTTTTGGCACTGTAAAGCACTCGTGACAGTAAAATGTACAATGCGTTGCGTAGCAGTGTGTTGACGATTCATTATAGTTTGGTCTTCGCAAAGAAATTTTAAATATCAGATTATCTAACATAAAATGCAGAATGAGCTAAAGAATGAAAATGTTTTTCAAAAGACATCCTCATGATGTATTAATGCCGAGAACTATAACGAAATAGAAGAAAAACAATGTCATCCTTTTCGCTATAGCTATTTTGAGATATATCACTCAAATAAACCAAAACGATCGTGATTAGGCTGTATCTCGCGCTACCACATATACAGACTGCCCGCAGGGTAGAGACGAACCAGAAGCAGGTGGAAAGTGCCCAGCTGACTGAACGATGAGTACGAGTTCCGTCATACAAAGCAACCCGGGGCTGCCTTGACTGGACGTCAGCGAACAAAACAAAACAACAAAAATAAACAGGCAGCATGGCGAGCCGCTGTGTGTTTTGTTAGGAGCGGAGCGCTGCACTATGGCTAAGCAGGGTTTTGGATGTGGACGACAGCCTGGATGCCTGCAGAGGTGGAGCCGGGGGGAAGAGAGCGCGGTGGTACCGGCGTAGGTAGTTCTCCCAGATCACTCAGCTCAGGTGTGGTGAAGGAGGAGAGATGGCGGCGAAAGAAAAGATGGAAAGAGCAGCCCTCGAGAGTCGGACACCCTGCAGAACTCTCTCTGGGCCGATTAATCAAAGTATGGATTACTGGAAAAGGACCAGTATGGACTTCCGATTTCTTCGCAAACTACAATATAGCGTTTTGGTGAGACACAGGAGCGCATTATTTTTAGTATCATGCCGAATGTCTGAATGAAATATAACATTTTCGGTAAGACGTAGGTAGTGATGTGGGAGTTTAAATAAAAGGATTGCCTAATGGAGGCAGTCTTATCCGACTTTCCAATGCTCTAAATTTTCTCTGGCTAATTAATATCAGCAGGCTCTAACTGTGTATATAGTCTGCACCCCAAGCGCAGATGCCCTCATGACCATTTCTCTGTAGGCAATCATTGTGCGGAGTTGCACTGGACTTGACACTACAGTGTGTATTGCTATCGTACTGTGGTGGACCTTTTGTGTTCAGTGCCTCATAGGGTTTTCTTTTGGCATCTTAGCCTGGGTACCAGCACAATTGAAAGACAAAAAACTTTTGAATAATGAAAACCTTCCTGTGCATTTTCCCTTGGCGAACTGCAGCAACGGTGGTGCAATGTGGATTTGTATAGGCATTTGTTCGTATGAACAGTACATCTTGTATGTGGGCATGTGGAAAATATCTTAGTTGGGGTTAACAGGGCTTCATTGGGAGTGGCAATTAAGGCACTTAGGTTCATCCTCAACGCCCATGATTGACCAACTTGTTAATTAGAAATTACTCACATAAGACGAAAAATCATAATCACCCTTGGCGGTTAGGGGTGTTATTTGTTTTAAAGGTATTATGACAGAATCTTAGATAGCTTTTACAGCTTTTATCTTACACAAAAACAAGCCACATTGATACATACGAAAGTGAGTTAGATAGATAGATAGAGATATGATTTACGGTAATGTGCACGTGATTAAAGCTGGGAAAACTGATCGTGTTTTCTTGTCCAGATGTGTTTGTGACGGACCTTCAGTCCTAGGCGGTTGGTTCCGCTACTCTCCATGGTGTGAGCTCTTCTTTGTGATGATGCGTTGAGAGCGATGTGGCTCTTGCCAGCTCAGAGGTGGGGGTTTGTTCCTACCCTAAACATTGTTGTGACTAGTGGTTTGGCAATGATACAGAATAGTAAACACATTTTTATTATGTGGGTTTCCGACGCCGCAGTATAGATCCCATGGTGTTTATTTTCCTACCTTACAGGAGCGCGCTGTGGAGGAAGTATGAAAAGACAGGAAATTTAGAAGCATGACACCTACTTCTAATCGGTTTAGCGCTCACCAAGGCTACGTTTATTGATTCAAAAAATCCGTAAATGTCAATATATGCACGAAAAAAAATCTGATCACTATTATAAATATATTTTAAAAATGTCACTATTTCTGGGATGGCAAAAGCTGCCAGTTTTTCGCAGCATACTTACCTGGTCTTCAGTGTCACATGACCCTTCAGAAACGATTCTAATATGCAGATTTAGTGCTCAAAAACATTTCTTACGATTTTTGTTGAAAACGGCTATTATTTAGTTGTGTGAGAAACAAAGATCGACACTTTGTTAAAAGGATTAATTAAGGAACGAAAACAGTTGGAAATAGACTTTTATGTAACATGACAAAGTGCTTTGATCAATTTGACATGCTAAATCCTTGAAGAAATAAAAAGGTGTGTAAATGTAACTTAAAAAGTCATATTAACCCCAAACGATTGAACTACTTTTTAATTAATTTTTTTAATAAACTGAACTTGACAGCGATCACCATATTGTTTCATTTTGAGAAAAAGAGCAGCTTTTATGTTCACTAATAATTCCTTTTGCATTCATTTGAGTTTGAAGCAACATGGCAGAATTTTAAATGAAAGCAAATCTACCTACAACAGATATACAAATAGTCCTTTTGGTAGTTGCACTGAAAATGTACTTGACTCAACATTTTGAGGAGGGCACACATCTGAACGTATTTATAAAGGTGTTTTTACCTCAAGTATTTTCCATTCATTAGCTATAGTCCAGCCTGCAGCCACTAGAGGGCGCCCTATACCTCTTATTGGCATTATTGATGACATACAGCAATCTATAAAGCCTGTCATGTGAGTTTAGAAATGTCAGTGAAATCCAGTGTTTCTGTGAAGGAGCTGTTGTGAGATCAAGACTAATTAAGAAATCTAACAAAGCACTCCTGACCTTCTTGAAACTTAGAAATGTACAACACTGGTAACCTTTCTCATGCAGTACTTTGAAGAGTGTGTCCAAGTGAACCAAGATTATATAATCAATATTTACGTCAAATCTTTGCATATGAGAACATTTAAAAGTTGGCCTAAGTTTATTAAAGTATTGGATTAGTGGAAGGCTTGATGAATTTATCCAATACTGCTTATTGATGGCCTTCGGCTTTCCATTATTTTAATCCGGCTTGCGTCGTGCTGTACATTACATGCTTATGGTAAAAACAAATGCAATGGCACCATTGTGCTCCAGTGGGTGAGATGCCAGTGTAGTAATCTTCAGTGTGGTGTTTATGTGAGACGGGCCTCATTAAAACCTTGGGTACTTGACCAACAGCTGCTGGATTGCCTCAGCTTGTTCGTTTCTGCCGGCTGCTGTTGATGCGAGTCCTGTTCCAACAGTTGTCTTCACCCGGATCTTCACTCTGACCCCTTTGCCCCCTGTCCTCCCATAGCTTTCTGTTGTGCCCTACTTTTTGTGTGTTGTTTATTTCATAGAAGTTACTTTATATTTAAGTGTGATGATGGAAGTTTCACATTAAGAACGTCTGTTATTTTTTGTGTTTTTATGAAACTTCCAACAGTAGTTATATGGTTATACAAATTTAGTTACTATTTCTTTGCTACAGATGTTTACACAATATATTTGCAATACAAATGTACTAATATGTTTCATTTGTAGTGATGAAACGGTTTGTTTATCTGTACATTGTGACGTATGCACTGGAGTGTTTTTGTTCTTGTGGAAGCATGTCGTGTTGTGAAACTTGAGTTTATGTTTCAGACTAGGTGGCATGGTGAGTAGAATGACACAGCCATTTGTGCTCTCAAGAGTGCATTTCCTCGCCGTTCTTATTGGGAGGATTTTGGAGGGCCCCAACTGAAAAGCCAATCACATCACAGGATACTAACTAACAAAGGGTGTGTCTGGACACTCAGTGGCCCATTGGAGGAAGGCTGAGTGAGGTTTAGATGATTGGTATTATTTGTTCGCTGACCAACTGACCAGTCATGGTCCTTTCATCACAGTCAAATGACCAAATCATAATAACAGATAGAATGATATAAATAAAGAGGTGATATAAATAATAAAGACAACTGTTATCTGTATATACAGAGGAGAATAGGCAAGTTTTTACACTTTTTACCCCCATTCTCTGGGAATGTAATTTTTGGAAAGTCAGTTTCTGTATATATACTTTAAGTGATAGTTAACGTTAAGTTTTGCATAGAAAAAAGTTGTTGAACGTCATTATTAACTAGGTCAAATGGTTTGGTTTATTTATGTTGTCACATGCTGGATGTTTAAGCAAACAATACTGGGGTGGCAAAATGTAAACAATAAAACGAGTATGAAAAGATAAAACAGCAAAAATTTAAAATATTCAAAAATAATTTTTAACATTTAAAACATGTAAATAATTATGAAAACTATTTCATTCCATTTGTGAAAATTCAATATTTAATTGTTACGTTGTATAATTTTATACCATTTAAAACACAGGTAAATAATAATAATTCTTTTTAAAAAGTGCCAATCTGCCCCAAATGGATGTTTCTGAAAAAATAATTAATTAATAAATTGTATAGTTTTATAAAATAAAACAAAAATGTGAAAACCTGTCTCAAATGGACATTTTTAATATATACATATTTTTTAAATGCATGTAAATAATAATAAAACAATAAAAATGTGACAACCTGCCCCAAATGGACATTTAAAAAAATACCCTTGTCCTGAGAACATTTCTAAATTCTGCTTTCATGATATAGCTGACTCTTGTCTGAATGTTTGCTAGTGTAGTTTTATTATTCATTTGTTTGATGATATTTAAATTGTATAATATTTACTTGTTGTGCTAAAGAGGTTCTATATTTAAAATATAATTAACGTATAAATAAATGTAACATTTCTTTAAATATAATTAGATTTTAAAACATTCACAATGAAAGAGTAATATATTATAAATCAGTGAGATTAACAGAGAGAGGAAATGGTGGAAAATTATTGTGATGTCAGGGAGTTTCTTTGTTATGATAACCATGTACCTGCATGGAGATCATTTTTTATTGAGCATCATTTGCATAATTTAAAATACTCTTCTGAGAGGGTCTCATTCTGTGAAGAGGGGTATTAAGGGGGTATTATGTGGAGTGTTTGTACGTGTGTGTGCTCATGCCCCAGCACTGTGTCTGATGCCTGCTTGTGGAATGCTATGTGACTCTGGTATTTTTAGACCTGACTGGTTGAAATAGTGAAGCTCAGGCCTTGGTCAACATAAACACTAGCTAGTGTGGCTTCATGCAACACTTCATTTGTGACTCTATCTGAACTCTGGAACTTATCACTGACACATTCACCTTCTGACTTACCCGAACGCCTTTCATGTTGAAACCTAAAGATTTTGAGATGACCGCTGAAGACCGTGGATCAGCACTGAGGTAAAAAAAAAAAAACACGATTGAAGAAATTGGTACAAAGACAGAGTGGTTGTTAACTTTGAATACTTGGAATCAGTGTTATGTGAATTATACCTGACTGAGTGGCTAGTTTTGTTTAAATGACTTGGATATTTATTTTGTGTCTTTTTTGGAAAAACATGTTATTTGAATCAAGTAATTAATTTAATCTTACTTGCATCGAAGTTAGGTTTGTCATGTTTCAGATAAGAGCTTGTTCCGAATTATTACAAATGGCAGTCATCATGCATCAGATGCATCAGGGGCTGTGTGGTCTCCATAGTGACCCTTGTTTTGGAACATTTGCTAGGGGGAAGTTCATGTCGATTGTCACAAGTACTTTATAGGTATTGATACGTGCATGTACATCACACAGCCATGGAACCTGTCAGTCATATGTGATTAAGTGTACTTGAACAGGCCCACAGACAAGCTAAAAACATTGTTAAAGTACTGCAGTTGCCAATGACAAAGGCCCCTTTACCCTTATTTTACAAATTAAGAGACACTATTGATTTTCAGTTGCATTCCCCAGCTGTTTGTTTTGAGCTATTTTGGTGCTCTGTCACTGGGTCTGTTTGAGTGTCAGACAAGTAGCTTTCTTTGTTGTTTTAGCGATTAGCATGAAAGTCAGCTAGTCGAGCGGTTTGGTTCTCAGAATCCAGAGGCACCTGTTGTTGGCATTTACAGAGACATTAGAGGATTTTCTACACATGTTCTTTGGTTTTAAAAGATTTTGGACTTTGAGGCAGCAAACTTTATTTGGTTTTCACATGATAACATTTAGCAGTAACAAGCATGACATGATTTCAAATAGCGTTGACTATCAAACACCACATAGTGTTAGTCAACATGCAGATTTCACAAAAGATGTAACAAAAGATCTCATCTGATGAAATCTCTTAACACTTGTGAGCATTACACCTCATTGATCTCCAGTCGTCAGCTCTGGTCTGGGTTGGGCAAGCCTGCACTCACTTTCTCTGGCACTTTCGCTTAGATGGTGAAATGCTAATGTGAGCTCTGTTGCCTCATAGTCACATGCCCCCCATGCGCTCTGTTTAATAGGAAACCTCCGGTGGGGAAACATGTCTCTGTAATGTTGGAGGTGGTTTATGACCTTTTGGAGGAAACGGATCTGTAGGAGAGTTCCTAATTGCATGGGTTATGTGTAGCATGTTTTTGGGGTCAATCTGTTCGTTTGAAGGACTTTGTGTTTGAAAAGTTTTCGACATATAGGTGGCATTGTTCGGTTTGTTTTGGAGATGGGAAATATAAGGCGACAGCTGTGAGGGGATGGGAGTAGGGCACATTACCACAGATAAAGGGCATTGACAAGCCGCCCTAGATGCCAAGAAATTCCTCTGTTCTGAAAGTCATACTAAGTCAAAGCCTACTTTTCAGTTATCTCATGAACCCATTTTAGATATTATAAGAATCCTCTTGTACATTTCTTCGTTCATTACTCAGACTGTGAAGTATTTCACAAATGCAGTGTCTGCTCTGATAGTGCTAGAATCTGCCTTCAAAGGCATACACACTTTATAGCTCATGCTATAGACACTGATATCCGTTTATTAAAATGTAGACTATAAGGTCTACATTTTTATTTAATTCTTTCCATCCTCCATAACATGAATTTACATGTCCTGTATAGTGTATAGGCATATTGTGTCATATCACAGTTCCAGATGTTGAGAAGAGGCCACTACAAATATATAGCAGCATATGTGTTCAGCAGATATGCAATGATAAATAAAGAAGTTTACATTGTTTAATTGAATTAATGAATTAATATGTGCTTTTGCAGAAAGGGTCGTCTTTACTTCTGGTTCAACTTTAATGATCATTTATATTACTGGTCTTTTAATTGTAGCTGGGAGGTCATTGATTCTGTCCAGGAGGGCAAGTCTGGATCAGGATCTCCATTCACAGACTTCTGGACGAGCCTCAAGCTCTTCATTGAGGAGACTTCCTCTTTTAAGCAGCAGAATCCAGGCAAGGTATGGACATATTTAGTTTTTGCATAATGTACCCTTTTTTAACATTACAGTGTAGATTGTAGGTTAAAATTTGTATGAATGTATAAAGGGAAACCATATATGTTGGGTATCATGTCAAGTCTTAATTTCTTCTACATTTCCCCCATTTTAACCACCATTTTGCCTTCTCTAGTTAATTTTTCATGGTCTGACAGTGGTCTTAAAAGAATGAACAAAATTATATTTAAAATAGATTTAGAGTATAGCATGTCACATCTCAGTTTATTAACTCTTCAAAAGTATTTTATGTCAACTATCCTTTTGCAGTGAACTGAGACATTATAAATTTGCGTCTCATTGCAGTTCTGTCTGCTGGTGTGCAGTATGTGCTCTTTTCTGGCAATACTTGGGCGTTACATTCCAGGGGTTGTTATTTCATACATCTTAGGTAAGTGCCAAATTAGGTCCTACACAAAACAGAGGGTAATTAATAGCTTTTGCCATATCTTTTCATTAAAGTCTTTGTACAACTGTTTGTAACCATGCTACTATTGGCTAAGGTGAGCATAGCCTTTTCTGGATTTACCTCCAGCACACTTGAGAACATCCAACAGTCTGTTTGTCATGTGATTGTGGATTCCTAGAAATGTAACATGACGATATTCCCACTCAGTCTCTGGTTTCTCTTTCTTCCTAGCAGTCAGCAGGTTCACAAACACACTGGTAAGAGTGACGCGTACATTAATAGTTTCTACATCTGTTTACTGCAGTGCTGGGCATTTTTCTCTGGCCTTTGGTGTCGTCACATGAGTTTGGGATGTGGTTGGAACCAGTTCTGCAGAAACTGGACTTTGGAGTGGGCGAGTTTCTTCGGAAAATAAAGGAGAATCATGGTACGTCTCAAATACACACATAGAAAATTACTGAATTTTACATGAGTTCCATTGTAGCTTGACCCCCAAAATAAATTTTGGAGCACACCACACATTTAGCACTATGAAAGAGTGACTCATCTGATTGAATTTAATGGAGTTTGGCATTGGCATGTTGCTAAGCTAACAAGGCAAACCACTTATAAGCATATAAAACATAGTAGACGCACGCATTTTTATATTTTTCAATTACACTAAAGTATTTTTATCGATTCTGTTTGGTTTTGAATGTAATATTTAAAGTCATGGCTGACTTGCATTTTCCATATTCCTTTCCTGCTTAAGAGAAAAGGATACTCCAGTCACAAGCCAAGAGAGAGAGCATTGAAGCAGATCTGTCTGCACTTTTCCCCAAGGTCAGTGAGCTGCCACACAACTGGCCAGATACTGTTACTCACACGCTTATCATGTGCCACTGAAGACTGTGAGGGCTTTAGGATATGACAATAATACCATATTCATAATATGTCCATTTCTTGTCTTTGTGTGAACTGATATTGAGTATCTAATACAGATGGACTCCACCGTGTGCAAAGAGCTGTCTATATCCGACACAGAGGTCTCTGAAATAACATGGACAGACAATGGCACCTTTAACCTTTCAGAGGGACACACACCTCAGACAGAAAACTCTGAAGGTAAAGCTCTCTTACCTTTTCCAGAAATATCTGTATGTGGGTGAATTTTCAGGTCTAAATATAGTCTAAATATAACAAATGATAGATAGACCCTTTTATAACAAAAAAAACACTGCAACAAACTGCGCACAACTGAGTGTGTGTGTGTATTAAGTAGTAGTATGTATAGTTGTATGTAATATGTAAGGCAGATTTATATATATATCTATTATATATATATAAATATATAATAGATATAATCCCTATTCACTATTAACTATTTGCTTATTAGCATGTATATTACTAGCATAATTGGCTGTTTATTAGTAGTTATAAATCACATATTAATGCCTTATTCTGCCTGACCATATTCTACATCCCTAATACCTAAACTTAACAACTACCTTACTAACTATAATAATCAGCAAATTAGGAGTTTGTTCGGGGAAAACTCTTAGTTAATAGTGAATATGTGTTCCCTAATCCAAAATGTTACCTAATATTTTTCATTCCACAAGAAATATTAACCAGCACAACTGCTTTCAACATCAATCATAAGAACTGTTTAAAGATGCTGAGTAGCGAACAGATATTAGAATTAATTTTTTCGGAAGGATCAGGTCACACTGGACTGGATGCTGAAATTCAGCTTGTAACCATCACAGGAAAAATTACATTTAAATCCAAAGACCTATACAAGAAAACATACTACCAATTCTTATTTCAAAAAGCGATTTAAAATTGTAATAATATTTCACAATATTAATATTTTTACTGTATTTTTTAAAAACTGTATCATTAAAAAAATCATATTGACCCCAAACTTTTAAATTGTGGTATTAACTGTATATTATATGTTAGTATACTATAAATAAATATATACTAGTACACTGGAATCAATTAGTCATCAGCATGTTGTGATTATAAAAAAGGAGATTGAAGAATTGAATGAATGAAAGCCTTTTTTATGTATTAGAGCCATTCTTTGTGTATTATAGCATTATGATAAATGTATTGTCTAAAACCTTGAAAACATATATAGTTTTGATGCATTCAATAATAGATATTATACCAAATTGTATTCCTGTTGAATGTGTATACATCTCATTGTTTTTTAAATGGGGCATTTTCTGTGTTATATATTTGATACAGACTCAGACCGGCGAAGTGACGAGGAAGTCTTCACCGGTGGACTACCGGAGTTTCCCTCCTTGGACAATGGCTTGGGAACAAATGGAGATGACGACGAAGACCTGAGCATTGGGATGCCCACCCCTCCAGCCCATCCCAGCAGGGTCGGGTCCACACAGTCAGAGGAGGAACCCGCGGCCCAGGCCCTGGAGGTTGTGCAGAGGCTGGCTGGAGACGTAATCACAGCAGCAGTAACCGCGGCCATGCAGGAACGTCTGGAGGCAGCTATAGCGCCTGCGCTGGTCCAGGCCCTGGCTGAGGAATCGGACAGCGAGGCGGAGGACTTTGAGTTGTTGGACCAATCAGAGCTGGAACAGCTGGAAGGCGAGTTGGGGCTGGACCGCTCGAGCCGTGCAGAAACGTCTAATCCTAGCAAACCCTCTTCAGGCTTTCTGTCCAAACTACTGGGGCGCCAATGATTTTATTCAGAGGGGTTCCCCTTCCCTCTGTGATGGGATGTGGGTGGGAGGATAAATGTCAGGTTCACAGGGAAAGGTCCAGAGTAATGAAGGTATTCCATTGTTTTACTTTGCTGGTGTGATTCAGTTGTTTTGCTATAAAAACAAAGTCATCTGTGGAAGGAGGCTATTAGTGTTTTTCACGGGGAAGGTGATTGTGGCTGGTTTTGGCGTAGCTCCATCTCAGTGGGTCATCGGAGGAAATTGTTTTCACAATGTTTCCTGTCAACCTCCAACCCGCCAATGACCAGAGGGTTATGGACCAGAGTAAAGTCATTCGTTTAGCTGTTAAAGGGCTGGTAGATGCAGGACACTCCATATTTTGCTGCCAAATATTTTTTCTCTTTTCAACTTCACATAATTACTCCTAAAATAAAGCTTCATGGCCAAAGAGTAAGGGCCTCCCACTAACTGACAATCAGGATAGCATTTATAAGCAAACAGAAACACCTTGTAGAGAAGTACACATGTGACAAATATGTATTTTTATTTGAAATATTTTGTTTTCTAATTTAGTTATTTGTATTTTTCATGAAGGATTTCTGAAAAGCTGGTGGTCTTAGTGTAATCCTTTGCATGGGTAGTCATGTTTTAGACTTTTTTTTCAGTTTGCACCTTCTTTTAGAGTAAACCAACTAGGCACTAGAGCACATAGGCACCAAAGTTGGACAGATTATGATTTAGATTCATATTCATATTCATCAAATAGTGCTTAAAGGGATGGTTCAACCAAAAATGAATATTCTGTCATTAATGGTGTTTAATGTTGTTTTAGACTCCATTGACTTTCATTTTATAAACAAAAACAGTTACACCGAATATAATCTTTTGTGTTCCACAGAACTCATACAGGTTTGGAAAAATATGAAAGTGTAAATAATGATAATTTTTGGGTGAACTCTTTCTCTTTAATGTACACAAAGACCTTAAGTTTTTTTTTTCTGGCAAAAGAACAAAATGTAAAATGTATTTAATCCCCAAGAACAATGTAGACAGAAGACAATTGTACTTTTAGTCAGTTTTATTAATCAAAATGTCTCTTTGGGGATCATTATCGTGCTTTCTGTGAAAAAGAGAGTAGTCTTTTATCAACTGACCCATTATTCATAATTGCCTTTTCATCAATGTAAGTACAGATGCACATATAACCAAGACTGTTTCTGTTCACAGTGTGGTGCTTGGTGTGTATCTAAATGTAGTGTTTCTAACAAACTTCTGATGTATTATGAATTTTGTTTTGAGATGTATCGAACGCTTTCTATAACACGTTGGCTGAATAGGAATTTCTGCCAGTCACTATAATGACTGCTATCCAAAAATTATTCTAATCAGTGTCAGTTTGATCACTTTTTTAAATTGTATTGTATTATTTATTCCTATATATCTCTCTTATTAGATTGCTGCAACGCACATATGATTGCCTTATATGCCTGTGCAAGTTTGTCTGTCAGAACGGAAGAGAATAAGCAAAATATAGTTGTATGAACAATCTCCAGAATGTAATTAAAACCGTACAATTCAAAATTGTGGTTTTGTCATTATTCTGAATGAGGTTTTGCAATGGAAAATATCTTAAGTGACTTTGAAACAATCCTAATTGAGGTCAAAACATATTTATTGGGTTCAAATTTCACATTTAAATTCTTTTTCTCACTTAAACTTCTAATGTTAATTATCATTGTATAGAAATGATCAAGCAAATGGTTTATTACTTCTAAGAATATTAAGAAAATAAGGACTTAAAAACGTGACTTTTCATATTGTAATGGTAATTTTGGAATGGAAAAGCTATAATTAATTAAATTGTAATGATAATGTGTATTGTTAATTGTCACCAAATGCATGATTAAATAGATAATAAATGTATTCACCATCATTAGCTCGAGGTACTGGTTAAATATGAGCTGTTTTCACTAGGCAAAGGGGAGGAACAGTCCTCCTCATAAATCTGACACTTTTAAACAGCACCCGGTGATTTACTCGTAGTCCACCTGTAAAGCACACTATCCATACATCACCTAAACTTTACCTCGAGTCAGTAGAACAAAATGGTAATGTTTCAAATGTGTTTGATTTATACTCATCACTGCAGGACTTCATCCATTAAACCCATCAAACTGCTTCAATTTGAGCTATTCAAATCTAAAATAATTTATCAAGACTAAATATTACAACACAGCTTTTGTAATGGAGAGTTGTTTATAATTACATGCTTAAAGCAGATAAAAAGAACAACACCAATATTTTCAGTAACATTCAGTCTGAACAAATGTACAAGATGCAACATGAGTGACTGTATAGGTTATAGCTAAACATACTGAAACAATTAAAAAGAAACTCTTCCATAATTCTGCATCTGGTGGTCCTTTAAAAGATTCAGACCCAGCTGGAGATGTTTTTACTACTGCAGAATTTCTTTATGAAGTGAGTGGCTTAATGTGGTGTGATTTGTGTCTCAGGGCCAAAATCAAAATCAAACAAGCCACAAAAAATTCCCTAATTTACCACACATGTTAATCCCAATGTTCTTCAAAGAAAGAGAAAAATGAAAAAAGATTGTCTGCACAGTTTGACAGACCTGTTGTATTACTTTGCTTATCACAATATAGATAAATACAGATAACCATATCACAAAAGGTTTCATAAACATATTATTTGTATCCATTTAGCTCACCCATCGAAATTATACATGACAGATTCAGTTACTTGTCCTTTCTGGCATGTAAATCATTTCTGTTTATTGGCTTTTTTCTTACATGAGTTCTTTCTAGAAGGCCTTTAGTTTTCCATAAAATGCAATTGTTTACACATTTTGTTGCTGCTTTGGGAAAAGCATGGCAGAAATATAGTTATTTTACAAAAGACAAAATCTCATTCAGAGTAACCAGAGATGTAGTTCATCACAATAGGCACGTACAGTTTGACAACCAGAAACTGTCGAGCCATAGCATTTTTTAGCATTTGAAAATTAGCTTGAAAAGAGTGTTTGTGATATGCTTTTAAGAAAAATGTCACTTGGTTTGACATTTTGATATTCGCACATTTTTTGGTGTGACTTAAGTCAGAATCCTTTTTGGAGCCATTATATGTGTGGAAGGGAAGGAAAAGTGCTCTGCCCTATTTCCAGGTGAGAAGATGTGAAAGCTGACTTGTCTCAAGTCTCATAAAACTCTACAAAGACATACAGGTGAACTGTGAGAAAAGAAATAAAAAAGCAGAACTCCTCAGAGTTTTACCACCTTGACCTTCCAGCCACACTCGTTCTGTCACAAGTTAAACAAAAAGTCACTTATTTCACTAAAGTTTGTGAAATAGGGCAATTAGATATTTGTGGAAAGATAAGTAGACATTTGGTAAATATAGATACTGTATATATTAATAAAAATTGCTTCAGTGAAGGGCAAATAATTTTTTTTGTCTTCTAAGTGATTTTTAAACTCTTCCCTGGCGCCAGGTGTTCCAAAATTCTGAGCGCATGTCACATTCTTCTACATGTGGTATGTTGGAATTATGAGGCCATATCATGTTTGTGTGCTCAGCTGCTTCCAGCTTGGATTGCAGGTTTATGTGCTATGTAAAACACCTGTTTGCAGCAAGCCTGAAGTTTAATTATATGTGTAACAGTGGACATGCTGATCTGGCCATCCCATCATCATGATGAATGGACACCATTAAACAATCAGTCACATAGTATATGCATAAGAGTTGCATGTTGCAGATGTCGTTTCTAAATCATAAGCAGCCACCATATAGCTTCAGCTATAGATTTTTGCAGCTATATATGGTGGGAAGGAATCACCTAAAATGATATTTGACAGGCTATCATTCTGATCTGTGATGTTCTTGTCATAAAAAGTTGTTGGATCGTTAACCCAAACCTGATTTTTTTAAAGCATCCTGTAACCTTCTGGCCTTCAGTTGCCTTCAGTTTCTTATGACAGTGGCCGACACTTTCTGCTTTTCCTGTGGAATCTTTAGTGAGTGTGAAGAAACTGCCAGATAACACCTTCAAAAAGCTGCTGACAGGTATCTGCTTGTTGGGGAGAGTTTTTTTTAACAGCATGGGTCTGGTTTTTAATTAGCTTACATTACACAGTTTTCACTTTGCCATGGATGACTTAAGCCTAAAAGTCTTGAATGAGGAAGATGATGTGGGTGCTTTAACATTATTGTATAAAGGTTTCTTAAAAGAGATATTTCACACAAAAATTTTGTCAGCATTACATCCTCCACTTGTTCCAATACTGTTAGAGTTTCTTGTTGGTAAATGATGTTAGGTTAGTCATATTAAATCATATGTTTGCTTAAACAAAACTAATTTATATGATATTACATAAAGAAGTTTTTAGATTAATTTATTTTTTAAAAATTAAGCATAAGCGAAGTATAAACTTGGAATTCCATAGAGCTTTACTTTACTTTATAAATCTGCATAATACTGAGCAAACTGCAGGATTCAGAATAAGATAAACTGCTCTTGGTGAAATAATCTAAAGTGCATGAACTGATAAAGTCATAATTCATATGGCAGAATGGAGAAAGTATCACATGTTCAATTCACAAGGTATCAGTATCACAAGGTTTTCTGTCATGTTTGTGTCTCAGTGGTAGATGTGGCACCTCATTTATCAATCAGTAAAAAGGTATTTCTTTGATTATGTCTGCATCCTTCCGGCTCCCTCTTCCAAGTTGGATCTTGCTGCTTTTCTCCCTAATTACAGGACTCTCATTGGTCAATGAGCTGATTTTGCAAGAGCCAATCCCAAAAAGGCTAACAGCAAGCTCCTGACGTGCCTTTTTTTCTTAATGATCATGGAGCACTTTAAAAATGTTGCCGTTCTCCACAGCAATTCAGAGGGTTTGAGGGGGAGTGCAGGGGTTGTGTGAAGAGTTCAGTAAGCCCCTTCAGAGCCCACCAGCAACTTAGGAGTATCTTCAAACATTTCTGCTAGAACAGGTAAGTGCTTTTGAAGATCATTTTTCTCATTCAGTTGAATGATACAGACAAAATATTCTTAATAAATTAGGTGCAGGTATGAGCACTGGGAAATTGTTAAAAAATATTTTTTATATTTTAAAAATATTCATTTATTTATTTATTTGATGATTTTACATGGATTTCTATATATGTTGTATTATTTACAATGTGTTTGTCCCCCCTCCCCATCATTGTACAATGTAAAAAAAAACACACAATTTGGGAATTATGTAAGACAGGTGTAAATAGTATTCAAAAAGACATTAAAAAAAATTGCTGGGAAAGCCTAAGAAATTCTTATAAATCTAAAAAAGTAACAATTTTAAAAAGTGAAGGAACAAAAACAATTTACATATTATATTTTTACAAGAACAATAGAATGTGAATTACAGTCTGTCCATTAAAAACTAAATTGTACAACAACACATTGTTTCAAGTTATTGGACATTTTAAGCAAATCATTCATGGTTTAAAAGTTAAAATAGTTAAAAGTCCATTATTATTTAAGAATCAACTATTGAAACCCTCAATTGGCCGACCATTATTTAGAATATCCCTGAATCCCTGATATGGATCACTCTCTCAATTTTTGTTTTCAGGATTCAACTAATCAAGAAAAATGGCCAGACTTACATTATCTGTTATATTCTGTGGAATGGCTTTTGCAACTGTCTTTATGCCAGGTGAGAATCCATTTTGATTAAAAAAAATAATAATAAATTCTGTGATCCTGAATATTTAGCACAATTCAAACCATAGCATTATAAAGCATCATAAACCACCATAAGTCACCATAGCATTATAAAACATGAACCAAATGTCTCAGAATCCATATCTGAAACAAAGCACATCTGGTTATTATTACTGCAGAAACTTCACAGTATTTACAAAACCAGAGAAAACAAATGAGCATTGTGTATTGTTATTCTCTTTTGTGAACACCTTTGTGAAGTGATTTCAGTCAAACAGTTTCCATATAGGAAAACAGAGACCTTGTGATTATCAGCCACCTGTATATTTTCCATGAGCTATAAACATCTAAAGAGACCAACTGGAGATGCAGATATATGCCACAAATAATGTTGCATGTATAGACCATTTTACATCCTTCATTTTATTTTACAGCAGTGGTAATTATGGCAGCAGCCTGTGGGCTGGTTCCCCAATCCCTTTGTAGTTTAACAGGTACACTTGCAGGGGTCCCGGAAGTTTAAGTCCCATTTTAGAGCACTTAGAGCTCTCAGAGAGCTGAGACAGAGCGGTAATCACTAGAATAAGACACAGGCTCCGCAGACGGGAAAAATGCCTGCTGTGCACTCATAGTCGGTTGGCATTTTCCTTCATTTCAGAAGTGTGACATTTGGTTCATAACAATTCAATTTAGTTTTTTTCTTTTGTTTTCTTTGCATTTTTATTTATTTATTTATTTTTATTAACGTCTGACACAGACTTTCTGAAGGCTAGTCCTGTAGGACGCAATGAAGAAGAGGATGGTGAGTTGGACTTTTTTGTGCAATTGTATCATCAGCTATGCTGTAAATGGCACTGACATCAAAGCTCAGATGTGAGATAATGCCATTAAACATGAATCATTATGCTGCACACCTGAAAAATGGCAGTGGTTCATTGTCTCACATAGAGCTTCTCTACATCTTGGCCTCAAAATAGAATCTCCTTCTTCTTATTTTCATTTTAGGTTATAAAGTACATCATAGTTATGCAGTGGCAAAGCAAAGAACCCAAAGATTTCTTAAGAATTCAATCAAATCATCACAGAGTTTTCCACAATTTATAATAATTGTAGTGCTGGGCAATGATTAATCGTGATTAATCGCATCCAAAATAAAAGTTTTTGGGTACATAATATATGTGTGTGTACTGTGTATATTTATTATGTATATATAAAGACACACAGTATATATTTAGAAAACATTTACATGTATTTACATGTATATATTTATATGAATCCAATTTATATTATATATAAATATATTTAATATATAAACATAACATATTGTTCTTAAATATATACAACACAAGTATTTATGTATTTATATATACATAATAAATATACACAGTACACACACATATATATTATGTACACAAAAACTTTTATTTTGGATGCAATTAATCGCGATCAATCATTCGACAGCACTAATATATATGTATGTCAGCCAATGCTACAGTAATAATCATAACTATGTCAGATTTGGATAGATTAATAAATAAATAAATAAAATAAAAATACTGAGATATTGTCTGAATATTATTTAAAGGGATAGTTCACACAAAAATGAAAATTCTGTCATTAATTGCTCACCCTCATGTCGTTTCAAACCCGGAAGACATTCGTAACACTAAATAAGAGGGTCAGAGAGGGTCAGAAAGATCTTGGATTTCATCAAAAATATCTTAATTTGTGTTCCGAAGATGAACAAAGGTCTTGTTTGGAACGACTTGAGGGTGAGTAATTAATGACAGAACTATCCCTTTAGTTTAAATGATGCTTAAATGATACTTACTGTTGTCATGCGCTGTTTCAGCTATAGAGGGTGCTGCTGAGGTGAAGACAGACAGCAAGACTTCACTGAAAAAGCTGGTCCGTAGCAGGAGGAATGTTGCCTACTACAGAAGCCTGCCTGATTTCTGGGGCTGGTATAAATACTTAATGCAGACCAACAACCAGGAGGGAGTGAGTAGCCTTAAACGAAAACACACATTGCTAGTCAGGGTCAAAATCTTTTTGAGATTTTTCTATGACTTCATGTAATTGTTCTAAAAATAAGTCAACTTTCTTGAGAGCTGTTTACAAAAAATTGCGACAAGAGTAATTCAATTAGCCCAATTTTGTTTCTCTGTGATTATCTCCACAGATTGAGGACATGGATCGCATGTACCTTGTTTACCTGCAGAACAAGCACAGAGTAGAAGAGGGACGCTCCTACAACCATTACCTCACTCACCTGAGCGAAATTTACAAAGCATGTGCCAACTCCGACGACCCAGACTGCATTGCAGAATCCACCAGCAAACCCAAAGCCAAGATGGTCATGCCTGTTCCTGTGAGGCAAGCTACTGTGACAGTATGCAACCCTTACCTCGACCCCTACTGCCTCTATGCTGTTAGACCAAAAGCTGCAGAAGAAGAGCCTTCACCCGCCCCAGAAAAGGTCCCTGCTCCGATTCTGTCTCCTCTACTCCCTCTGCCTCTGAAAACCCCGCCAGCTTACTACTACGCTCCGGTCTTAGAGCCTTTCTTGCCAGCTGAGCAGAGGGCGGAACTGTTGCGTATCTGCAATCCTTCAGACACCGAGTGTTTGCAGTACCACCTGCGCGCTGCTTACGGCCACAGGCCCTCGCTAGGACCTCTGCCCTCCTACGCTCACCTTGGATGTGATCCTACCAAAGATCCTTACTGCCAGCCCAAGCTGGTGGCCAGATCACCTTCAGGTTTGTATCACCTGTACCCCACTTGTAACCCCGCCATTGACCCCCTTTGCGTCACGAATGTAGTTGCACCTACAGCCCAAACCGGTGGGAACGCAGAAGCCCCCAAAGAGCAGTTTTGCAACCCTTTGTTTGAAGAGGGCTGCAACCCCCTTACAGCTGCCAAACTAGCTGGAGTCAATAAGCCTGTCTTGGAATACGCTCCAAGAGATGAGCCTGCGCCTCTCAACCTGGCCTGCGACCCTCGCTATGATCCATATTGTCTGATGGGTGGAGCCGCTGCTCTCAGGAAACCCCCTCCAGTTCTCCCGGAGTTCCAGACCCGTCACCGCCTGGGCATCCATGGGAAGACCAAGGAAGGTTATGACTGCTACATGTTCTATGATAAGGATTGCACCCCAGTGGAGAGCCAGGACTTGAGGGCAAGTGTTGCCAGTTCTAAACCAGACTGCCACCCCTACGACCCCAACTGTGGTAAGTTTGCCCCTCAGACGTCCACTGGAGCTGAAGCAGCCAAGAGGGTCAAAGACGGCATCATTGAGCCCCATCCGGACTGTGACCCAGAAATCGATTACAACTGCCGTCTGCGCTGGGCAGAATCCGCAAGTGAAAAACACAAAGATGAGCCAGCCCAGCAAGAACAAGCTCTCCCTGAAAATGTGGCCCCTGAGTATCCAGTTCCACGATTTGAGGACTTCTTGAGAGGCTATATGGGTGGCTACAAGAAATGAGAAGAAAAAACTGGATGAGAATTTACAAATTCAATCATGTTTATTCACACATAGCACCAGTTTAGGTCTGTGCAAAAGAAGCAATTCAGGATCATCCAGGAATAGTTTTTGCATTGATGTTTTAGTAACTCTAGAGATATCTAAGGTCTTAATTCTGTCTGAAATGTCATTTTGGGAAACACATCCATATATTTGGGGGTTTTGTTAGTGGTAATGTGAAGCAATATATATATTTATGTATTATATAATGTAGGGTTAGGGTACTTGAATAATACTTACTGATACATAAATCTGTATGGTAGTTTTTCTCTAAATTTGTTTTGTGAATTCTTGATATGTATTTAATGTAATTTCTACTTTGATAAAAACAATCTTTCTCTTCTGTATTTGTTTAATATTTTCAGTAAAAAATAAATGACTTAAATGAATTAAAGCTGGTGTTTTTTAAACATGCATTAACATAAAAAATATCACAATGGCTTCATGTTTCAGTACAGCTAAACAAATTCATCATATTGCAATACAGGAATGTATGCATTCAAAATTAATTTTCTGAGTAAATACTAAAGTTTATGTGATTTACATAAAAGTGACAACACATGATATGACAGATTGGTATATCTATTTCAACAAAAAAATAATGTATTGAATTAGTATATAATGTGAATCAGACAAAGGCAGATAAACACATAAGCTTGTGATGTGTTGCAATGTCAGCTTTTAAAAAGGGGAACAAGAAAATAGACGAAAGAGCTCAAACTTTAAAGGGGTCATATGATGCTGTTAAAAAGAACATTATTTTGTGTATTTGGTGTAATGAAATGTGTTTATGCGGTTTAAAGTTCAAAAAACACATTATTTTCCACACACTGTAACATTCTTGTTTCTCCTCTATGCCCCGCCTTTTTGAAACGAGTCGATTTTTACAAAACTCATCGATCTGAAAAAGCGAGGTGTGCTGTGATTGGCCAGCTATCCAATGCGTTGTGATTGGCCGAATCCCTCAAGCATGTGACGGAAATGTTACAACCCTTACCATACTGTGATGCCCTGTCAGGCCAGAGCAACAAGACAAAAACATTAAAACCCATTACAAACGAGGCATTGTTGCATCCAGTGGGGACATAATAACAGATTATAATGACTTATACTGTCTATTTACGCATTGCGTTGTAAAACATTGCATCACGCCGCGTAAACATAAACCATGTCTGCATTTGTGATTGGAGTAATGACAAACAACAAGTGCTACTCTAATGCCCAAAACTCGCGTTTGAATCATCAGTGGCAAATCCTTTAAATGAAACTGCCAACATTGTAGTCTAACGTTACTCTCCCAGGATCAGTAAACGTCCTCCATAAAATGTGCTGCACATCTGAATATTTGGTTTGAACTGTTCTGGAAATTTGTGTTGTAAATACAACTTAACCACTTATTTGTAGTCGTGCCCTCTTTTGGAAGACCAAACAAAGTAGTTGTTTTCGCTTTCACAACGAAACACACACAGCGCCTAGCGTGAGGGGAAGCCCCGGCTTAGCGCGCGCTGAGGCCGGGATAGAGTGAGCTGAGCCGGGCATAGTGAGCTGAGGCGGCGGGGGGTCTAGAACGGGCCTCGGCGATGTGACGAATGACGGATCAACCACATGTGACGACGCCGGGCTGGATTCCGCTTCGTCCACGTTGAAAGTTGATGTATTCCCTCAGCGACCAGCACAGATCAGCTCTAGGCATGACGAAGCGGATATCGTCCTCTTTTGGAAGACCAAACAAACTAGTTTCGCTTTCACAACGAAGCACACAGTGCCTTCATGACATGGCTGCAGCGTCAACAATACTACAGCGAGAATAAAAGTTACGCCTTCTTTCTTTGCGTGAACATTTGGGCGTCGTTATGCAAATCTTCACACATAGTGGTGTAGATATGTGGGGGCGTGTTAGAACGGGCTGTTTTAGGGGGGCGTGGCAGAGTTTTTTAACTTTGATAAAGAATATCTCTTTTTTTTTTAGACTTTAGTCTTTGCAACTTTACAGATCTTCTTTATGCACCAAGAGCTTGTAATTTAAATAGCATCATATGACCCCTTTAAAAAGAGATATCTTCTAAGGGAAAATAAATAAGTCATTCACAATATAAAATATACAACTTACAAGTTATTTATATATTTATTATTTCGAACATATACGCCTGCTGTAGACCGAGAAAAAGGTTTGTGTGGAATAGAAATATCATTTATTCTAAACACCATATAAAAGCACATTAAACATTAGTACCCAATACCCGATATTCAAATTATTCACAACATGCAGCATTTGACCAAAAGATCCCTCAGGCAGATGAAAAATGAGTGCACTTGATAACTGTTTTAAAAGAGCTTGGCATGCCAATATAGTAACACTAATGACTACTCACACAGACTGTGAACATGTTGAAATATGCATTAACTACAAGTGCACTGTAAATATGCCACTCTCAGAAGGTCCCTCAGCGGGCAAATCTAACTAAAAAGGAACTGATGAAGCACACAAAATATACCTAATACTTGGATTACCCAACACACTCTCCCAGGAACACACGGCAGATTTTATTGACATACTTCATTATGACAGGAAAAGAAATCAGTTGGGATATGTTACCCAAGTGCAGACTCAGAAGCTTCGCATTTCATACTTCTGGCACATCTGTTGTGGTTTTTTCCTTACTGTCTAATTGGCCTTAGGTGGGCTTTGAGAGGGGATATAGCAAAGGCTACGAGACTTTGAACTGTTGCTTAATGCCTCAGTCAGCATGAGTCCGGTTTGTGCTGATTGCACCTCTCCATGGCCTGCATACCTGCGGGACCAGCTGAATGTCATTAAGTGGATGGGAAAGGGCCCGGAATGGTAATGAGGGTAAATATGTCCTCTGCATAAGCAAACAGAAATTAGCAGTGCGCTGTACTCAGCAGTACTGCAGAGTTTCTCATTTTAATGTGGTCAGTGAGTGAGTTTGTGTTTGAGCATTCTTGAAAGGGACTGTAAGAAGATCTGGCCTTGAACAGAGATTTTAATTAGTTTGATTGCACTTCTGTACAGTGAAATGTGGCCATTGAAAAGTTCTAAAGTTGAGCTTTTCTTCCCAGTAGTGAGCTTGTAAAATAACACACATACTGCTGTTTGACATTTAAACTTTGACTTTGACTAATGTTTGGCCTAAAGGAGCTGCGTCTGACAATAATTTTCAAACCAGATGTTAGTCATATATCTACAGTCCTAAAACTGTCCATTGTAAGTTGCCTAATGTACTGAAGGTAACCGTTTGACGAAATAAGAGATGCCCTAGTTACATGAACAGTTTTAACTATACTTTAATCTCTCTGGGTGACATACTTACAGAACATTGATGACAGATTCTTTGTACTGAGCTTCAAATGAGAAAATACGTCTTTGCCTTGCAGGGAAACCTGCTGAGGAAAAAATAGCATCAATATAAAATGGCATGACTTAAGTATATTTATACATTCAGGTGTGTCTGTTCCTATAAACGCTGGAATTTATTAACAGCTAGAGGGTTAGAGTTGAATTTTAGCATAATAAAATATTGTGCTCACGGAGGATGAAGAAGAGAAGATAGTCAGCACTGTCGCACATAAGATGAACACAACCTCCTCATGCAGGCTCTGAAGCACGTGACATGGTGTAAAGGCTTGACAACCCAAGAGGAACATTTGTAACTGTTGGTTCAGATGGAGTTGTCTGGTACACTTCAGGTTATTCTCAAAGATTTCATTTCAGATAAAGTTGCCGTTTTGTTGCTCCTCTAGAATCTATAAAAAGTTAGACAGCCTGAATCACTGCAACACATGTAATTTTTCATTGAATCAGAGACCTGTGATTGATACTGGAAGAAACTACATCCTGATTTTCTGAATTCCTGAATTCCATTACTTACTGGGTTTTAGTGAAACAGTATGATCTGTTTAAATAAGCTTTAATCTATGCACTATGCTAAGCTTTAAAATATTTGAATGCTTATTAACTAGTAAATAAGCTATGATTAAAACAAATTTTTTTTTGTTATTTTGTCGTAAATAATTAAATAAACTGCAGAGTTTTTGTTTTTTTTGTACTTTTGCGAATCTTATAAATTTATCCCCTAAATTTAAGTGAGTGATGTTCACTGTCTTAAATACTGTACGTCACTGTCGATTGCTCTACTATGCCAAATTGTCCTATTGGGGATGCACACATCAATACTGCGCCATTTATTGTAAGGTTAAGTTTAGGATTGGGGTAGGTGTAGACATTAATAAACACAAGCTCATTAAAGCAGAACAGACGTTTGTGGGGAACCAGAACAGAATGCCATTCGCCTTATTAGAAGCCAGTGTAGCCTATCAGAAATGATTTTGAAACTGATATTTCAAGGTTAAAAATCAAAACACAACAAACAACAAGGACACTGACATACAGAGACTTTTAAGACACGCTTTCCACACTCATGAATTTTCTTTAATTTGTCTGATGGAACACACATAATCATCATCAAGAGTTAGGCTGTCATTTTTGTGTCTATAAACATTAGCCTACATCACAGTGTCATTTTTCACCAGATCTCTAATATATAGTATTTGATATCATTCTGTGGTGGAAATTAGGGTAAGGGTAACTAAAGGTAATTTGATCAGCTACTAAGATGTTAGCTAGCATAAATTTAGGCAATCTTAGTTTTAATAAAAATCAACCCCTGGGACATAAAAGCGACCGAAGTTGAAGAAACACCCAGCTATATAAAGCAAATGTAGTTGTAAGTGAGCTGTGGATGAATGGATGCAGTATGGACAGGTGGATGGATGATGAAGCGGGCAGCAGCCGCTGTCACATGATCCAGTGAAGCTGAGCTCTGAGCGATCCAGAAGCGCAGCTCTGCACTCGCTCTCCATCTCATCTGATGCTCGGTCTCTGTGATTGGTGAGTAGCTTCAGTGTTTCAGCTGCTGTCTTTCGCGATTTTTGAGGTCGTTATTAAATGTTGAGATGCTTGTCCTTATGTATTCCCTGAGGTCATTTTAGATTTTATAGGACTATTTTTCAAAGAGGTGCTAGATTCTTTTTATTACGTTTGATGGCTAAAAATATCACGTTGACGTTGATTTTAAACTATAGCCTAATTAGTCTATTTATTTTATGAGCAAGGCCTGTAGGCAATTTTTTTTAATGCATGCATGATTTATGAATCTTGAGTTTGTTCCGAAGTTTGCAGTACAGCCTCTTTCTTGATTTATTTTATTTTGTAAGATAGTTCTAATTGGAATAAAAAGGTTACTATAGGAGCTAAAATCTTTTTATCTTTATCTTTTCTCTGTTGTTCTTTAAAAACATCTATAGGCTACTGTATGTTCTTGTGACTTAAAGGACTCAAAACCCAATACACCTAATTTGAAGAACCTAATGTGAAATGAAAAACTTTTTGAATCTGCAATGTGTAATAATGTCTGCGTTTGTCACTTCAATTATTTAAATCTGTTGCATTTCACAGTTGGTTGGTCTCATTCACTGCATCTATACATAGTCTTGCTATGACTGGTCTTGACCTTATTAAAATGATTGGTCTATGCGAGGGTACTCTTGAGAATTAAAACCCTAAACTTCCTGCAAAGTTTGAAGAAAATCACATGATTTTCACAGAGTTGCCTTTCATTTTATTCAGCCAGCGATATTCCTTTTGTGCAAGCACAGCAGGGGCAAAAACATAATAATCAGTCATGTCCTCAACTAGATAAGATGCTCACAGTCTTCCTGCAAACCCATTTTCTTTAATCAATATTGTTCTTTTAGAGCCGAGAATTATAGTGCAGAAGGTGTATGTTATTCTGAAAAGAATGATTTACTATTCAGAATGTGTCAGTCAAGGGACAGGTGGGGGAAGCCAGCCGTGAAATATCCTTTCCCCAAGTAAGGCTTATCTCTCATTGGGAATTCTAGAAGGGATGGGAGTATCTACCATACCATACCTGGACAGAATTCCTGAGTCTTCCTCAGAGCTTCGCTCTACAAACCTGAATACAGATAGAGTATGTTTATTAATTTATCAGTTTTAATAGCAGGAATAAGCTGTAAGTATCATGCCGTATGCTTCTTTAGAGAGAGCGGATAGATCAAAATCAGTCTATCTCTCTATTAACAATGCTCAATTGCGATTTAATTCCTCTGGTTTGTTTGGAAATTCATTGTAGATAGAGAATGAAGAGATGGAGTCTGCTCCTACTCAGAATATACCATCATCCTCAGACCTCATTGACTTTAGCGCTGCAGTAATTGTACCCAGCAGGCTACAACCTATTCAACAGTGATTAAATCTTCCACAAATCTTTTGATTTAGTATTTGTAGAAGTTTCTCGCCTGTTCAAAATATTTTGTTGAAGGGAGAGTTCACTGATTTTCAATCAGCTTTGTATTGTTATGGCAGTATAAGTAAATTAACAATGTGCATTATTTTTTTGTGTTACCTGCACCATTTATTAGTCAGCAAAAGCTGAGTGATGTAAAATACATCATCTGGTGAGCTTTTGACAGCTCCAGGGCATTGTGAAAACTACAGAGCATACTTCCACATTTTTGTATCCCTGCTCACAAATAATCTGATCAAGCCAGGTGCATTATGGGTGCTGAAGTCTTTCACCCATTTTTCTTTCAATTAGCACAAGTTTTGTTTTCCTTTTTGGAATTGATTGATCGTAGGTCACAATGATATCAGCTCATACACATTATTTTTTTCAGTGAACTTAAACCTAAGGTACATAAACTAAATTGAAAACCTGTGCTAATTGAAAGAAAACAAGTTGATAATGATTGAATCCAAGATTTAGTGATGATGTACCATAATGAGACATTTACAAGCAATTTCAACCAAATTACACAAATTAGGTAAAATATTTTCATCACAACACGAAAATGAATAGAGTCATCTTGCGAGCAGTGAATTACCCCTTTAATGCTATATGTGAGTTTGTTTTTGGATATTTTTAGGTACGTTTCATTTACAATAAAAAAACCCCACAGGGAAATAACTAAATAAATATGTTTTTCATTATTTGTTTTGTTTTCAGAGTTATTAGTAATGTCAGCAGACTGTTGTTATCTGTGTTGACACAAATATGACCTCGGGGAGATGTTTTTAGACTATTTCAGTGCCCTGTTCATGTAAAAGTGAATGAATTTCAACCTTGAATTGACCCCGTATTGACATGCACATGTTAGCTGCAGTTCATTGTGTTACCAGCTAATTAGTCACTGCTCTAGTGACCCACTCACACATGCCTGGTTGATTTTACTCTCTATTTGGGATCACCCAGCAGAGGGAGTAACTTAAATGTCTGCTTAATGCCAGAAGGAAGGTTTTAAAAGAATGCCATGGCACTAAATAGTTAACAAAAGAACATTATGCCTTCTGAAGCTTTTGCGATTTCTATAAGAACAATATAAAAATCAAATGATCCTTCATTATCTCATGAATGTAGATGTGAATGCTTAGTGAAGGTGAGGTTTGCTGTATACTGGATTGGTAGAAGCTCTTGTGATGATTTCTCACATTGTTTTTTTATGTATTCTGTGTGAAGTGTTTGAGAGTTTTCATGCAGAAACTGTCATCTGGACATGCACAGCATCAGGAACAGCTACTGTACAGAGTTATACAGCCATACAAACACAAATTTAGAATCAAAAGCTGCGTTAGATAAATGCAACAATAGTATCCTGTTTATTACAAGGCTAAATAAATAAATACTGTATGTGGACATAAAAAACTGATTTGAGTTGGTAATTTTATAATCTTACCTGCTTGTAAAAAAGTCTGTTGCAATGCACAACAAAACAATCAGACACAAGATGAACAGTAATTTATAACTAAATTTAGCTTAAAATGCATGAGATGTGTTTAATAGAGAATGGAGATGGCTTGATGCCACATATATTTGGTTTTGATGGTCACACACATTCACCCTTAACCAATAAACCTAGGAGAAGTGTGAAGTACTGTAAAGAGTGTTTGGATGTGGAATGTGATAGAATAACAGACTGTGCGAGGGCTCAGTAAAGCTGGTGAAGTGATGGAGTTTGAAAGGGAATAGAAATGTCGTGTCCAGTCACAATGCCAGAGCTTTGCCATGCCTGACAACCTGAGAGAATGAGGTGAGGTTATTGTTAACACAGGGAATCAAAAGGTGTTCATGCATCAGTGATTCGGTAGGAATGATGAGAGCAGGATGCTGTCTCACAGATGAAATAGTTCTTTTGTTTCTAGTGTATTGAATGGTAGAATTGATATAAAGGAATCTGAGAAAGTTGCATTGTTCCTTCTCTATAAAAAAATGAAGCACATTTCTTAATCCCAAATAGTTATTTTCTAATAGCTTAAAGACTTTAGTTTAGTCATGAACTTGGTTTACTGGTAGTCAGAAGTTAGTATTGAGGGGAGGGGCATCTTCATTCTAAAGAACATTTGATTGGACAAAAAGCTGGAGAGTGCAGGATGAGTCATGCATATTTTTGTTTTGTTTTCCTGGCAGTGAAAGACTGTACATTTTAAATGCACATACCTGCTAAGGGTTTATTTTGTTAACTTTTAGCATATACACTACCGGTCCAACTTTGGGTCAATAGGATTTTTTAAAAATACATTTTTAAAGATAAATAATTGTATTCAGCAAGGATGCATTTAATTGATTAAAAGACATTTGTAATGTTACAGGTTTGTATTTTAAATAAATGTTCCTTCCTTTGAACTTTCTGTTAATCAAAGTATACTTAAAAAAAAAATCTATCAACAGTTCCACAAGATATGAAGCATCAAATTTGCGTTCAGCATTGTATAATGAGAAATGTTTCTTGAGCACAAAATCAACATACGTACTAGAATAATTTCTGAAGGGTCATGTGACACTGAAGACTAGAGTAATTCAGCTTTGCCCACTGGAATAAATGATATTTTTAATATTAAAATATTAATGTATACAGTTATTGTTAATTGTATTATTTTCACAAATACTGTTTTATTGTAATTTTATTCAAATGAATTCAACCTTGGAAATCATTGTAGGCTTCTTTCAAAAACAATAAAAAATCTTACTGACCCCTACTCTCATGTATGAAGCTAACAGACTTGGACTAAATGCCACAAAATTCAAAATGTGGATGTTTCACTTTTGAAACAGTCTCACCATGATAAAGGTGTGTTTTATTTTGAGAAGATTTGTAGATCTTATAGAACAGGGCTCTCCAGATCTCTCCAAAGCAATCATTGCAGACTCAGTTCCAACCCTGCTCCAGTACACCTGCCCGTAATTTTCAAGCAACCCTGAACACCTTGATTAGCTTGTTCAGATGTGTTTGTCATAAAGCGTATGTTAGCTAAACCCTTGATAACAATGATTTTGCTCTATTGGTTATATTTACAATTAATACATACAAGAGATTTCTGAAGAAACACTTTGTCATCACTTGCAGTGACAAGAGGCAAGAGAAGCCTTATATCAGAAGCCTTTTTTGAGTGTGAACTTCACACGTCTCAGCTTTCTCACACTCTAGTGCTCCCCACAGCTCATTCTGACTGGTGTCTTCTCTGGTGTCAACCCTAGTGTTGCCACATCAGCCAGATGTATAGGTTCTGCATACATGAAAAGAGTGTTTAAAAAATATTCTGACAGGATCACGGGATCACCTAATATAAATAGCACTAAAAAAAACTATTTTATTTTTGCTCCATTTATAGCAGCTGCAGATATTAGCAATAGTTTGTTTTGGGAGGAGGGTGTGAATGGGTGGAGTAGGTACAGTATCTGAAAATAACTTTCTTTCTTGATCATAAACTTTTATGTCTGTTGCCATGGAGATGGGTTAGGAAATGAACAGGTACATCATGAATGAGTCTGCTGAAACTCCATTGTATAACTAAGTCAGCTCCCTTTTTATAATGGAAATATAAATAATAGTTATTAGTTTTGTGTATCTTTTCACATCTTTCCAATGAAATTATGATATACATTGTGTATGCAAAGCAATATTCTATACATAGTCTAAGGACAGAATGGAATAGAATATTCAAAAATCTTAGTGTTAAAGCGACTGTATTTGCAATTGAGATGACTGGGAAAAATTTCCCAGTTAAACTGAATTAGCCCTATGTCATTTTTGCCTTTTTTACCTTGAAATACCAGTTTCAAAATCATCCTGAAAGTACACTGACTTCTAATAAGGAAAATGGCTTATTCAAGGTTTTTTTTTTTTGTACAGCAATTCACTGTAATTATGACAACTGTAGGTGGCTCCAAACATCAGCAGCCAATGAGCTTGCTGTTCAACATTCAAATACTCGACTAGTGCTTGCTGTAGCAGTTGCAACATGCTTCAGAACCTCCACCTTCCCCAGCTCCACCTTATAGATCTGCTATGGGGTGATTTCATGCATGTTGTACATGGGGGTTATTTAATATGTGCTATATGTGCAGCAGCAGTATTTCCTATGCTCACAGCAGCATGTCTGTGGATGTATTGGAAGTAGAAAGTCTTGGTACTTGCTCTGCCGCTACAGCAGCAGTGTAGCAGATCTGTTCCGCCAAGACCAAACACATTAACATTAACATGAATATTACCACGCTAAACAGTTGCTTTAATTACATTTAAAAAATAGTTCTAGTTCTTTGTGTTGTATGGAAAAAAAATGTTAAGGTTTCAAACATTTTCCGTTAATATTTGTTTTATGTGTGTCTTAGGACATCCTGAGAAGGATGACTGGGAAAACTCAAACCAGCAATGTAACAAACAAGACAGATCCTCGCTCACTGAATTCCAGAGTGTTCATTGGTAACCTCAACACTGCTGTGGTCAAGAAAACTGACATTGAGCTCATTTTTGCCAAGTATGGGAAGATCACCGGCTGCTCTGTGCACAAGGGCTTTGCTTTCGTCCAGTATGCCTGCGAGAGGAACGCTCGATCGGCTGTGGCTGGTGAGAACAGCAGGATGCTGGCTGGACAGACCTTAGGTAAGTGAAATTTATTTCTCTTTTTATTTATGTAAATGACTGGACTCAAACAGGGGATTTCAATGAGAAAAATGAGAAAAGGACAGAAAGATGTGAGATCTACATTGACAGTTGATTTTAGGTCATAGCCGTTCCCATGGCTACCTGGTAAATATTCATCATCCTTTATTAAAAATTAAACTCCTGCTGTCAATGTTGCAGCAGTGGTTTGAGTTGAACTCCAATGGGTCTTTTGTGCTGGACTGATTTTCCTTAAGGTTACTGCTACTTTTTTATCCGCTACATTCCCCCCAGATGACTTTATCTTTCCTTGTGAAAAATATTAGTTGCTTGATTTTATACAGAGCTGAGCATTTGTAACAAGCAAATTGTTGGTAATCAAAAATATTTTGATGAAAAATTAAAATGGCTTTGCTTGGTTTTAGATGTCTTTGGACACTTTCCAGCTTGTCAAATGAGAAATCACACAGCGGGGACACAGTGTATTTAATTTCATTCATCGTCAAGTTTGCTCGTGTCTTTTTCCCGTGTCACTTTGAAATGTTTCCGTTTTGAATCGTTGTTACCAAAGGCAAGACACGTGAGGAAAAAAATAAACGATCAGTTGTGGGACTATATTCTGTCATAAATCGCATACCATTCATTGCTGAACTTTCTACCGTTACTGGAAATGGAATTAATTACATAATATAATATAAATTACTGGTCGATATGTCCCGATCTCAATAAAATTTACACACGTTTTTGGTCCGTGAATTAGATCTCGCTCGGGTCTGTGGAGTTTTGGCCAGGACCGGTGTTGTGCCGAATTCTGCACCCCTGCCAGATTATGCACCCCCTCGTTGAAGCCGCTACCTGATTGCCTAATCCCAACCCCCCCCTAATCCCAACCCCTCCCCAACACCTACTCCTAAACCTACCAATACTGAGGGGTGCATAATCTGGCAGGGTGCAAATTTAGGCACTACACCTGTTCCAATTAATCAACATATTTTATGTTCCGTTCCATGCTAATCACTGTCTATTTCGAGAGTTAATCCCACATAAATTGCGATTTCATCCAAACGTTGCAGGTGTAAAGACTATGTTCCGAAAACGAAAGTTGTCCATATACAGGTGCATCTCAATAAATTAGAATGTCGTTGAAAAGTTCATTTATTTCAGTATTCAACTCAAATTGTGAAACTCGTGTATTAATAAATTCAATGCACACAGACTGAAGTATTTAAGTCTTTGGTTCTTTTAATTGTGAGGATTTTGGCTCACATTTAACAAAAACCCACCAATTCACTATCTCAACAAATTAGAATATGGACATGCCAATCAGCTAATCAACTCAAAAACCTGCAAAGGTTTCAGATCCTTCAAAATGGTCTCTCAGTTTGGTTCACTAGTCTACACAATCATGGGGAAGACTGCTGATCTGACAGTTGTCCAGAAGACAATCATTGACACCCTTCACAAGGAGGGTAAGCCACAAACATTCATTGCCAAAGAAGCTGTCTGTTTACAGAGTGCTGTATCCAAGCGTGTTAACAGAAATTTGAGTGGAAGGAAAAAGTGTGGAAGAAAAAGCTGCACAACCAACCGAGAGAACCGCAGCCTTATGAGGATTGTCAAGCAAAATCGATTCAAGAATTTGAGTGAACTTCACGAGGAATGGACTGAGGCTGGGGTCAAAGGCATCAAGAGCCACCACACGACGTGTCAAGGAATTTGGCTACAGTTTTCGTATTCCTCTTGTTAAGCCACTCCTGACCACAGACAACGTCAGAGGCGTCTTACCTGGGCTAAGGAGAAGAAGAACTGGACTGTTGCCCAGTGGTCCAAAGGCCTCTTTTCAGATGAGAGCAAGTTTTGTATTTCATTTGGAAACCAAGGTCCCTAGAGTCTGGAGGAAGGGTGGAGAACTCATAGCCCAAGTTGCTTGAAGTCCAGTGTTAAGTTTCCACAGTCTGTGATGATTTGGGGTGCAATGTCATCTGCTGGTGTTGGTCCATTGTGTTTTGAAAACCAACGTCACTGCACCCGTTTACCAAGAAATTTTGGAGCACTTCATGCTTCCTTCTGCTGACCAGTTTTTGAAGATGCTGATTTCATTTTCATTTTCCAGCAGGATTTGGCACCTGCCCACACTGCCAAAACACCAAAAGTTGGTACATGACCATGGGTGTTGGTGTGCTTGACTGGCCAGCAAACTAACCAGACCTGAACCCCTTAGAGAATCTATGGGGTATTGTCAAGTGGAAGATGAGAGACACCAGACCCAACTATGCAGATGACCTGAAGGCCGCTATCCACGCAACCTGGGGTTCCATTACACCTCAGCAGTGCCACAACCTGATCACCTCCATGCCACGCCGAATTGAGGCAGTAATTAAAGCAAAAGGAGCCCCTACCAAGTATTGAGTACATGTACAGTAAATTAACATACTTTCCAAAAGGCCAACAATTCTCGAAAAATGTTTTTTTATTGGTCTATGAAGTATTCTAATTTGTTGAGATGTGAATTGGTGGGTTTTTGTTAAATGTGAAAATCATCACAATTAAAAGAACCAAGACTTAAACTACTTCAGTCTGTGTGCATGAATTTATTTAATACACAAGTTCCCAATTTGAGTTGAATTACTGAAATAAATGAACTTTTTCCACGACATCTAATTTATTGAGATACACCTGTACCTGTCTGATGGATGTATAACCCCAACTCCGCTTTATCACTACACAGCGTACCTCTTCTTCATCGCGATCTTACAAAGTTCCGTTATGATCAATGAAGTTCTCTAAACTGCACAATGAATCTCTTACATCGCGTCTGCAATGAGATGATTCACGAGCGTGCAAAACTACACTTAAAAACTGTGGTGTTTTCAGCGGTGAGTGAATTCTGACAAAACGTTTCTGATTGGCCATTGCGTTTAAGAAATCAACAGATATGTCTGTTGACTGTATGACAACAGATATGTCTGTATGACTAAAAACTTGCCCCCCTAATGTCGCACATACATACATACATACGTATGTATACTGGCACCTGTGGTTGCAAAAATAATTCTGTTAAAAAAAAGTAAACATTTTTATTCACAAAACAACAGCAACAACGAAGACAAATTACATTTTAAATTGGAATTTACATTGGAGAACCAAGCAGCCCATTCCTGCTGAATTAGCAAGACTATGCTGCTGATTTGTACCTGGAAAGTAGAGAAATCATTAGTTTTAAGAATCTATCTATTTTTCCATGGTGTAGAAAGTGAGTTCATTTTGTCTGTGACTCATATTTACAGTGTTTTATTGCCCCCCTATGTTGGCAAGAGGAAGTACAGGTGAACCGGCATGAACCATTAAGCTGAAAAAATGTATGTACACAAATAGTGCATTAGAGAAGAAAGTCTGCTTTTAATTAAGTGTATTTCATTATGGATAATTTAATTTTGTGCAATACTATATTTTAAATGACTGAATGAGACGCAGTGTGCAATTTTTGCAGTATTTTTTAAAAAGATCTTAATGTCTTTTTACTGAATGAAAATTGGCTAATGTTAACCACTAGATGGCAATATAAATATACCGTAGACATCCATGGCACTGCAGTGGCAAAGACAAATCATAACAAACGCTTATTGTGGAGGATTTATTCATAACTCTTGACCCCATTCAATTCATGCAGATTGCTTTTACTCCAAAGTATAGCAGAATCTAAAAAGTACTCCAGAAGAATACTAAAATCTCATAAAAAGCACCATCTGATATTTGTCTGATTATTTGAAGAACACCTATGAATAAACCATATTGTGCCAAACGTAAGATTTATGTAAGCTTCAAAATAAGTATGAGTCAGAAATAGGACCTTAGATTTCTTTAACAATTTAGAATCTCCCAGACCTCAGTATAAGACTTTGCAATCATTGTTTTCTTTAGCTTGTCTAAAAAAGCTTTTATAAGAATATCAGTGTCAAAGTGGGTGCGTGTGTATTCATGGCACTATAATTAGTTTTTCTATATCTGAAACCCTCTGACAGATATGAAGGCATCACAATGTCTTCAATTTCAGAGCCTGTCATTAATTCAAAGGAAAAAGCATATTCCTGCATGAATAGCCTCCGGGCTTGTAATGTCAATAACTACCAAGAATTTTCAAATGAATGTGACAGCAGCTGTGGGATGCTGTTCTTTTGATGTACAATATGATCCAAGATCAGAGACAATCTGAGACAAGAGTGTAAACTACATCAACTGTTGCTATATATTTAGCCATACATTTATCCATACTGTATCTGTTTGTAAAAGATATGTATGTTCTTATACAGTATATATGGTATGGTCTTAAATAATGTTTTATTTATTTATGTATTTATTTTGTTTGTATTGATGCAAAACCACAGTATTTATTGGGTCCTGATTAGTAAATTATAATTGTTTAGATTCTTTTCATATTTTTATTGCATATTTGTCAACACCCCCGTTATGTGTTGGTGGTACGGTCTGGAATGGTGCATGCCTGTATGCTGAACTCTATTCAGTCAGTCTCTCAAAGTGTCACTATACGGTGAAGTGAGTTCAAGGGAAAGGAATCATTTATTCCTCAAAATATTGTATGTACAACCTAATGGACATGTACAGAAGAACAATGCATAAAAGGAAGCGGAATCAGAGATGTAAGTATTTTACAGACAAATAAGTACCATCTTTCTGATAAGTGCTTTTAATACATGATTTGTAACAGAATCGATAAAATATAAATATGTATAATAATACTTTTGCAGCTTTGTAAATTAAAATGAACATTTTTAGGAAATGTTAGTAATTACACAATGTTATAGTTCTGTTTTTCTTTGATATGTTAAATCTTGTTAATTATGAATAAATACATTTAATAAATGCAATTAAAACATTTGTTTGTAATTAAGCGCAGGGGAACTCCCATGGAAAGCATCTTCTAAATGACAAGTAACCAAATGTACTTATATGTTGTAAAAAGTGAGAAAATATGCAGCTGTTTCCTTAAGGGGTTATTTCTACTTGATCTCAAATGATGTTTAAGTAAAAATAAAAAAGATGAAAAAAATATTTGGTGCAACCTAATATAGTTATAGTATACATTTTAACAATATTAAAATACTAATATAATAAAATACTACATTATTTAATATAAATATCAATAGTAAATTAAATATATAAAATAATAATTTCAATAAAAAAATATTTCTTTCCGTTAATTTTCAATTGCGCCTGATTAAATATATTTGAAGTTATAAGTTTTTTTTCTTTCTTTCTTTCTTTCTTTCCACAACCTTTTGGTCAACTTTGCTGAAAGCTTTCAAGGAGGAAAATACATAAGAATCTTGTACTAGTTAAAAAATGTTGTGACCTGTCTGAAATGATAACCTTCTCCCTTTAATTTTTGTCAGAGGGTTCAGTATGTGTTCTCCACATTGAAGTACAGGACATCACCTTTAGTGGCTGGGCATGATTTTTTTCTCTCTCCTTGACTACAGAATTTACTCCTTTAACTTTTTCATATTCTTTGACTTACTCCAGAAGATTTGAAATGCAGTTTTGAACAGGCCAAGTAGTCAAAAAATAAATGACTAATCAGACATTTTCAGAAACGCAATTTCCTAAACCCCAAAAGCTGTTAAATTCGCTTGCGAGTTTCATCTGTCCATGATGAGCATCCATGTTTTGTGTGTGTCTAATCAAAGATGGCAGATTAACGCAAAGTTTTGTAGCTGTGCACACACAAGACTCCAGGGATAATGAGTGGCACTGAAAATGGATATGATGTCCTCGAGTGTACAAACCGTTCCAGACAATTGCGCACATCAGTCACCGAATTACATCATGCCACAAAGGAATGAATAAAGGAAGTGAAGGAGATGTTTGATAAGTAGGTCATGTATGGAAAACACTCATTAGTGAAAGAGATACAACAAATACCAGAGGTGTCTGAATAATATTCATAGGTTACTACCTACACTCTTAAAAATAAAGGTGCTTCAAAAGGTTCTTCAAGCAATGCCATAGAAGAACCTTTTTGGTTTCCAGAAAGAACCATTGTCAAAGGTTCTTTAAAGAACCATCTTTTCTTACCTTTTTATAATCTGAAGAACCTTCTTTCACCACCAAGAACCTTTTGTGAAACAGAAAGGTTCTTCAGCTGTTAAAGGTTCTTTATGGAACCATTTTAGACAAAAAGGTTCTTCTATGGCATCGTGAAGCACCTTATTTTTAAGAGTGTAGAAAGAACATATGAATTATGTGACTGCAAAGTGATTTTCTTTGAAAACAAATAAAGTCCTTGAAGTTCTTTCTTGCTTAGTCAGGTATCTTGAGTCACTTTGTTTACTGAGGTTTATCAGAACAGATATTTAATTTAGAGTTTGGCATTCAGGCACAAGTTTAGGCATAAGACTTCAGTTATGTCTCATCAAATGAATCACTCAGAAAACTCTTTTAAGCTGACAGGCAGACACATTGACATTAAGCAGAGGTCATCACTAAGAGAAATGCCAATCTTCTCTCTACGCTAAGCCTGACAGACCTTTGAGTGAACAGCATACTGAATAGAGGAGGCCCGTTGGTAAACTCAGATTAAAGTATTGATATGGCTCCACGTCTGAAATATGGTGGTATTTTAGATGGTCGGCACATATCGAGTGAAATGTCTGGCATGTCGTGGGACCATCCGCTGATTATTGGATGATTCAGCCTGTTTTGGATCGTATTGTCTCCCAAGAAACCATCTCACAAAACCATTATCGAGAACTTAAATTGCTTGCTTCCCCATTAATGTCATCAAAGAGACTCAATCGTTCCTGTAACTCAAACAGTAGAGAATTGCACTAGAATCAAGGGTTTGATTTGCCAGGAAATGTATGAACTAAAAAAAATTTAATAGCTTGAATGCAATGTAAATGGCTCTGGAGAAAAGTGTATGCCAAATGTATTAATGTAAATCAGTACAGATTAACACACTGTGTCATCGTTCATCATCTAAAACAGTTCATTGTAATCAAACTAATGGTAACAATTCTTGACCCCATTCAGTTCATGAACTTTTGATGCAGATTACTTTACCTCAAAAGTATATGAGAACCTAGAAATACTCAGGCAGAATACTAAAATCGCATCTGAAACCTTGTGAAATTTGCTTGACTATTTCAAATGTATTATGTCAAAAGTAATAAAATCTTTTTAAAAAACATAATAAACAGAATAAAATAAATGAAATAAAAAAATTAAAATTTTTTTAAAAATAAATTATATAATATACTATATGTGGATAAAATTGTCTGCTAAAAGATGCATTTAAATATATATAATATCATAATATTAATATAATAAAATCGTTTTTTTTTGTCAAATGTTTTTTGGAATTTTAATTTTTGGATGAACTATCCCTTTATGTTTCTCTAACATTTTAGAAACCGACATCAAACTCATGAAGATATCCTTTGAACCTCAAACACTTTAAGTCAACGTAATTACATTAATTTGAAGAGAACTTCTCTTTTTTTTTTTTTTTAAACTTTTGTGTTAACGTCAACTAATGATAATGTCTCCAAATCGTCCACTCTCATCGCAGAAGTTTAGCTGTAATTAGAACCTGCTAATTAAAGAGGATGAAACAAACCTGATCTTCCCTATCAACTGTTTTCCCTCCTGCTTTTCAATTTGAGTGTATTTTCCAATATATTCATTCAAATGTTTTGAAACTTCAGTCTCATAAATATATTCAGAGCGTGACTGTCTCCATTTGAAAGGTCTGTATGCTTCCATAATGAATTTGGCTCATTCAGGCAAAGACTAATCTAAACTCTGAAAGTGCACTACTTTTCTTCACAGATTTAGTGCTTTGTTTTGTGCTTCATCAAAGTGAAGGCTGAAATTGCTTGTAAATGTCTTAAAGCCCCGAATTGTGATTTAGTCAGGCACTCAGGCGGCCCGTCCTTCTGGATAACGTGCCGGGTGACCTTGAAAGGCACTCAGGAGTGATTGTGCATCTGTGTGTGTGTGTGTGTGGTTGAGGCGTTGCTTTTGAATAGCATCTCTCTTTCGATGAGACAATGCAGCCATCAGTCATTTATTCTGTGGCATAATGCCTATGCACTTTCTCAGGGTGCAGAGGCTTTTCTAAGTCCATTATATTCACCAGCCATTGTTAGTCATTCATTTGAAGGAGACTATGATTAAAAGGATAGCGTATACTGTTTTTGTACAATGTCCTTTGCTCTTCCCACAGACATTAACATGGCTGGAGAACCACGTCCTTACAGGCCAAAAGTGGGATCCAAGCGACCTTTCTCCTTATACAGGTGAACCACCTAAATTGAATTTTTGAAAATGTTTTGCATTGTGATTAGGTAGATATGGAAAGACTGAAATAACATTTTTCTCATCTTTTTTATTTATTTATCTATAAGTGGCTATGAATTTGATTATGATTTCTACAGGGATGATTTCTATACCAGGTATGTATATGCATTCACTTATGCAAATGCATGAATTCATAGATAATCTTTTGATACAGTTACATTGGTGTTTTAGTAGTTGAATTGGTAAGATCTTTTTTTGCAGGAGCTTTGTAATAAGGTTTTGTTAATTACATTTTTAGTTAAGATCCAACTTGTCTTGTATGACCTTTTCTCTGTTATGAAAAACTGAGGTAAGGTGAAGAAAAAAATAAAAACTAAAAAGTAGAGGAAGAGCTTCCCCTAATAAGCATAATTAATGTCATTTTATTGGTTTGACTTCGATCCTTTGCTCAGGCTAATGATGAGCAGTCCTCTCCTGTGAGACATTAGCTGAATGTCAGAAAGGTGCTGGGTCGTTAACTGAGCAGCGCAGACACGCCGGTCATTTTTCCTCTGACATTTTCATGTGTTTGCTTTCACTCCTCATTTGGCAGAGCTGAGTTTTATACATCTCCATGGAAAATATATGTGTGCTAACAAGCAAAATTCCTTCAGTGAGGTTATTTCAAAATATGCAGGTAAAAGCTAATTATGCTCATCAAGTGTTATCTCAGGGGAGAGGGACTAAAAAGTGATCTTGCTCTTTTGCATGTAGACTAAGATATTCTCTTTATATTATATCTAGCTTAAAGTGTTTAATAACAATAACAACAATAATAATAATAATTGAGTGACATTTAAATAAAAATATCAACAAGGAATTCCTAATGTGTATTAAATTGTATGTGCATTTGATTATTTTATTTTTGGATAGTTATTTTAGTTTCTTATACTCACAAGGCTGAATTTATTTGATCAAAAATGCAGTAATATACAGTAATATTTTGAAATATTATTACAATTTAACTACTGCTTCTATTGGAAGATTTTTTTTTTTTTTTTTAAATTAATTTATTCCTGTGGTGGCAAGCTATTATATCAGTTTTAGTGTCACATGATCCTTCAGAAATCATTCTAATATGATGATTTGGTGCTCAAGAAACATTTCTTATTTTTATCAATTTTGAAAACAATTGTGCTGCTTAATATTTTTATGCAAACTGTGATACATTTTTTATGATATTATAATAATAATATAAAATATTTTACAATATTTCTATTTCTTTTCAGAATTTTTGACATTCATGGAAGACTAGCACCCTCCCCTCGGGCTATGATACCTATCAAGCATTCCCGTTTGATTGCACTCTCAACACGCAGGACAAAAAACTCATTCCAGCCAAAGATGTCCACCTGCTCTTCTTATCTAAGAACGCTGTCTTCAGGTTCCTTATGCTCTATGGGTTTGTCCATCATTCAAAGTCAATTTGTGTCATATCATTTCAATTTCCATTATCATATTTTTAGCACCTAGAACACTCTGCACTCTTAAAAATAAAGGTTCTTTATTGGCATCATTGGTTCCACAAAGAACCTTTACCATCCATAGAACCTTTTTATTCCACAAAAGGTTCTTTACAGTGGAAAAATGTTCTTTAGATTATTAGAATGTTCTTCACACACACTAAGAAAAAATGGTTCTTTTATGAACTGTTCACTGAAAGGTTCTTTGGGGAACTAAAACTGGTATCGCTGTGAAAACCCCTTTTGGAACCTTTATTTGTGTAATCAGGCACCTTTAATAACCTGGACTTTGACATAACATGTCCATACAGTTCATAACCTATTTCCAACCTTAACCATTTTAAAACTAAAAATAATATTTTACAACAATGAGCTGATAAAATCACAGTGATATATATTCATCCTCATCATTGTTTGTTTGTTTTTATCCAAGTGAAATCCGATCAGCTCCTGACAATCAAACAAGAACTGTCCCAGATAAAGATTAAGATCGACTCCTTACTGGGAAGGCTAGAGAAGATTGAACAGAAGCAGTTAGCCGAAGCAGGTAAGAGGATGAAATGAACATTGCTGTCAGGGTAGAGGCCATGTTGGCAGGAGGTAGATTAAAAACACTTGTCTTCATCACTTGCAATGTCAGTGCAGGAAATCGAAAACAGCACCACTCGTGTCTTCACACACACACACACACACAACTTGGACTAGGAGAAGAGACATCCACATACCTGTGTTAGTTTTACTTGCTTGAAAGTTTGCTAGCCTACACTGTTAAAAAACACTGAAAGTTACAAGAAAAAACTGCAGCTGTGATTGCCAGAATGTAAAAAATAGTACCATTTATTATACCAACCACCTGAAGTACTAAAATGTGTTTTGTACATTTATGAGATGCTACAGCCATAAAAAACACAGGTGGTCATGAGAAAGCCACATGATGAATCAAAACTCAGTGTCTTACATGCAAATACAAAACACCACCATGGTAACAAACATGACACTAAAATAATGTAATAAACATTCATTTAACAACATAACGTGTAACAAAACCCTAATGTACACAACTGATAAGAAAAAAAATATTTTTAAATTATTTAAATAAAAAAAACATTAAATATGCAGTATTTCACAGGTAAATCTGGCTATTGTCAAAATGTCAATTTTTTTATCTGTAAATTATAAAAAGACTTGCTCTATTTCACGTCTAAAAACTGTAAATGTAACAGTATTTAATTAGAAAAGGACACTAAATGGCCCGTTAGATTTATAACAGTTTTTTACCATAGAGAGTAAGAGAATTTACCATTAACTAATTAACATGTTTTCACTATAGCATGTTTACAGTCTATTACCATTAAAATTACAGTCAGTGTACGTTTTCTTTAAATATTCACTGTAGCTTTTGGCCGCACTTTAATCCCGTGAACTCAATATTGTGTAGACACCCACAGGAAACACGAGAAGGCCTATCAATCGCTCTATAGTGAGACAGAAGAGGATGTGGATCAGGAACATCAGGAAGCGGGGTCTTGGGAAGGGACTGATGAAGGTGATGATGGATATAATGACAGGGCTAACAGTGAACTGGTGAGCTGTCATTGAACTCATCTGAATATGAAATGTCATTTGTTTTTATTTGATATATCAGCAAGACCCATTTGTATTGGATATAATTGTATGTGTATGTGTGTGTGTGTGTGTGTTAAATCCCAGATAGAAAACCACATATCTGATGTAGACAACTGAGCAAGGTTTGTACCACAATTAATGTCCCATTATATTTAACATTCTTCTCTCTTTTTATTTGACATCATCAAAAAAGTATATTGCCTTTGTCTTTCAAGACTTTTGTGAGATGTACTGATGTCACTATCTGAGATTTGAGACTCCCTGCTGTCCATGTAAGAAGAACATATTGTGCAATTTATTGCACTCATTATTTTTAGCCAGACTTCATAAGCAACATTCATAAGCAATGCCCTGTAAACTAAAAGTCATTTTAGTTTACAAGGCTCTCTCTGAAATATCTCATCATTTGACCTTCAGTATCCAGCAAACAGAAAGTCCTCTTTTGCTTCACTCAGTGCATAACCAACAGTTTCTTGTAAAATACTTAAGAATGTATTACGTAATAATATAGCATAAACAGAAATTCTGTGGTATTTCTATATTTAAAAAAATATTTTCTTTTCATTTTTCTTTCTTTCTGTAGGACTGGGACCAGCACACCTATCAAGTTTACTATTTTTGGAAGATATCCAAATCGAATTGTTCACCCTTTCATGTCTATTTATTTATTTATATGCATTTTTCATTCATTCAACTGGTCATACATGCACATACATGAGTATGTATAGTCAGACAAAATGAAAGGATGAAAACCGTAACTTAATATGTATAATCATTAATGTATTTTATCTAGCAAATGTGATCAATTTCAGTATCAACTGTCATAAAGGTTTACAGATAAATGAAAAAAATTCAATTGTATGTGCATTTGATTTTTTTTGGACATTATAATTATACAGATTTAAATCATGTTTATTGAATGCACATTTATGTATAAGGAAACTATAATAAGATGATTTATGTCTGGCTCATTATTAGGAATATAAGCTACGTTTACATCTCTATTTCTTTTTTATTTTTATTGTAGTTTATAATAACTTATCTGAAAAGTGTGGTAAAAATATTTGTGTGTGTTTAATATTGTGTGACGCATTTGTGAAATAAAATTGGCCAGACATCAAATGCAGCACGTTTTTGATTTGTGGGTATTTAACGTTGATTGTAGCTGTGCATTAATGTAAGCCAACTGAAAGTTTTAAAAGACATTCAGTATCTTTTGGGACTCAACTGAGCTCATTCGAAACTTCTGAAACAAAAGCCGTCTATAGGAAGTGACTACGTACCCGGCCGGAAGTAGGAATTAGTAAGCGGGACTTTTAATTTCTACAGCGGTAAAAATATAATGGCAATCTTTGAATCCTTCGCAGGCAGTTAGAGTTTACAGCAAGTCAGGTATGTAATTATTTAACACACATCATTTTATACATATTATTTATAGTATAACGGAAGAGGAAGATATCGTGAAATCAACAAAAAGTAATCAGAGGCTAACAGAAGAATTGACGTTACGTTGCATTTGAAATTAAAGTTAACGTTATATTAAAGCTTTAAGTTACCTATAAATAGTTTTATACAACCCTGGCAGCCCTGCGCGCCTTTTAATAGAAGAACTGACCTGTTATTAACACAAATTACGCAATCAAACTTGTGTACATAATCAGTCTGGGCTTTGTTTACATCAGTTGTGTTGTGTTGTGTTGTCAAGTGCTGAACTGTCGGGCGCCCAGTGTCTAAAACTTAATTTATGTCAGTTCGTCGTCTTAGTTCTTATTATCTGAATTAAAAGACCCAATTTAACAGTTACTTCGATTAAGCTTCAATCGTTTTTGTAGCAGCAATGTAAATAAACGTCTAAGTTAGCTGTGTGAAACAGTAACACGTTATGTTGTTGTTAAGGTATCCCTTTCATTGATTATTGTTGTGACCTATTCAGTCATGTAACACCCAATAGGTCTGTGGGTTATTGCTTATATATTTGACAGGTTGATAACGACGGAAACTTGTTCTCAGTGTGTGTCTGTAGCAGGTCATGGCTGTTAGAGAGCTCTGTCTAATTGATAAGGATATTTCAAGGTCAGTTAACCCATAGTCCAGTTTGACAGCAGAAGTGGCTGCACAGTATTTTAAGTACAGTGTGTGATTGTGACTTCACTGAAGATATTTATTTTTAGTCTACTAGAGGTCCCACTGAATCCCAGTATTTCGTCTCTGAATCTTCACTGTAATCGCCTCACTAAGATTGAGGGCTTGACGACAGCATGGCACATAAGACATCTGGACCTGTCATCCAATCACATCTGTCGTATAGAGGGATTAGCTTCCCTGTCCTCACTGCGCACCTTAAACTTGTCCTGCAACTTAATCACCAAAGTAGAAGGTAAAGCTCACACTTTTTTATTGCAGAAAATGTGGTAAATGTTTAAAATGCCCTGTAGTATAATTTTAATGGAAAAATGAAAGCGCGTCTGTTTTCAATGTGATCTTAAACCGTTCCTTCCTGTTATTATTTCTAATTAGGTGTCTTTGGTTTGTAATCTGTCAATACATGGATTTCTTTCAGGACTCAATGGACTAACAAGTCTCACAAGACTGAATTTGGCCTACAATCAAATAAATGACCTAACTGGTAGGTTAGATTGCATTCCCATCGATGTGTTAATTCTTGAGTAGTTTGTTTTTGCTCTCTGAATTATTTGACATGTAAGATAAGAAATGCTACTAACATTAAAAAGTCTGTATTTAAAAAAATAAAATAAAATAACCCTCTTATGTTTACCAAAGCTTCATTTATTTGATCAGAAATACATTACTTTCAGATAAAGGATCCTCAACTCTCTGTATCTTCTTAATGACTTGAAATTTATATTTATTTTGCAACAGAGCAATCAACAATCAAACATTTTGTCAACAAGCCTTCTTCAGTGAATCATACAATAACATCTCCCACAATCTGAATTTTTCAGAATGTTGTTCAAATTTAAAATAACACTTTTATTTTGAAATATATAATTATTGACTGTAATAGAGCTATATCTATTTTAATATATTTTCAAATGTAATCCAAAGCAAAAGTTGAATTTTTTTTTAGCAGCTATTACTCCAGTCTTCAGTGTCACATGATCCTTCAGAAATCATTGTAATATGCTGATTTGGTGCACAATAAATATTTCTTATTATCAATGTTGAAAACAGTTGTGCAGCTTAATTTTTATGAAAACCATGATACGTTTTTTAGTATTTGTTGATGAGAGAGTTCAAAAGAACAGCATTTAATTGAAATAGTACCATGTAAAAATATTGTCACATTTTACCAGTGCATCCCTGCTGAATAAAAGTATTCATTTTTTTATTTAATTTATTATTATTATTGAACCCCAAACTTATGAACGATAGTGTAGATCACAGCTGGACAACTGTGTATTCACTTACTGCTCTGTGCTTTCAGGTCTCTTGTATCTTCATGGAGCAGAGTACAAACTGAAGTACCTACAGCTCCACAGCAATTGTTTGGATAGCATGAACCACCTGCTGCAGTGCATGGTGGGACTGCAGAATCTGAAAGATGTTACTCTTAGCAAGGATGGTGCACAGAATCCAGTCTGCTCACTGCCAGGTTTGTAGGAAAAAACCCTGAAGGAAAATCAAGAATTTTTTTTCAGACAAGCAAACTGTGAATCATGCAATGGAACTGGTGTGGAAAATCTAAAATAGTCTAAAAGGGCCAAAAAGAATATATAAGATAGAAAAAGTTGGCAACTTTTTTCACTAGTATGTTCTTCCTTTGTTTGTAGGCTACAGAGAGATGGTTCTTCAGTCTCTGCATCAAGTCACTACACTAGATGGAGTAGATCGCATAGGAAATCCTTCTCCTTTAGCAGAAGACAGTCCTATGGATGTTCCTGGTCTTGAGGACTTTCTTGAGTTTCTAATTTCATCAGACACCAGTGTTAATGAAGAACTGGTAAATTGTTTTTATGATACTATTTATTTTCTCAAGCTTTTAGACTGAGAATGGCTTTTGAATCATCTTGAGGTGGTTATGAGACATATGTTTATGTTCAATGTGTTTTTTTGTAATGAAGGCAAAGTCAGATGCTCCTCTCACTACTCCGTGGATTGATGAAGTCCTGACCCAGTTTCGACAACGAGGTGGAAAACCAACTAGAGAAAATCAAGAAAATGAGCAGCGAATTAAAAAACTAGAGCAGCAGGTTTCCCATCTCATTCAGAAGGTAAAGAAAGGGAAAATTGATTACTACATTTCAGTTATCATTAATTTCATCATTAATGACCACAAATTCAGTCTTTTCATAAAAATAGCACAATCCAAAATTTAGGAAATAACAATTCTAAATTGTACATTTGAACTTAGGTCCCTACAGGGGATGGCTTTAAAACAAACAGCGCTGTACCTTCTGTGATACATAAAGCAAAAAGAGACACCGATCCAACATCAGAGAGCGAATGTGACAGTGGAAAAGAGAACAAACGGCATTCCAGAATCCTGTCTCATCTCAGAGGCTCTGCAGGGAAAAAATTGACCAAGGACACCAAACCCAAACAATCTGACTGGTGAAGTAACTTGTACACATTCATATTTATAAATGCTAGGGCTGGGTAAAAAATATCTTAAGTTCCAAGAATCGATTAGTCTAGCCTGTCAGAAAATGAACGGACATTGTAGCGCGCCTCCCATCCAATAAATCGCAATAAGCATTGTGCTTTGGTACTTTAAATATGAAACAAAGTCTCAGATTTCAAATTCTGTCCATTGTATTGCAATATTTAAACAATAAATGCCGTTTTGGCGCTGTTTAATGTGGAGAGACTGATCGCTGCAGCGCCTCAGTTCAACAGACGCGGTAGCGCGAGGCGCACGTGAGCTGATCATTTCCTCCACATTAATACCAGTTTCAGCACAAAATAAACATGACTAAACATCCGAAGTTAAGTTAAAAGAAAGAGTACAACTTTACAATCCGTATCCTGTCTCATGTAATCGCTCAATCTGTGTTTCAGCCACGTAAAGACGCCAATATAACGGCTTGTAAACAATGTCAAGTAACGTCACATTTACCTCAGAAAAAAACATATTCGGTGACCATAAACTCATTAGTCAGATAGAAAAATAAACTGTGGAGAGGGGCTTTTTATATTCCCCATATAACATATTCATTAGAATTTTTTACTGTTCTTCAATATTTAATTTATGTTTGAATAAAACCATCAAGTTTTTATGACAGCCATCATTTAAATGTTTATATTTCAAAAAATGAATTGAAGTAGAAATATTAATATGTAACTGTACTTTTTTGTATACAAATCATTTATTAATTTTAACATTCAATATTATAGTAATGTTGTACCAACTGACTCTCATGTATATTTTACAGCATTAGTTGAGATTTGTTTTCGTTGAGCAAATTTGGCATGTGCTGTACCTGATATATATCCAAAATAATCGATATTTAATCGAATCGAATCGAATCGCAAGCTTGTGAATGAGAATTGAATCGAATCATGAAATTTGTGTCAAAACCCAGCCCTAATAAATGCATTTTGTCTTAAACTGAAATTCAAGTGCTTATTGAGAATTTGGACATGAGTTGCACAAACACATCTCATTACAGTTTACTGGATTTGTTAATAATGTAATTTGCTCCAGCACAGGGCTTGAATTGTGTTTTGAGAGGCTTCAAAATATTTACTTGCTGCGTTCTTCCTCGGTACAGTCTTTTTTTGTAAATCTAACTTAAGGTTCAGAATCATAGAAAAGCTCCACCCTTTAGACAAAGGCTTTGCAGTAGTCCAGTAATCAGGGCAGTTTATAAATTGTCCTTGCTCCTCCTACTTAAAATTGCTTGTACACATGAATGATTACACTCTCACTAAGTTCAGTTAATTTAACTTAATCAAAACTTAAGCTGCAATAACATGGAGCAGTAGAGAGAGCTACTATTGAGAAGTTACAGCAATAGTAAGTAATTCAACACATACACTAATGCACCATTATGTTAATAAAAAAAAAATCTATATATATACAGTTAGGTCCATATATATTTGGACACTGACAAAATTTTCATAATTTCGGCTCTGTATGCCACCAGAATAGAATTAAAATGAAACAATGAAGATGAAATTGAAGTGCAGACTTTAAGCTTTAATTCAAGGGGTTAAACAAAAATATAACATAAAATGCTTAGGAATTACAATCATTTTTATACGCAGTGCCTCCATTTTCAGGGGCTCAAATGTAATTGGACAAATAAATATAATCATAAATAAAATGTTAATTTTTAATATTTTGAGAATCCTTTGCAGGCAATGACTGCCTTAAGTCTGGAACGCATGGACATCACCAGAGACTGGGTTTCCTCCTTTGTGATGCTTTGCCAGGCCTTTACTGCAGCTGATTTCAGTTGTTGTTTGTTTGTGGGTCTTTAGTTTTGTCTTCAGCAAGTGAAATGCATGCTCAATAGGGTTGAGATCAGGAGATTGACTTGGCAATTGCAGAATATTCCACTTTTTTACCTTCAAAAACTCCTGGGTTGCTTTTGCTGTATGTTTTGGGTCATTGTCCATTTGTACTATGAAGCGCCACTCAATCAACTTTGCTGCATTTGGCAGAATCTGGGCAGAGAGTATATCCCTATACACTTCAGAATTCTTCCGGCTGCTTCTGTCTTCTGTCACATCTTCAGTAAACACCAGTAATCCAGTGCCACTGGAAGCCATGCATGCTCATGCCATCACACTGCTCCACCATGTTTCAAAGATATGTTCTATGTTTCGGAACATGAGCTTTTCAGAGCCTTCTTTATCCTTTTTTCCGTTATTCTGGTACCAGGGTGTTGATCTTAATTTCAGCGTCCAAAGAATGCTTTTCCAGATTGTGAACATGAAGCAATATTCATTATTTAACTGTAACTTGAATATGTTTTGGTCAGCAGCTAAAATAATAAAAATTGTGGCTGTGTCCAAGTATATATGGACCCAACTATATGTGTGTGTATATATATATATGTTACATATAACATATCTTATTCTTGTATGCTGTATTTATTTGATCAAAACTACTGTAAAAACAGTACTACTGTGAAATATTATTACAATTTGAAAGAACTGTTTTTTTTAACATACTTTCCCGTATAAATATATCTGTGCTGCCAATACTACATTAAGATAATTTAAAAGGATAATATGACGCTGAAGACTGAAGAATTACTTTTCTATGAAAATAGAAAGCAGTTCTTTTAAATTGTAATAATAATTTCATAATTCACATGTTTACATTTTTATGTTTCACATAATTTTCACATTTCAATGTTTTAATTTATTTTTAATTTTAATATATAACAAAATATTAAATAATCTCACACCTTTACTAGTCTGAAATGTTTTTTTGCTTCCATTGCAGTATATCAAATACACAAAAGCAGAAGTCCACAAAGCAGACTTTTGTACCCTGTAGGAGGACATCAGTCCAGAGCTCTGGGTCGGTTGAAACCACAGAGTCTGTAAAAAAGGGCCCTAAAAGCATCAAAGCCAGTCCTAACAAAAGCTTAGCTCAATCTCAAGAGGAAACCTACAGGGTGTGCAAACTGCACTGCACAGGTCCAACATTTCTCTTTAATAAGCTAAATTAATATTTGCAAAGAGTAAAGTGCGTGTGTTTACATGCAGGCAATTGTGGAAGAGCGAGACCAGGAGCGCGAGCGGCGCTGGAAGGCAGAGCAGGCTGCAAAGAGACTTTCTGAACAGGTCAAGAACTTGCAGACTCGAGCCAGCGAGGAAAAGGACTTGCAAAGTTTGGCCTTACACACCACAGACAGGTGAGGGCATGTAAAGTCCTCTGTTAATATTGAGAAATATAGTTTCACTTGGTCTCTTTGTTCTGTTTTACTTTTGCATTGAAACCAGTGTGAATAAAATGAATGCAAATTGAGCAGCCTAATTAAGGGTCCTACTGTTGAGAGTCAAAGTAATATATATATTTATATATTACCAACAAACGCAATTAGCTGCAACATCTATTATCTCACTCATTCAAGCACTCTTTTCCATCAAGGACACCTTAACAATCTCCAGCCATCCAAGAGTTTGGAGAGAATCTTTGGTTTGATGTATTGCACCTAATTGGTGTCAGCTCCAGCTGAAATGTTGGATCTGAATACACTTGAGTATAATTAAATTTTATTAGAAGTTTCCAGAGACCCTACTGCAGGGCCCTAATGTATGAAGCTCTGCCTTCCCACCTGCATGGCAGTTTCTGTGGCGTGATGACGGCCCTGATATTGTGCTCTAATATTATAGCCCACACACTCCGTCTGGTGATAAATCGTAATTATAATGGAGATTAAAGTCATGGTGACAGGCACATGTCTGCCGCAGATCATCAATCAATCTTGCCACCCCTGCAGCACTTTGCTGCTAATGACTCTCGCCTCACAGTCCAGTGTCTGTTTTGTTAACTCTTCGTCTGCTGAGTGTGTGTGAATGTAAATTAATGTAATAGTGTAATGTATTAATTGTCATTAAACAGACGTTTTAGTGAGTTATTAATTTATTACTATTGTGGAATGTATCGGAGATGTAGCCTAGTGTGTAGTGGCAACATGCTGTGCGTTTGTGTCATTCAGATATTCTGTATTGTATTTGGTTAAAATTTTTTATATTTGACTCATTCCAATAATACTGGGTATATATCATATATATATATATATATATATATATATATATATATTAAATGCGGTTCTTTTTACCTTGTTATTCAAAGAGAATCCTGAAAAAAAATTTTTTATCATGTTTCCAAAAAGCTCCACAGCGTTTCAACATTGACAATAATAAAATTTTTTACTTGAGCACCAAACTAACATATTAGAATGATTTCTGAAGGATCGCATGATACTGAAGAATAGAATAATGACTGCTCAAAATTTGCCATCACAGGAATAAATGACATTTAAAATTCTAATTCTCCAAAACTCCAAACTTTTGAATGGTAGTGTACATGAATTTGCATGGTGAAAGAATGAATTTTCCAAGATATTTTGAAAAAGCAGCTCTGTCTTAATCTTTTAGGTTGAAGGAGATGTTGTTAAAAGAGCGCTCTGATCGGGCAGCATTGCAGACTCGTTTGCAGGAGTTGGAGGAGAGATACAGGTCTACGTTAGAGCAGCTGGAGCAGGTGCACAACCGGGAAGACCAACACAAGAAGGCGCTGCGCAGTCTGGAGGACAGCATGACCAAAGCAGAGGCCCTCAGGGTCCAGCAGCATGCAGAAGAGGTAGAACAGTTGCAGTCCATATCTTCAGTTGTGACGGATCCATAGCATGAACTGAGTGCTCCAGTATACTGTACAGAGTGGCACAGGTTCATGTCTGAACCATACATCCAGTCTTCATTGAGCTGACAAGAACTATTCCTACTTACAAGAATGCTTAGACAGTGAAATATTGGTAGTCATCGAAAGGGTATTTTCTGTGGGATGGTTCCAGAAGCAGTTCCCAGATAAATATACAGGCATATGGCTGAATTGCAAACATGTTTCAATTCCTTTTTGACATTTGAATCCTTTGAATTGTGTTAGAGGAATATTTACACCTGACCTTTTGCATGTGTTTGAACGGCTGCCATGAGAAAGCTGCTACTTGAGCAGTTATATACTTATAAAGTGAAAAACACTTCAAAATAAAATTGTTTTCTATATAACATTTAAAGTGAATGACCTGCTATATTATTTCAGATGAAGAGGACTCGGGAGTTGGAGAATAAAGCATCTGCCATAAAAAGGGAAGTTGAAATACTCCGCGCATCGGCTCGACAGCACAAAGAGAAGATGCAGCAGTTGCATGAACTGTTGACTTCTAGGGAGGAGATGCACAGGTACACAAGCACCACATGGAATCGTGTCCATGATCATTTTATACAAAGAGTGACTGCCTGAAAATGGTTTAGTTTACAAACAGAAAATTTCAACTGTTTCATCTTTCACCTGTTTGACTTTGTGGGACAGGAAAGAGCTTGCAACGCGGCTGCTTCCTGGTGGGACTGAGTTTAAGGAGGCTGTAGCCAAAGAGGTGGTGGTGATAGAGCAGAGATTTGCTCAGAAACAGACTGATTTGGAACAGAAGATCTCTGATGCTAGGAGACAGTATGCTGCTCTAGAGGATGAATTTCGCATGGCTCTCACCATTGAGGCAAAGCGTTTCTCAGAGGTAAATCTAAATTGTGGGGTAACATTTTTAGTCTGAAAAAAAAACGCACACAATTTACATTTTTGCTTGGATCGATGCTAAATTTGAACCAACTGAGGAGAACAGTTATTTGTAAAACTTTTTAAGTTAAATGTATCGGCTTTGAGAAAACCGAAATAAACAACAGTAATGATGTGATTGTCAGTGCAGTATTTAAAATCAGTGCTGTTTTAGTATTATGTACAGGTGCGTCTCAATAAATTAGAATGTCATGGAAAAGTTCATTTATTTCAGTAATTCAACTCAAATTGTGAAACTCGTGTATTAAATAAATTCAATGCACACAGACTGAAGTAGTTTAAGTCTATGGTTCTTTTAATTGTGATGATTTTGCTCACATTTAACAAAATCCAACCAATTCACTATTCGCACAAATTAGAATATTCATAAGACCAATAAAAAAAAAAAAACATTTTTAGTGAAATGTTGGACTTCTGGAAAGTATGTTAATTTACTGTAAATGTACTCAATACTTGGTAGGGGCTTCTTTTGCTTTAATTACTGCCTCAATTCGGCGTGGCATGGAGGTGATCAGTTTGTGGCACTGCTGAGGTGGTATGGAAGCCCAGGTTTCTTTGACAGTGGCCTTCAGCTCATCTGCATTTTTTGGTCTCTTGTTTCTCATTTTCCTCTTGACAATACCCCATAGATTCTCTATGGGGTTCAGGTCAGGTGAGTTTGCTGGCCAGTCAAGCACACCAACAACACCATGGTCATTTAACCAACTTAACTGCTTTTGGCAGTGTGGGCAGGTGCCAAAATCCTGCTGGAAAATGAAATCAGCATCTTCAAAAAGCTGGTCAGCAGAAGGAAGCATGAAGTGCTCCAAAATTTCTTGGAAAACGGGTGCAATGACAATGGACCAACACCAGCAGATGACAACGCACCCCAAATCATCACAGACTGTGGAAAATAAACACTGGACTTCAAGCAACTTTGGTTATGAGCTTCTCCACCCTTCCTCCATACTCCAGGACCTTGGTTTCCAAATGAAATACAAAACTGCTCTCATCTGAAAAGAGGACTTTGGACAACCGGGCAACAGTCCAGTTCTTCTTCTCCTTAGCCCAGGTTAAGACGCCTCTGACGTTGTCTGTGGTCAGGAGTGGCTTAACAAGAGGAATACAACAACTGTAGACAAATTCGTTGACACGTCTGTGTGTGGTGGCTCTTGATGCCTGGACCCCAGCCTCAGTCCATTCCTTGTGAAGTTCACTCAAAATCTTGAAATCGATTTTGCTTGACAATCCTCATAAGGCGGTGGTTCTCTCGGTTGGTTGGCATCTTTTTCTTCCACACTTTTCCTTCCACTCAAATTTCTGTTAACATGCTTGATACAGCACTCTGTGAACAGCCAGCTTCTTGGCAATGAATGTTTGTGGCTTACCCTGAAGGGTGTCAATGATTGTCTTCTGGAAAACTGTCAGATCAGCAGTCTTCCCCATGATTGTGTAGCTAGTGAACCAAACTGAGCGACCATTTTGAAGGCTCAGGAAACCTTTGCGGTGTTTTGAGTTGATTAGCTGATTGCCATGTCACCATATTATAATTTGTTGAGATAGTGAATTGGTGGGTTTTTTGTTAAATGTGAGCCAAAATCATCCACTTAAAAAGAACCAAAGACTAAACTACTTCAGTCTGTGTGCATTGAATTTATTTAAAACATAGTTTCACAATTGGAGTTGAATTACTGAAATAAATAAACTTTTCCACGACATTCTAATTTATTGAGATGCACCGTATGTACTAGTAAGAGCTTTAGTAATATTTTTGAAAATTTTAATGTTATATTTTATTTTCGTTCTTTTGTCATACATTTTTTCTGAATAGTTTTTATTTTTATTTCAGTTTTTTTCTGTTTTTCTGTATTTCAGTAAGTTTAGTACTGCAATTTAAAATTATTTCAGAGTTTTTTATGTAACATTTATATTTTTGTTCAGCTGTATTTCAGTTAACAAAAATGTTGAATCGTTTTAGTTAACAATACTGAAATGTCAAAAATGTTAATGACACGAGCCCCAGATTTTTCAGACTGGTTACCCACTGTGTGTGTGTGTGTTGTAGGTAAAGGAAGGGTTTGATCAGGTATCTGCTGAACTCTTAGACGTGAAGTCAAGTCTCAGCCTGTCTCAGCAGAAAGAGAAGCAGTCAGCCTCTTTGGTGCAGGAGCTCACAGCTATGGTGAAAGAACAGAAAACACGCATTGCTGAGCTCCTCAAAGCCAAGCGAGAAGCCGCCGCTGAGTTCAAGGTATGACCAAAAGATTTTATTTACAAAAAGTTCTTGATTTTGTTGTGTCCTTTGTGGATTTTTGTCAAATCATCACATATCAGATTCCGATCACTTCTTAAGTAATGCTCCGTTTTTGTATGCTAGACCCGTGTACACTCATTGGAATCCAAGTTAGAGGACGATAAACGACTTAACCTACAGGTGGAGCTACTGAAAAAGGACAAGTCCAAGCTGCTCTCCCAGCTTACTGCTCAAGAGTCTGTCATAGATGGACTACGGGCAGAGAGGAAGATCTGGGGCCAAGAACTTGCACAGCAAGGTACTTCAGTAACTTCAAGAAAACTTTAAGAAAGTATAACCCAGACATAGCTAATTTTTGTATTTGTCCATTTATTTAGGTGCATCCTTAGCGCAGGACCGTGGTCGACTGGAGGCCAGAATTGAGGTTTTGTTAGGAGAACTGGAAACGCAGAAGAAGCAGAACGAGAGAGACAATGATGCACTCAGGATTAAAGCTAAGATTGTTGATGACCAGACAGAGACTATTCGTAAACTAAAAGAGGTAAATTCCTACTTACTCAAAAAAGCTATAAACTAAGATATAAATTAGATAGAAATAAAGTGGATATTTATTGTGGTTCAAATCTATCAAAAATATGTAATTACATCTGCTAATTTAATGCATTAAGTACAAAATAAAATAGTCTAAGAGAAAAATCTCATGTGTGATAGTGTCAGTTTTCATCGCCTGGCTCACTTTTCTCTGACATGTTGCTTCTATAGGCATTGCTGGAGCGAGATGAGCAGATCCGTAAACTTCGTGATGAGAATGTGCAGGACCAGCGAAAGCTGAAGCAGCAGCTGGAGGAGGAAATGGCCTCTGCAGTGGAGCTCAGAGACACAGTGGAGCAGCTCAGCATCAGGAAGGAGGAGCTGAAACAACAACTCCTTGATAAGGAGGCGGAGCTTGATGAGGTTAAAGAGACATACAGGTATGGAATAACACTGGTTAAACTGCAAACATCTCATGATTCCAAGCTTTCACCCTAACTTATTATTATGGACAGTATGTCATTGTTTGAAAGGGTGTATGCTGATGTCTCACAGCATCACACAGTTGCTTAGTAATGTGTTACATATTTTTAATTTTGCAGGGCCTCGAGTAAAAAATGGCAGGAAAAGGCAGAACTGTTGAACAGGCTTGAAAGCCAGGTGAAGCGAATGAAGGAGAGTTTTGATTCCAAAGAGAGAGCACTGATAGAGGAAAAAGACAAGGCTTCACAAGCACACCGGTATGAGATAGGCAGCAGGCCCTAATTTGGCTAATGAAGTATATACAGTATACAGTAGTATACATTTGAAACTTTTTTTTTTTTATTAGAGCGGCAGTGGAGAAGCTTCACAGTGTGGATGATGCCTTCCGTAGACAACTGGAATCTCTGCAAGCTTCCCATCAAGCTGAAATACTTAGTCTTGCGAATGACAAACAGAAACAAATAGAAAAGGCCAATCAGAAGGTATTACCGCCACTAAAGTATTGATTTATATGTATTGATTCACTGTATTGTCATTTATATTGCTAGTGTTGGTACATGCAGGCAAACTGCTAGACCAAAGTGAGCAGACTAGAATGAGTTGTTTTTAATTTAATGTCTTGATGAATTGGATGATTGACTGGGAGATTGCTTTCTCAAGAACACATTTATTTATTTTAATTTTTTTAACCACAGGTACTCCAGGTGGAGGAGGAAATGCGCCAGCTGCTTGAGGAAACTGAGAGTAATAAAAGGGTAATGGAGGAGAAAATGAGACGCGTCACACAAGTGCTGAAAGACTTCTAACCTCCTATCCATTACAAACTAAAGACAAAAACTTGGAAGATGCCTTTTTCAAGACTTATGTCAATGTCTCTCAGTCTGGCTGAGAACATATCCTGAAATGACTGTACTTCTGAGTGTCTAGCCTACTGTATTGCCTACTGTTTTTTTGGCTTTATGCTTCAAATTATATAGAAAATCGCAGAAACTTCTTTTTTTATTATTACAAAATCATTCATAAATTATATATATGTATCTTTTTTCTAAAACGTTTGTACCTTGAGCATAAAGCAATATATACTGCACTTTTTTTTATATACCATAGGCTTTTTTTAAAAAAATTTTTTGTATAATTCAATTATTAACTCCTTGTTACGCTGTTTGTTGTGTAATTTTGGAGGATTATATTAAAATTTAAAAGTGTGTCGAATTCTCAAAGCATTTCAGTTGCATGTACCTCTTGTTCGAAGTCGAACGCTCAAGCAGAGACGTTGTCATAGTAACGGTAATCCAACGTCATTTCCTCTCATTTAAAAACCCTCGAGCCATCAGTAGAAGTGTAGCCTGAGGTAAATAAGTGCAAGAGATGATTGTTGCTCCCCCTCACCGTCACTAACAAAACTGAGGTAGACCTCCATACCTCTGAACGAGACAAAGAGGGAGTTTTTGAATTACATCCCTAAAAACACCGGGCGTTTGGATGGTATGGCTGAGTCGAACAGCGCGAGTTTTCCTCACACGACACCGAACGGGTCCAGTCGCCATGAGAAGAGTTTGGGTCTCCTCACGGTCAAGTTCGTTACTCTGCTTCAAGAGGCCAAAGATGGAGTGCTGGATCTCAAAGTGGTGGGTTAAAATACATTTACAAGCCGCGGAATGAATGAATGAAACTCGACAGATTGTTCTGCGAGGACGTCTGTCAAGAGTTACACAAAGAAATTGTTCGTACCTGAGTGGACTTTCGCTGTGCTGTGGGGCTTTTACTCTCAGATTAGATATATACAGAAATACGTGTCTGGCTCGTAGTTAATTAAAAGTTTTAATGGGCGAATAGAAATGGCGTGTTATTGTGACAGAGGGGACTTTGAACAGAAACCCGTGGGATTCTCTCACGGCAGGTGTTTGTTACCTGGCGCTTGAGGCAGCAGAGACGCACTCTGTGAATCCACTGGAGACATTATTCAGTCTAATCACCTGCTATTTTCCATTAACGTGGGGAGCAAAATAGGGCCCTTAAACTCTTCTTTCAGTAAATGGTGCTTAACATCCAGAAATAGTTTTAAATGAGAGGTTTGAAATATATATATATTAACCTTGTATATTTATGTTAGGGGTAGGTATTTTCAAGACTTATAATTTCCACACATTAAATAAAATGTGATCATTTTTTCATGCAGTAACACTACTACCATTGAATGCAAAATACATTTTATGTAAAAAATTATTTATAGATTATTTGTATACAGAAAGCTGGTGAATTTACTAAAAATAATAATAAAAATATTTTGGGCCTGTCCTAAATTTAAGGATTTTCTTCCTTTTGTAATGTGGTTAGATTTGTGCGGTAACATAGTAGCATTAGTATTATATTATTATCATTATAAGTGTTCTTTTGAGTAATTAATTAGGGTTATATTAGTTTATGTTTGAAACCTATTTATTGATTTGTTTATTTATGGAGTATACTTCTTCCACAGATCTAATATTTTATTTAATCTTTTTTCATGCAGTAACATAGCCAGCTGTTACTACTATTGAATCCAAAATACGTTTTATGTAAAAATTGAGAAAATTAGACTATTTCTAATGCAGTAGATTTGTAAGGAAACAGTGTTGCATATTATGTTTTTTGTTTTATTACTATTAATTAATTATTCAGTTATTAAAAAAAAAAAATATTTGAGGATATGTGCCTCTGCTTTAAAAACATCATGGGACAACAAATTGGAATGTGCCTCATTTTGTTACTTTCCATTATATTCCCATCAGCTGTCATACAAGGACAGACAATGGAGATATTATGTGAATTTCGGTGCATGAGGTCGGTGTGACCAGTGCTAGCACACCTGCCCATGCTCATCATTATGGCACACTTACTCATGATAAACTCTCCTGATAACGGTCGAGAGCTACTAAGTTATCTAAACCCATTTTCAATCTATATATCAAACCAAGCTATTGTTTGGTCCCCTAAATAGCCAGTTCCTCTTATCTGATTGGATGGTCTCTGAAAATAACATTGTGATTATTTTCATAGGCTGCAGACAGTTTGGCAGTCAAACAGAAGAGGAGAATCTACGATATCACCAATGTTCTGGAAGGCATTGGGCTCATTGAAAAGAAGACCAAAAACACCATTCAGTGGAAGTGAGTACAAAGATTAGGGAAGTTATCAATGTGCTATCAAATGTTTCCCTAACATTTTATATGCATATTGTAATGTTGTGTGCATTCTTCTCATACTTAATGTAATATGCTTGAGTTGTGTCAGTCTCTAAAGCAGTTGCTTGTCTTAATTAGAGGGGAGAATTCAGGCTGCCAGCCTCAGGAAGTTCTTGAGCAGGTAGAACTTCTCAAGGCAAATATTGCTGATCTGGAGATTCAAGAAAGAGAACTGGACATGCAGAAAGAGTGTTTGCAACAAAGCATCAAACACCTGAATGAAGACCCCTCCAGCTGCAGATATCCTTACTCACAGTGTATCAGCCAGAAAAAGTTGTTTTGTCTTTATTCTCATCTGATATTTTTCCATTTTTTGGTTGGTTCGCCTGGTAATTAACAGTCCCAGAAAAATGCCATTGTCAAAGGAGTGCACCTAATTACATGCCGAGTGCTATAACCTGTCCTTCTTTGACTGTGAAGTGTTATTGTTGGGTGTTTCAGTGGCCCCAGTCCAGTTTTTCCAGTCTCTAGTCTATTGCGGGTTCATGCTAGAGTTTCCTAAGCCTTACCCCACCAGTTATTCCTCTTTGGATTAAAGTGGTTTATGCAAAGTTCAGCCTTTTATCTCAAAACTTATAATGTCATGGAACAGAGCCTCTTAAGGGAACATGGTGATGGAAAAAATATGAAAATGATATATCAATCTTATCAACCTTTTGCCTTCTCTGGAAAAAAATATTGCCTCCCCTTTAGAAAATACATGTCTGTTTGATAAAACACAACAGCATTGAAATAATAATAAAAAAAGTTTCCTCAAATTTTGCTTTCAGTTGCAAAGATTCTTGGGAGAACACAAAAGCAATGAATTACAATTTTTTTTTTCATCATGTTTTGCATTCTCTCTCTCTCTCTTCTCTCTCTCTCTCTTCTCTCTCTCTCTCTCTCTCTCTCTCTCGCAATAAAAAAAGAAAGCATTCACCCGAGAAACTTTGCTTGCGATTGCAAAACCATTGAAATATAGTTTTTCCTCTCATCTCATATTTTGTCAATCCTCAGTTTGTGTTTTTGCAAATGAATGCATGTTTCTCAGGAGAATGCAAAAGCACTGAATTATAATTTTTTCCATCTCATATTTTAATGGTTTTGCTTGCTCTTGAAAAAATATTGTGTTCCCCTGAAAAAAGTTGGGTTTGCTTGGGAGATTATGAACAACCAAAATACTGAAATATAGTTTTTTTTCTCCCATCTCATGTAATGTTGTCTCTGTATCATGGGTACATTTCTATGTGGAAAAATTTACAAAAGGATTAAAGATAGATTCCTTAGCATTGTATACATACAGCTACGTGACGCATGAGGACATATGTGATGCATTCGGTGGGGATACTCTTTTAGCTGTCATGGCACCATCAGGAACACAACTGGAGGTCCCAGTGCCTGAGATGGTACGTTACACCAATCTTGAGCTTATTCACCATTTATCCTTGAGAATAATTTGAGTGAATTTTACATTTATGCATATGTTTTTAAGTGTTCATTTGCTTTTGTTTTCATTTTTTGGTTGTTCATAATCTCCATGCCTTTTTTTGTTGATTCAGGGCCACAATGGTCAGAAAAAGTACCAAGTGAACTTGCGAAGTCACTCGGCTCCCATCCAGGTGATGCTGATAAACAGAGAGACGAGCTGCTCCAAGCCTGTTGTTGTCCCCGTCCCACCTGTAGATGACATTTATGCCATGCCGACTCCTCCTAGTACTCCAGCAGGGGTGCAGAGATTCCCCATCTCTTCAGCGGAGTTCTGTGACCTGAAGCGTGGGCCGCTCAAAAGCCCCGCTGCAGAGCACCAACTCACACAGTCCTCCACGTCCCCCGACATGCACATGGGTACTGCTTTTATTCAAACATGCCCCTGTTCCTTAAGGTGTGATTGATGTTTGTAGCACCAGTCATTATTCTCTCTGCATATAAAAATAGGATAGGAGAACATTTTTCATCAATGAAAAAATGACATGCATCATCCTTAAATATATATGACATTTATATACAGGAGTTGAACAAAATAATGTGAACACCTAGGAAATAATAGGCAATACTTATTTTTAAAGGTGTTTGCCACCATTTGTCTTTAATACAGCTTCCAGCCTTCTTAGAATTGTTTCATACAACACTCTTTGGTGGATGCTGGCTTTGTGAAACTATCTGTGGTGAGTTTTTTGTGGAGACACGGTCTTTGAGGTGAATATTGTGGTTTGCTGTCACTATGTAGCAGTAGTTCTGTGTTTTGGACACAGTGCTTTTAGTGTTTGATGGTCCCTATCTTTCACTTTCAGTTGACCGCTATTCTTCTTCACTGATGAAGTCTTGCTATGTTTTGTGTACACAGTCAAAATGGTAAAGACTGATGTTCTTAAAATGCAAAAATAACTAGCCCATTAAGTTTACAGATGCTTCTGGTACACAGGCTTCCATGATTTGTTGTTTTTGGAAGTCTGACAAATCACCCATTTCACAGAGCACTTGTACGAAACACTGCTGAACGCAACGAATACTACTCTGATTTACAAACTGGAGAATATAGATGAAAAGATGAATAAAAAATAATTTGTGCAGGCTACAGTGAAAAACAAATATTGTGTATATATATTTACCCCTATTCTCTCATAGGGTGTGCCATATTTGTCCAATCACTCTATTAGGATTATACATCCATATAAACTCGTCAAACGTGGGTTCAAAAAGTCTTACCGATCCAAAACTTTTCAACTGTATTGTATATCAGATTTTATACAACATTTGAATATGACTGATTTTATTTGTATATTTTTCTTCTCTCCTTTTTTCTTTTTAAAGAATGCAACTCTGAGTCCCCTGTCAGTCAGTGTTTGTTGATGCAGGGGTCTCTAGGTGGTCCTGAAGAACAGCAAAGGGAGATGGGGGGTCAGGATCTGCAGTCCATGCTGGAAGAAATGAGGGATGAGAGAGAAGGTGACATGGATTCCATTATAACAATATATGATTTTTCCAAAGCAGTTATTTAAAAATGAAAAAAAGGGTTGTTTTTGTATTTTCAAGAAGAAAATGTACACTTGCCTTTTTCTTCTTCCTCCAGGCGTTTCTAACCTCATTGATGAACTGATGTCTTCAGATGGTAAGTTCCTAAATGTCATCCAGTCATTTATTTGCATCAGCGCTGGCCTTCTGCACAGCCCCCTTGTGGTCACACAGAACAGCTTCTTTTGGTTATATTTGTTCTGACTTGAAGCAGTTCACTGCCGTCCTTATCAATTGATCATACAGCTAGCAGTGCAGATAAATCTTTTTAATATGTCCAGAGGAGGATGGGTTACAACAGCTGAGTGATGGTTCCTCTCAAGGTTGTGTTCTCCTATGCATGCCAGTTTTTCCTCAGCACTTTTGCCTCTGGATTGATGTTTTATGACATTGATTATGTTATGCAACCTTGTTATGAGTTCATTTAAGTTGTGAAAGGTATAAAAATAAAATTGGAAATCAATTGTTTTTTTTTAATAATCACCAAAAGAATTTGTATGCATATCTAGTTATATATACAGTATATACACACACAAAATACACTACAGCCAAGTTTTGGGTCAGTATTTTTTCAAAAATGACTGAAGACTTTTTTTTTTTTGCTTTTCTATCATCAACAGATACTTCGAAAAAAATTTTGTATGTCAGTATTGATTTGGAGAGGAGTGGGGCCTTGGAGTGAAAAAAGGTTGAGAACCACTGATTTACAAGCTATGAGAATTTCATTTCATTTTTTGAGAATTTCATTTACTGGAACACATAAAATGCAGCCTTGGTGAGCATAAGAGCTTCAAAAACATCTTTTTGACCCCCAAATGTTTAACAGTACTGTATAGCTCTTTATTTATTTAGTTAGTTAGTTCGTTAGTTAGTCAATGTATATTGGATAAACCCCAATCTGCACTCTTTGTGGTAAACTTTTTTTTGTGTGTGTGTGTGTGTTTTTGTGTCTGTGTGTGTGTGTGTGTTTGACGCCGGTAGTTTTCCCCCTGTTAAGGCTTTCACCCAACCCTGGTGTGGATTACAATTTCAACCTTGATGACAACGAGGGAGTCTGTGACCTTTTTGATGTGCAGATTCTTAATTATTAAAGCATGATTCATGCCACACCGGTCCACACTTGCTTTCATAGGACAAAAGTGGAGGTAATGAGCCCCCCACCCCCCACTGCCAACGGCTGCATTCCTGCCTCAGCGTCTGCTCCTTGAACCTTGGCTTGCACTCGGTTTCACATTCATTTACATTTCATCCTTCGCTTGGGTTCTTAAGTCCTTAACGGTGTTGTCCTGTCTGCCCTCAACTGTGACTGTTTCAGAAGAACAGACAGGAAAGATAAACCCCTCCCACCTGTACTTTAGACACTTGTGTGTGTGTGTCTATTGTCTTTTTGTTTGATACAGTTATTAGTTTGCTTTCAGCTTTGTGACTTCGCTCATTATTCCTAATGAGTGATGGTGTAATTCACTGGGGTGAATGGAGGGCAGTTGAATGTAATCTGCGGAATTAAAACCACCCAAACATGACACACTAAGTTTTGGTTGTACACTTGTTGGAACATGTGCCTTACGATCATCTCTTTGTTCATTATTCTTGTCCTTTCTGTGCCATCCTGTCTTATTATTCACAATACGTTATAAACAGTTCTAACTTTCTTATCACATATTGTAAGCTGGAGCTCTACAATTTGACATGAAAATGTGTAATATAATTTAACAGCGCACACACACACTTTCATTTGAATGGCTTAATTGTGTGTCTAACTATTTAATCACAACACTAACTATTTGTATGTTGGTTGTTTTGAAGTCCATTGATAGAAACACTGTGACACTCATCTGTGTATATTTATATTGAGTTATTGTTTGTCTTTGTTACTGACTGCCATGTTGGAATATCACTATGCTGTTCACCTTGTTGTGAAAAGCTCATTTGTTTTTTATTGTTTGTGTAGAGGCAATCCTACCTAATTTAAAAAGTGAACGAATATAATTTGAACTGTAGTGTTTTTGATTCGGAGGACAGGAAGATGTTAAACTGCCTTGGATAATCTTTGTTTATACATTCCACAAGATTGTGCCTTACGCAGGTTTTTTTCTGTTACTGTAAGTAACTTTATTTTCTCTATAGATTTTCTAATCAAAAGAGCAATGTTTTTGTTCTGTTGCACTTTTTTAACCAAAGTTTTATATAAAAAAACACTTGCTATTGCTCAAGTATTGTGATCATTTTTGTTTTGTGTGGAATCTAGTCTTGGAGAAGAAACCTATTTTTTTTGTAGCACTGCAATATATCACACATGAAGCATTCTTTTGGGTTGTGTCACAATCTCTTCATTTCATGAAGTGGCTCAAGGCCTCAGTTTATTTTCAGTCTACAGCAGCTCTGCATCTTTCTTTTACTGGTAATTTCGCATACAGCGTTGGTATTTTTAAGGAGCATTTTTTAAAATGCTTTTAAATATACCAAATTTTGTAAACCAGAAGGTTTAAAGGACAGTGACATTTATATAGAGGAGAGTATACTCTCCTTTACAGGAGGGTAAAGGACAGTTTTACAAATGGGTTAACCTTAACCTAAACTTGTACATCCTACTGTATCATATTGCATACATTAATTTCTAAGGCCTCTAATTTTCCAATGTGGTCAAAACTTTACTTAAAGTTTTTTGTGCACAATCTTGAATATGTCCGCTCCCCTCTGATCGATCTTTTTAGCACCGGGTTAAAAAAGGGTTCGATTTAGAAACAATCTTGTCTCTCTAAAGGCCATTGTACTTTATAAGTATATTTAGATTTATTACCTCTATATCAGTATGTACAGTCAAAGGTTCGGTCACAACTAGGCCCACTATATTTTACACATTTTAGAGTTGTCAATTTTTTTTTTTTTTTTCCAGTTATCTCAGGAATATTATTCACAAAGAATCAAAATAACAAAAGCAAGGTAAGAGTATGCCATTTAAATATTGTATGAATACATCTATTATACTGTATGTATTTTCAGAATTCATTTTAAAAACTAGTCAAATCATACTTGCTTTTAAATGCATATTCTATTTGCATTCCTTGCTGAAGCATCTTTTGAGAAACAAAACATCTAGGCTTCTATGAGTATAGTGAAAAGTCAGATGGATTTCATTTGAAATGTTTGTTTGGATTCTGCAGCTGGTGTTAATGCAAATGCTATGTCACCCCTGTGACCCATAGCAATTTGCCAAGACTGCTGCTCTGGTTCTTCTCAAATTCTTCAGAACGTAAGTAATCTCGGAAGTAACGTATTTATGAGTTAAATGCACATGAATGCCATGACAAAGTCATAATTACAAGTGGGAAACTCAGAACTTTATTTAAACCCTGAGTTTCCGAGTTAGAAGTGTGCTGAATAAAAACAGCTGAAATCAGCCTAGCCTGGCTGGTTTAGAGGGCTTGTGACCACCAACCAGCTAAGACCAGCCAACCAACATAGGCTGGTTTTACCTGTTTTATTAAAATTTTATTTTTTTTAATCCCCAGCACATAGTGAGAAAACATCAGACACAATGGATGCATCCAAAAAATTTTATTTACGTAATATATCTGTGTACTGTGTATATTTATTATGTATATATAAATACACACACATACAGTATATATTTTGAAAATATTTACATGTATTCACATTATCTATTTATATTTAATATAGTTTCTATTATATATAAATATATTAATATATACGTACATATTTTTCTAAATATATCATGCTGTGTGGGGTATTTATATTCATACGAAATATCACCAGTACACACACATATACTATGTGAACAAAAATGGATGCGATTAATCGCAATTAATTGTGTGACAGCACTAATATATATATATTTTTTTGTATTAAATATGCAGACGTCGCACCACAAAAGTCATTTAGCCTACGAGTGGAAACTCTTCTCAATTAATCATTTTGTAGATGTACAGGTAAAATCTTGTTGAATAATGCAGAAAAAAACACAAAAAAAAGCCATGGCCATCTTGCCATCTTGCTTCAACCAAAGTTATGCGTAAAGTAGGACTTGAACTCACCATCAGTCCGCTAGTAGTCCGGCGCTATTTACATATCTCTCGTATCACTTCGCCGACTTGTTCTTTTTCCGTTTGTTTCATATTGACCAAAGACTATAGAAAAGGGACTTTGTACAAACGCAACTATCGACATTTTGCATTTCCGCTTTTACTTCAATTTGAATTGTACTCTTCTGGTAAAAATACTGCCTTATGTCTTGACTAAGAATCGCTATCACTTTGTGTGTACATATTTTGCAAAGGGGCAGATGGTGCAAAGCTCCACAGACTGGTAAACATCTACTCTAGTTTGCTCAAATGGAAAAAGTGCTGGTCTCTTGGGACTGTGAATGAGAATTCAAGGAGATATCCACTTCTTGTTGCTCTCCCACACGTGCTAACCTCCTCCGCCTGTCTTTGGCACACTTCAATACATGCTGTCTGAAGGAGGAACCGACGAAAGTGTACAGAACAGGATTCAGACAGCAGTGTGTCAGTGCCAGACTCTCAGTGACCCGAGTAGCCCTGTCCAGCTCTTTACTAACCCCACAGTGAGTCACAAATGTGTACATGATGTCCATGGCCCGGCAGAACTTGACCACGTTGTAGGGCAGCTGTGTGACCACAAAGACTCCCACCATCACCAGCAGCACACGGAGGGACCTCCACTTCCTCCATCTCCTCTCCTGAGGGAGCTTCAGTAGGGCTCGGCCTACAAAGGTGTAGCAGAACAACATCACAAATAAAGGTAGCAAGAAGCCTATTACGACCTCCACCACTTCCAAACTAGCTTTAACCTTGAGAGCCAAGTCCGATGGATACATGGCGATGCAGCTTTTTTTATGAGGAAGCTCTCTGGCCGTTGAAAACACCAAATCAGGGATGCCAAGAAAAAACGCAATGGTCCAGACCACCAAACAGAGTTTTTTACAATGCTTCTTTTGAAAAGCACGCATAATGCCTGTGCTTCTGGCTCCTGGTGTCAAAGCCAAGTACTGATCCATGCTGATGTGGGCCAGCAGCATCATGCTACAGGTGAAGTTAATGGTGTAGAGGGCAGATACGAGTTTACAGACGGTGACCCCAAGTTCCCAGCCATGGATAGCATCGGCAGCCCAGAAGGGCAACGTTAGGAGCAGCAACAGGTCTGCCACAGCCAGGTGAAGTATAAATGTGTCAGTCATCGTTTTCAGTTGCTTGCAGTATGCATACACCGCCACAACCAGAGCGTTGCCTGCTAAACCAATCACTAGAGATAACACAAGAACAACTGGGAGGAAGATCCTCACGAAGGAACGCACGTCGCCCTTCTCACAGATGGTTTGATAGTCATCGTAGCTGAAGTTGGAGCTGTAGTTTTCGTACTCAGGGTAGTCGTAATAGTGTTCCTCTGAGGTCTCCATTCTTCTTCTAAAGCTCTGAAAAGAAAAACAATGGTTTGTTTGAAAGCTTTTAGATTTTTATATGCAAAGAGACATGGAAATGATCAAGCATTCTCAGATTTACAGATAAGGAGTTGATCTATTTTCTTCCAAGAAAGCAGATGGCTACCAGACAGGATGTTTTATTGCCACAGGCGTGTAACAGCACTTTCATTCTGAACATTCCCTCTCCGCTTTTATCAAATGCCCTTTTCTATGCATGCTTAAAATCACAGATAAACCAAAAGTAGAGATGCATATCAGTTAAACATTGTAAATCCTTTCCAGATTTCCTGTGTAATCCAACATTTGCTTAAACAAGTCATGAACTTTAAAGTTTCTCTTTAAACACTCCCTCTTCCAGAGAAGTGCAATGTCGTTGTTGTTTTTTCAAATAAATAAAAAGTCACATGAATGTATTTCCATGATTTTTTATACATTCAAATCTTAAGCACTCATTCCAGCAAAAAAAATTTCACAAATCAAACAGCTTTGATATCATACTATAAATTATTCAAAGACTATAAATGAGTGTTAGGCTATTTCAGTCATGCTTGAACCCAAACATGTTATTTTCAGTAATTTGGAACATTATATATATAACGTTCCTTTAATTATTTTCAAATAGCAGATATGCCCATTTTAGTACAGTTCATGGCAGTGTATCTTAATGTTCGCATTAGATGTGATTGCATGAGTACTGTTCAAGACTTATCTCCCAAACTGTGTGCAAATTCAGCAGCTAACATCTGGATCATATTAAACTTCTAACAAAAAAGAAATAATCTTCTAAAACTGATAATGCCATTCTTTTCTTACCTTGAAAGACTCAGGGTTTTGCCTGAAGGCAGAGTAGTGTTTCTGTCTGCTCTTCTTGTGAGAACAGAGTCTATTTACTGTGACTCATGCATGCAGAGCTTTGCACCCACACCTAAACATTCGGTGAACGTATCTGTTCTTATATGTGGTTCCAGCAGCTGTCCACAAAAATGCTTCTAAAGTCTTTTTTAAAAGATTATCAGAGAGCACATCACATAAATGTTATGCACAGCCACAACATATTGATTTGACGTAAAGTTTCTTTGAGTAAGTATTTATTTAAAATAATTTGTGCACACTTGATTTTTATTTAAAACTGGTTTTATTTTATTTCATTTGATATTTAATTGTATTTAATTTTCTGGCGTACATCTGCACTACTTACATTTTACATACCTGTGTAAGTGCAAATTGTTGCTTTTGCATGGTTTTATTACATTGGCCTTGTGTGATCTTATACAAAATGTTTTTTTTCTCCCCCAGAACATTTTAGATTCTTAAATAACAACAGTGTGAAACGTGTTGGAAATAGTTTTATGTTATTATCAAGGATTATGCAGATAAGGAAGAAAGGGTGTTGCTTTTCTCTTTACTTTGGACCGCCAATGTGTTTTGACAAATTCCTGGCACAAAACATAGGCCTACTATTTTGTATGCCTTTTCAGGCTAACATCTTTTCTGGCACATTTAACTGGCAGAACTACTCAAATACAAAAGAGGAGTGATAGTTATGCAGTTTATATCCTACAGATTCTGTCAACACACATAGACTGTTTATGCTTGACAGTATCAACATGTGAGTCCTTCACAAAAAAACGCAGTACAGCCAAAACTTTATAGAAAGCCATTCGTCATCTACATTGTTTTCCACACAATAAAAGAGTGACATTTCAAGACAAATGCTTTATTGTAATTAAGAGATGAAGATAAACAGATATCAAACATTTCGTTTTAACAGAGGCCAAGCTGGTTTGAGCGCTCATCTCTTGGGTAAACATGGCCCCCTACTGATGCGAATAAGAAATACACACGGGGGAGAATTCAGTAAATACATTTTATTTTCCATAGAGATTATTACTTAACCAAAATATACGTGGAAAAGAAAAACTATAGAAATATAAATGATTATCACAAGCATAACCTGAGCCTGAAACACTCTTTATGAAACATGGTGATGTATTCCTTTTTTGCTGATTCAGGGAACCTGTAAGGAGAGAACCCACAATAATGTCTGTTTAGTACCATTTTTTCCTTTTCATATTATGTAAATACGTTGCGACATGTTACCTGGGAAGGAGCCTTGAACGCATATAATGCTTTAACTTTTTCATTCGTCATCCCTCTTGACATTGGCAGTCTGCTGGGGCCGCTTTAATTGAGGTAGGCAAATGATGAGTTAAAGTAAAGCAAGTCAGTCTATTTCTTTAATATAAAATTACTATTAATATGTTTAAATGGCGCGCTGACAGGCTGATCAGAGGATAGTGAATACAGGTAAAGCTCCACTGCTTACTAAAAGGCTCTGACTTCCAGGACGTATTTTCCTTTTGTTATTCTTGCTTTTTTCCTGTCTCTTGGTGCGGTGATTGACGTATATCTGAGAAAACCAAATGATGAGTTCAGTGTAAAGCAAGTCAATATATTTTTAGAATATAAAAATCACATTACTGGTGGAGCGCGTGTTGATAATAATCTATAACTCAACATTTTTCTCCATTTACAGTACATATAGCCTATATTTTATTTAATGAACTGACAGGACAGTGAATACCATTGGTTCTCCTAAAGGAGTGAGACCTCCTGGACGTGGCCATTTTCTCTTAGTCTTGCTGTTCTCCTTCAGGTCAATAAAAAAGATTGAAAACATAAAATTTCTGGTGACACATTTTACATATCTATGGCATTGTGGAACAGTTATGAGGACAGATACTGCTGCAAGCTGCAGATTATATTTTTGGCAGATGAAATCGTTGTGTAGTTATTTGTGACAAGCAGGACCACTGGCATTTTAATGGTTATCAAAGAGAAAGCTTAATTATGGCTTGATTATCATCCAAACCCCGTAGGGGTTATTACATTTTGCAAAAGCTGCAGCTGGAAAAATCATCTCAGAAGATTGCGCAAAGGCACACGTTACTTTATTAGATGTGTACTTACACTTGGTGGCAAAACAGCTACTGTTCTTGCTGGATTTTCCTTCTCTGTGGAGACCGCCTGTCGTCGTACTCTGTACATCTTGCAAAAGGATTGTTAAAAGATAAATGGCTCAAAGTAACAAAATTATCACACAAACATATAAACATTTAAAAATCATACATAGATAATTTTTCTGTTTAAGCACCAATAGGCCTTCCATAATATCTGCAGAATGGTATCAGTGATGCTTGGGCGTGCTGTGTATATTGTTGAAATGATCTCAAGAGTCCTAAAAAGGATTCACAGCAACTATTGTTTATCATTACCTCTGTCAAAAATGTTAAAATGCTTAATAATGACAGTATTTAAGGCAAAATTACTAATGGAATTAGGTTACAAATAAGCCATTCATGCAGTCTATCACTTTGCAAAAGTCATTAACTATATTTAGGGAGATTCATGCCACAAGAAATATGCCCCTTAAATGTCCTTCTCACCCCAGTGTGATTGACCTCATTAGAAGCATTTCCAGCAAAGTCATCACTCACCTCAAGCTGATGAAGATCCGGCTCTTCGAAATAGGGGGGGACTTGTTTGCTCGATTCTGTCTCGACAACTTCTCCATGAAGACTGAAGATGAGCAGGCTGAGACACAACAGCCCTAGCTGCACATTACTCTTCATCCTGCTGCTTTCTGCAGTCCAAGTGCACTTCATCTCTGCTTTATACTCACATGTAAGTGCTACCAGATGTCCAAAAAAGGGGCAGTAACACAACTGCCCTGACGAAAACATTTTGAAACACACTTGCAGGTTTGAACAACAACTCTGCTTAGATATATAATGATTTACTGTCTAATACTGGGACACATGATGATTAATCATGAGCGATTTGTATGGCCGAGGGGCAAAAAGAGAGGCCAATGTACGGTATCTCATAAGGCTCTTATTATTGTGTTTTGCCACTCAACTTTCGGTTTTGCTATTGATTTATAACTCTGTTTGCAGGAAAACAGATGATAGCTATTGCATAATAAGAATTTTTTCCTGAAAACAAGTGAAAAGTGATCTTGAAAAAAAAGAATGTATTTCTCTTTCTCTTTGAGGACTGAGAAAGAGCGAGAGTGAAGAAAACTCAGGGTACTTTGGCTGTTCTGTGCCATTGTTTCAAACCAGCTGACTAGACCTACATGTGACTAAGCTTAAGTCGAAAAATACTGGAACATTAAAGTGTAAATTTGCAGATCAGTGACTAACAGTGCTGGTAGGACAAAAGAAAATATACTTTAAAAAGATAACAGATAACATTATTGCAATGGTGGGCCACATGGTGTCTAAGTGTGTGTGGAACTGGGATTAGCATTAGTTTTGTGGGTTAAAAAACATAATCCAGCTAAAACCAAAAAGAAAGGCTGGTTTAAACTGGTTTTCACTTGGAATAACTGTGAAGGTGCATTTTGATCTGTGCTTTACTATCTGGGTGCTCTCTAAATTCGTTATTTTTGTTGGTTGTACCTGCATGAAAACTGGTTGAGCTATGAAAAAAAAAGTGATCTAAGAAGGCCGCAAAGAATGCAAAATGGCAAAGCAGCATGTCACAGACAAAACATTGAACTCTTGTACTGTGAAAAGGAGTGCTGTCAAATGATTAATCGCGATTAATCACATCCAAAGTAAAAGTTTTTGTTTACATAATATGTGTGCTCTGTGTATATTTATTATGTATATGTAAATACAAACACATGCATATTTAAAAGATGTTATGTTTATATCTATATATTTACAATTATAAATATACCATATCGAATATAATATATATGTATATACATTTAAATATTTTCAAAATATATGCTGTATGTGTGTGCATTTATATATACTCAATAAATATACACAGTACACATACATATAATATGTCAACAAAAACTTTTATTTTGGATGCGATTAATCATTTGACAGCACTAGTGAAAATCCTTTCCCTAATTTGACCAGCCTTTTAAAAATTGGTTGTAAATCTCTCATTATGCAATATTATCAGAGAATTTTGGATTCAGTCTTTTTTTGTCAACTTGTTTTCTTTCTGTTAGCACATGATTTGTATTCCTTTATGGAACTGATTGGTCATATTGAGCAGGGCTTAGTTTTTGAGAGTTTTTTTTATTTTATTTTTTATCAGAACTCAAATTTAGGGTTAAATAGGCTAATATAAATCAAACAAAATCATGTAAATCTAATATCTATCAATACGTTAAAAAAATGCGTGTTTTATTTCATCATTATTCTGTATATTTAAGCTAAATGTTTACAGTGTTTCAATGAATCCAAATCAGTGTTATCTTGTGACTGCATTTAATTTATTAATTTTTTACAGCTATGCAACTGTGGCTAAAACAACAGCAACGTTTAAATCTTACATTCCCTTCTCTCTCAATATGGTATCAGTGTTCAGCACGTCCAAAAGTGGATTATCAGCAGCACTGTTGCAGCACTGCAGGGCTCTGTGTACCGGAGGTTGGCAGATTTCAGGTCTCGTGGTCGTAAATGAGACCACAGCAGGTACACGCGCTCCGTTCCGAGCGTTTCTCTTCAGACGCTTTTGATTATTTTTTGTCAAACTAGTTAAAAGGATATCTTCGAACATTCCCAAAAGAGACGGAAAGTCGACCGTATTGATTTGAGGCGGTCTTCGGGCATTCATAATGAGTTTGGCAGTCGCTGATGTAAACGACTTGAGGTGAAGACGCGACGGTAAGTGCCGCATCTAAACTAGTTCTTCCCAATGTATCAATCAAATTTATATAAATGAACAGAAAATAGGCTATTTATTATGACTTAGAGCTGTCTCGTGTAAGAAATAGACCGGTTTCTTCTTTTATAAAAGTGGTTTGTTATCCAAACTCAGCATCAAACTAGACGTCCACTTAATCCGTCGCAAAGTCTGGTTTAAAGGGAAAGTTTACTCGAAAACTAAAGTTCTGTCATCATTTACACACCTTCATGTTGTTCATTTTCTTCTGTGGAGCGCAAAAGGAGATGTGAAGCAGAATGACAGGTTCAGTCACCATTCAGTTTCATTGTATGGGAAGAGATGCATCGAAAATGAATGGTGACTTCAGGCTGAGGTGAGTAAATTATGACAAATGTAGAACTGTCCCTTTAATGCATTGCCACCTTCTGACAGATGAATTGTAGTTATACCTCATGGGCAAAAGCATGGGTTTGCTTTCACTGTTGGCTCAGAAGATGGTTTCGAGGTTGCTAAGAAAGATTTGTTAGTTTTACAGTGTGCCTACAAAAGACTAGGTTTGTTTTTTAAACTGGGGACACCAGTGTTACTTTATTATTATTTATGCATTATTATAGTATTTATTAATATTTTCAACAAGCTTTTATTTTTAGCTAAAGGTTCAGTTTTCATTTTATTTTAGGTTTTAGTACTTTTAGTAGCCTACATTTATGTGCTTTCATTTTCTATACATTGCCGTGTTTAAGGCAAGCAAATAGAAAATAGAAAAGTTCATGTATTTTTTAATATGTCAAAACATCCACATCAATGGATACAATTGACATTGTTGGGGTCTTAAATCTCAGGGCCCTTATTTCAGCTACAGGCTGATTTAACAGCCTTATGCAACAGGGTTTACTTTGGACTTTTGCAATACACAGTATTATGTGGATTTCATAATGAAACTGTTATAATTACAAGATTATTTTTTGTCTTCAGATTTAGCTTCTAGCTTCCATTATACAGTTGAAATATACAATATCTGACATCTGTTATTTCAAACACGTTATGAAGCCAGTGGCGCAGTTGGTGCCAAGCTTTTGAAATTATTAAATGACTCTGCTCTGCTTCTATTGCTGTCCTCAGCTAACAGTCAGGACAGGGCAGATATCTTATTAGCTCTCCAGAGGTGAAGGATGGGGCGTAAACTGGATCTCACTGGTCTGACAGATGTGGAGGCTGAGCATGTGATGCAGGTGGTGCAACGGGACATGGAGCTGCGCAAAACGGAGGAGACGCGGCTCAAGTGAGTCTCATGCACACTTCTGTGTCTTTGTAGCATCACTTTTAGGACTCCTCCTGCTTAAAATACACTACTGTTCAAAAGTTTGGGGTCAGTAAGAATTTTGCTTTTATTCAGCAAGGATACAGTAAATTAATTAAAAGTGACAGTAAAGATATTTACATTGTTATAAATTTTTTTTTTAAAAATTCTATAAATGGCGTTTCTTTTCAGATCATGAAAAACCTGCAAAAATGCTTCACGGTTTCCACAAATAAATTAAGCAATTTGAGTATTTTCAACATTGATAATAAATGTTACTTGAGCACCAAATCAGATTTTATTATCAGATAAATGCAGCTTGGATGAGCGTAAGAGACATTTTCAGAAACATTAAAAATCCTACCAACCACAAACTTTGTATGTCATTTTAAAATGATAATGATAAATATCACCATTCTCATGAAAAGTTTGTAAATAAATTATTTTAGCATTGCTTTCCTTGTGATGTCACCCAAATGGCGTTCCAGTCTTTGCTAGAGAGTATGAGGAAGTTCCCATCATTCTTTGTCATACTTTAAAACAGAATGACAGGAAAGGCCCTCCCTTTCCTCTTTATCCGTGACTCACTTCCCTGAACCCACCATAAATACAGCTTTGAAGAAATCTGATTCTGACCTACAGATATATAGAGGCATTATTATTCAGGACAGACACAGTCATGTTGTATCTTGGTCATATGAGTCCAATATGTCTACCTTCACATGTATTTGCAAATTAAAAGGCCCTCTCTGTTTACATATGTGACCCTGGACCACAAAACCAGTCATAAGGGTCAATTTTTCAAAATTGAGATTTATACATCATCTGAAAGCTGAATAAATAAGGTTTCTATTGATGTATGATTTGTCAGGATGAGACAATATTTGGCCGAGATACAACTATTATCTGGAATCTGAGGGTGCAAAAATTATCAAAATATTGAGAAAATCGACTTTAACATGTCCAAAATAAGTTCTTAGCAATGCATATTACTAATCAAAAATTAAGTTTTGATATATTTACGGTAAGAAATTTACAAAATATCTTTATGGAACATGACTTTACTTAATATCCTAAAAAAAAAATATAGATATATATTTTAATGTATTAATATATGTAGAGTGTGGGCTGTAATACACATATGTGTGTTTTTTGGTGTTTGGCTTAGTGTTATGTTAGAATCAGTATTATACTCATACCTTTTGTTCTTTAATATTCTGAATAGTTTTAGCTTTATTTTTTTGTTTTAATTTAAATGTTTTAGTTTTGAAATGTTGTTGTATGCATTTTTAATTTTTATTTATTCTTTTATTTTCTTAAAAGCTGTTAGCTTTTAGTTTTAAATTATTTTTTTCTTTAATATTTTGAATTGTTTTTAGCGTTATTTTTTGTTTTTCATTTAAATGTAAAGTTTTTAAATTTTGTTGTATGCATTTGACATTTTTATTTAATCTCTTTATTTTTTAAATGTGTATAAGTATATATAGATTATAGAGTTTTTTAGCTTTTAGTTTTAATTACTTTTTCTTATTTGTAAGTCGCTTTGGATAAAAGCGTCTGCTAAATGACTAAAAGTAAAAGTAAAGTAAAGTAAAGTAATAATTTTTGGCATAAAAGAAAAATCAATAATTTTGACCCATACAATGTTTTTTTGGCTATTGCTAAAAATATACCTAAGCGACTTAAGACGGCCTTAAAAGGTTTTGTGGTCCAGGGTCACATATAAACAAATATCTCTTTGGTGTTCTTATTTGCTGCACTTCCCAGCAAGTATTTGTAAGAAACGGGCAGAATACTCACCTAACTGTCTTACCTGACTTGACTTTTAAGTAATTTTATGTAATACTATTGGTTCTCAAAGGACAGAACATAATGCATATATTTAGTCTGTAATCTCTGTTTGACCTTCTCTCTTCCCCCCTTACCCTCATTGTTTTGTCTTTCTTTTAAAAAATTAAAACATTGGCACAAAAGAGCACATTACTCATCACGGTACTTCGGGGTGAGAAAAATACTTTGGTTAATGACTTTGTTTGGCACCACAATTTTATCTGACCGACAGAGAAGCACTCTGGCCGCTCTAATCTCTCACACTCTTGAAAATGCTTGTTTGCTGGAACAGGTAGTAGGAATAATGGCACAAAAATTAATTTGGAAAAAAACAAACAATGCCTCAGTGTAGTTGTTTCATGATTTAAAGCATTTTAGGCTTTTTGGCATCTAGTTTGTAACTCAGAAATGCAGAAACACACAGACATTGTATTTTATGTAGTCACAAAAAGAGACTTTTCCCTTCAAAATCTTATCACAGGTGCTTAAAGGAGACATGCTTTAGATGTGTGTTAATGGCTGGTGTGAAGATCTGTCTTGGATGTTCACTTGTACTGTAATTCAATCATTTAAGATGGATGTTAATATCAGGTAGACAGAGCCGTTGTGATATAATATTACAGTTTGCATTAGTTTTCCTCAGCTCCAGGAAACAGGTTTTTATTTGTCCAGTTAAGAGCATTGGGATTGGCTAGCCTATATACTATGTTATTTTTGTACTATACAACCCTATATTGATTGCCAGGTATTTTTGTTTCATACTTTTGTAGTTCAAATGAGTTAAAAAATAAATTTCTATTTGAATATTAGTGCTATTTCTTAAGCCCCACAATTCTCTTTCACGTCCCTACAAAACCTTAAACCATCTAATTTTATGCGACAGCATTTTTTTCTTCTCCCAAGTGTGTTCTGCCTGCATGCTTCTAGCTTTTCAATATCCTCTCTGACTCCTGGGGAGCATCTCTGAATTTCAAACAGGACTGAGTGAGTTATCAGAGAATGGAAGAGCAAAAAACAAGATTATTAGAAAAGACCCTCTGAGTAGAAGCAGGAAAATACAGAGATTTAAAAAGTAAAAAAATTTTCCTCAGGAGATCCGTCTTGTAGGAAAGTATTTGTTTTGGCAAAGTAATAAAAAAAATTGTAAACCAGTTAAATGCGTTATCAAGGCATCATGTATCTGTTCTTAAAATATTTAACATAACCCTTGTAGATGTACTGAAAGGTGTATATGATGCACTGTATACTGTCTCGGTCACACTTCTCGGGAGGCAAGGAGCGAGGAACGAGAAAACACGGAGATAACTTCAATTCACAGTCTTTAATGATCACACGGAGAACGTAGGAGACACTGGAACACAAGTAATGACGTTTGAGGACCGACAAACACTAACTGAAAGGACTGGGGCTTTTAAACGCTGGGTGATTGGGAAAACACAGGTGCAAGGAATGACTAATTAAAAGGGAACACGGCACACCTGGGGAGGGAAAACACAACACAAAGAGTCCAGGGGCGTGACATTACTCCCCCCTCCCGGAAGGTGCGTCCTCGCACCATAGAAACAACATGGGGAGGGGAGTGGGTGGGAACTAGGGAGGAGGCTCAGGAGGAGGACGGACGGACGCCCGGGAGGGGGCCGGCAGACAGAGTCCAAGGAGGAGACAGGAGGGACCCGGAGCAGGAAGAGCACAGCAGGAACCAGGCCACAGCCATAACAGCGTCCTATGGTGGAGCCGATGGAGGGAGGAGCAATGTCCACCGACTCCAGAGGGCCGACCAACGGCGGCGGAGCAGGTAGTGGAGGAGCCCGAGGCGGAGACGGATAGCCAACGAGCCAGGGGGATGCCGAGGATCCGGGGGGCCAGGGTGGAGCCAAGGGCTCTGGCGACCAAGGCGGAGGCGGAGATCCGGAGGGCTATGATCACACGGGGAATGTAGGAGACACTGGAACACAAGGAATGATGTTTGAGGACCGACAAAAACTAACTGAAAGGACTGGGGCTTTTAAACACCGGATGATTGGGAAAACACAGGTGCAAGGAATGACTAATTAAAGGGAACACAGCACACCTGGGGAGGGAAAACACAACACAAAGAGTCCAGGGGCGTGACAGTCTCTTCTTCACAATTCATTTTTAAAATTTTATATCCATTTTATGTACTTTCCAAATGCCAGCTAGGACGTACTTAAGTACCCCCTGGGGTATGCAAAGCCCTGGTTGGGTAACACTGATCTAAATCAGACTTTGGAAAAAATCTAGAGAGACACCCTAGAGTCTGCCATCTATCCATGCATTCATCCATGATTTTCCATTTCATTAAATCAAAGATTTCAAACAGATGGCAGATTCTGTCATTTTTGTGAGGCCTCTGTTAATCCATTACTTGAAGAGAAAGTGGTGTGGAACTGCACACAGAACATAGTGAATCTGGGCAGACATTTTGGCTTGTAGCACACTATCCAGTGGGACATTTTGGCCTTATACAAACAATTATGATAGGATTGCTTCTTTAATTACATGCTGATTCATTTACACTGCAATACATACTAAAGCTATATGAATATTTGTGTGGCTTATGTTTTAAGCTGTTTTCATCGGCATCCAAATCTGATTCCTAATAAGAGTTTATTGAAATTAGAGAACTAGTTTTGTCTCTGTTCTGTCTATGCTGAATCTCCATAGAAAGACTAGCAACTATGCATTTAACAGATCAACAAACCCTGATTAGACATGTTTTCTTGCATTGCTCTAAAGTGAATCATTCCCAGCGTACCACATCTTGTTTGCTATGTGTTATTGTGTTGGAATAACACTGCTGATCTATGTTATCAAGATGTTCCAGGAATAGATCATGTAATTGCTACATTTCTGGAGTCTTTGCGCTATATAACACAACAGTAGATTTAGTTTGAGATTGATCTCTCTTGTGTGTGAACCTCTCAATCCTCATGCAACATTTTTTATGAGATTGAATTAGACTGAATAAAAATGTTTGGGCACCTGCCTTCCCTTACATTTAAATTGGTAACACTTTATTTTAAGGGTCCTTGTTACACACGTTACCAGTAAGTACTATTATAATAACAATAAATTCTGCATAATTACATGCAAGTAACCCTAAAACAAACCCTAATCCTAACCCTAACCATATAGTAAGTACATGCATTTAATTAATATTACTAAGTACTTAAATTATATAATTACACTGTAACATTGACACCTTAAAATAAAGTGTAACCCAAAATATTTTAATTCACAATTACGAAAACTGTAACAATAACTAAAACTATAAAAAAATATTTTAACATTGTATGTAAAAAAACTGATAATTGTTTTTATGTTATGGTGAAAAATTGATAAATGGCCAGTATTTGTTTAAATACATTAAAAACTTAAATCATTTTAAATGCTATACATACATTTAAGGCATCACAACAATATAATGTAAAGAATGAAACAATAATATTACTGTTAAAATTGGCTTAAAATACATTTAAATATTAGTTAAAAAAAAAAAAAACTGTACCTTTGCCATCATCTAATGCTCACTTCATCTAAGTGTAAAAATTGGAGGGAAAAAATCCACCATCTAATAAATTATATAATATTGATATACAACAAATATTGACCTATAAAACAGTGCCATTTATATCAAACATTAGAAACTCGAGTGTATTAGAAACTTTACAAAGGATACTGCAAAATGTATTATAGATACATACTGCATAACAGGCATGGGAAAAGAAGAGGATATGCTAAATTGTGTACTGAAGTTGCAGATTGTATCTAATTATATATAACCTGTCATTCATGATATACACTGGTGTGTCAGATGACTTAGTAAAAAATATTGGCATTGGTTGACCCCCCTGTTCATCACACCTGCGCCCAGTCTGGCTATCTGGCATGAGTCACTTAGTAGACCTTCGCTTGGATCTGCACCTACTGGCACAGGACGCCTCTGCTGTTCTCTGCCAACGGCCTGCTTTGTAAACAACAGACCATGTTTCTGAGAACTCGGTGGAAATTGCCTGCTGAGTATCCAATTATAAGTTCATTGGAGAGACCCCTGATGGGGTATCATCACCGTGGGTGACTGTAGGGACATTAAATTGATCCTGCTCAGGTCTGTAAGAATTTTCAGCTATTATCTTCTTTTTTTGCTTTTTTTTTACTAAATTTGTGCTGATTAACTTCATATACATAGATACTCAGCGCACTGATTCAGTCCAGACAAACTGGTGGAAGGCAGTAATTTCTGGTTTGTATCTCTGTGGTCTGACTTACATTTAGAGATGAATTTACAAACTACATGCATCTTGGATTTAGTGCAGTGTTTTTCACTGATTTCAAGCATGCACAAAATGTCCCCAAAGGGAGGTTTTGGCACAAATTTGTCAGCAAACTATTTCTGTGCACACATAGATGCAAAAATGCAGTGTTATAAATTTGTGTTTGCCAAGTCCACAGTTACAAAATCAACGTCACTGTAATGTATTATCCACCCTTGCATGTGTTTTATGTCATTACAGCCTTTGTTTTCTTTCTTTTCCATTTTTTTCTTTCCTGTGTGTGTCTGTTTTTAATCTGCTGAGATTATCCTCAGTTCCCCTCTCTCAGTATTCACTGGAGCCGATCCGTTCAAGCTGTGGCTCTAATCATTCGTAATGATTTCCTGTTGGCATTGTTTGGAGAGACAAAGTAAATGCCACACCTCAAGCAGAGATTTTCAATACAATGCTTCCTTTCTAGTTTTCATCCCTCTCTCCGCTCCTTTTTGTCAGCTCCTCTCTCTATGAGTCACAGGTTTGCTTTTATAACAGTATGTATCATGACACATTATTTAAAATGATTTAAATTTCAATATTACATTTAAAAATGTAATTTAAACCATTCACTTTTGTTTGCTTATGTCCTCTTTGTCCACTTATGTCTTCACTCTACACTCTTAAAAATAAAGGTTCACAGCGATGCCACAGTAGAACCATTTTTGGTTCCACAAAGAACCATTCCACAAAGAACCATTCAGTCAAAGGTTCTTTATAGAACCATCTCTTTCTTACCTTTTTAAAATCTGAATAACCTTCTTTCGCCACAAAGAACCATTTATGAAACAGAAAGCTTCTTCAGATGTTAAAAGTTCTTTATATAACCATTTAGACAAAAAGGTTCTTCTATGGAATCGTGAAGCACCTTTATTTTTTAAGAGTGTACTGTGACTATTAATATTCATTTACACCTGTAAATCATAGGAAACCACAGCCATGATTATATAAGACCGCAGCACAACGGAACTTTAAATTCTGCTCTGGGTTCAAAGAAAATATTTCCAACTCAAGTCAAAGCAATTATACTTACTTGACGCATAATGACTCAGTGTTTTTGTGGCGCAATTGAATCGAGATTATACAGATGAGTACTGCAGTGTATCTAATGGTATCTCACTCATAATAGCACTGGACTTGTGCATCCAATGATATCACATAAATCCTCGCGTATAAGGTTTATCATAACCTTACGTGAACAGAGTAAGTATGCCGAAGTCACAATAGGAGTATTCGATCATTATCGAAGGAGTGTTATGTAACCTGCTATTTCTGATGAATTGTGACGTATGCATTTATAGACACCTTTTACTTATTCTTCCACAAGGCCACGGGAGAGGATGTGTGAGTAGCCAGTGAATCAACCGACTGCAACTGCTGCTAGTAGGTTACCTGAAAAACATGACCCAACATGATGAAATATAGTAGTAACATCCATAGCAATATATCATCTCTCACAGACACCTACTTTTTTAATCGATTGCCTTGCAGTGAGCATGTAATTGTACCCTAATTATGCAATGTCACACGTTTTTGAATGAGCACAACTATACAGTTGACTGGAGGCGAATTTCAGACTTCAATCTAACATAAGACATTAGTCATTGGTCCACCTACTATTATGTTTTTGCTCCATGAAGATTTACTGGCAAAACACACTCCACCCTGTAGACTTGACATCAATTTTTTTCCTGATTTTTAAACTCGATATATGTCTTATTATACTTTGATTAAGCAATTGCCTTCGTTACTCTATCCCCCTATAGTTTAAACCCTATCAATAGTCTGACTTTCCCTAATTCATATCTCGAAGGCACATCAGTGTACATTAAGCAGCATCTATAATCTAATGTCACAACAAAACTATTTATGAGCTGGTTGTCGAACACTCTAGGGTATATTAGTGTTAGGTCTCTTGTCTTTCTGCTAAATGTCAGAGCAATTTTGCTCTGAATTGCTCTCTCCTCTCTGGAGGCTACAGTATGGCTGGAATTGCAGACAGATTTAAGACGTTGAAGGGCAAATGCAGCACATCTGTCAACACGCAGATGTCATGTGAACATGATCCACTTATAGGGCACTACAGCCTGCCTTACATAGAGATTAATTATGTATGTTTTTAATGCATCATATACCTTAGTACGTCTCAGACTACAAATATGCCACTCACGTCTTAATGTTTATTCAAGTTTCCACATCAATACACACCTATCGTATATCACAGTTGTTTTTCAACGCCTCCTCCCTCTTTCTCCTCACCTCTCTCCCATATACCGCTCATTCGCACTCCGAATTAGGCGTTGCTAGACGATCCCTGGATTGAGGTAGTGGCAGCTCCGTGCTGTTTTGCTGTGTTTGTCGGCCTGTGCTAACAGTCTTTTTAATGAGCGCTGCTGCACTCTGCTCTTCTTGCTTCTCCTTACATGTATTCACCTTTCTGGCTCACTACTTGTAGATCAACACCTAAACTTTCCTGCCTGGACTGTGCTACAACGTCTCGCAGGGCTGCTCTGGTTCCTTATCTTCTTACCAGTAAGAAGGACAAGGGCGTTTGTTTGCTGGTTGTGCTCCGCCTGCCAGAAGACCAGGTCAGTTCTGCCGCGCTATCCAGAGCTGTTGTGAGCGTGAGCTCCGTCAGGGGGCTTTCGTAGGAAACACCTGCAGGTTAAAGGCTCATGATGCTTCTGGTTGTTATCAGGATTTAAAAATTAGGGATTCATGATATATTGGCACTGTATTGGTTATTGGTTGATGTTAGATATTTTTTTAATTGACGGTATCAGTCAGTATTGGATATTCCACTAACCTTGCTGGCAACATAGATGCAGGACGCTCGTTTCTCACTAAACAGTATTTATGTTTACAATGTTATGCAGGTTGTATACCTGCCTCTTCGCATTGTCTATATTCTCACCTGAAGTCTTAATTACTAATTAAAAACACTTATAATAAATTTAAAACAACCAGTTAAACTTTATAAATTCTGTGTATGAGCTAAATCTAAAATATGACTAATCCAGTTTTCATAAATCACTTTACCATTTAGTAAGTTGCCCAACCTGCCTAAATTCACTCTGTCATTAAATTTATTTTTAGCATTATATGTGTAGTAAGAATCTAAAATATCATCCGGAATTCATAATATAATTATTATAATTCCAGACTATATCATTGGGACCTGTCGACACCAGTGATCTATCCCTTTACTTACGTGGGTTCGCCTACTGGGACAACGCCTCTTGTCGCGATGATGACACCGTATGTCCTCTGAAGAATGGCAACTAATACAATCTGTGTTTTAAAAATACAACACCAACTTAATCTTTTGTGCCCCGTTCATCGCCACTCATCACTACGGGTCGCGTACTATAATATAAACATGCTCGTCGGACACACACTTCCATGTCTCTCTTTCGTCTCTTTCAATTGACTGTTTGCTTTGAAGCCGATCGCATTTCTGTGGTGCAATGGGGACGCATCATTCATATCGACAATTACTACGGGTTTCATCTATTATGCTGAGCCATCGTAGCAAAGCGTTTAAAGGGATGCTAGTATAACTGCCATTGACAATGATCTGAGTACTGTTGACCATTGTTTAACTCTATTCGATTGACACATCTTACGATACATATATAAAGAAGTACCACACAGGGGGCGACATGTCCTCCGGAGGGGCAACGCGTTGCCATGCTAGTACGACATATATATTTTCCAAAGGAAAAAAGGCCTTGCGCCACGCCTATCTCGTTTGTGCACTCTCATTTGCGCACTGGAAAGGAGGGGCAGCTCTCTCTGCTTCCTCGCCTGATTCATACGCCGCTTCTGCGAGACCACGGAACGTGTAGGAATGAGCTCTGCGGGGGTACTCCAGCAGGTTGATCTTGGTCCGTTGCCTTTTGTGAAGAAGGGTTTCCCATTTAACAAGCCCTGGAACCTTGAAATGATCGTCCGGCCTGTGCACGAGAGTGAGTCTCCCCTGAGAACGATTTATTCATTAACTAGTATCTTCTGATTTCTGTCAGGCCGCCCATGTGCTACCTGTATACTGCGGATCTCAGCCCAGCAAAAGTGCAGGAAATCTGTCTGCCGGGGCAAAGAGCTGAGGCTGAGGCCTGCCCAATCCCTTGCGCATGCCACTGCTATGTTGGTAGTTTATATTTTTTGGCAAATTATTAGTAATCGTCTTTCGTCACGGCCGTCTTTACTTGCAGCGGTGAATGAGTTGCCAGTCTTGCTGAAGTACATCCTCGACTGACCATGTTATGTCTATTGTGCGGGTCAAGCCTTACCAGAAGATCTCCGAGCTAGCATGGATATGGAGAGCGACTCTTCCTTTTTCTTCGACGTGTTTTCCATTAGTATAAGATTGTATGACGACGTGGGTAAATGGACAGATGCCATTTGTATTTCCTCACGTCAGATTCCATCGGATAATACCAGCATACGAGTCCTATACCAACTCTATTGAGGCACACTATGCGCTCGATAAGGCCGGATTATGAGAGTCAGCGCCAACCTATTAACGGCGACGCTGGCCAGCTATCTCTCTATGGCTGAGACGTCCTCTACCAAAGCACCTCGCCCTCCTTGTCACATGCTTTGTCTCCGCTCGTTACTTACTCAGTTATGTTCCATCACCGAGCAAGCACTGCCCGTGTCGAGGTCGGGCTTGTCAATACACTTTCATACACTTCTGCACTTGCATTTATCAATCTAAACTCCAATATGTGGCCATGGTGATACAGTCTTAACCTCAAGCATCTAATTCAGCTGACTCTGCTGAAAGACTCGTGCATCTGAGATTAGCAGGCCCTAAAGGCAATTTCTCAGCCTTCACGAGTCCAGTCTGAGCCTGAACAACCCCCGTGGTCCAAAAAAAAAAAACAAAACAAAAATTAAAAAAAATAACCACAAAACTAGCCCGTCTCGACGTCTTGAGATGCTACAGAGTTATTCGCTGATGACTTTAGAACCGCTAGTGGGAGATTAAATACTGTAACATTGGATCTCATCCGCTGCCAGATTCTTAGGGTTGAGCTTGCAATACACTCTACTACTACCTTTGAGGTTTGTTTCTGCGTCCCGCGGGTAGGGCTAGAAAAATCTGCGGGTCAAAGGATGGGTAAGTAAAAGACCTAAGGATCCGTATCGACCAGACAGGCGTACTAAGCAGCGCTTTCTGATCCCGATCGTACAGCGATTACCCCTCCACGTATTCAGTACAACTCAGTTATCACCGACTCTCGTCGGGTTCCTTAGCGATGCCTCCTCCCAGTATCATTATATTCTCACTTGTACTTAAGATGCTCCCTAATTCCCCTGTACTATACCTAGACCCTATCCCCCATTTCCTCTCGCTCCCTGACCCTGATAAACACCCGAGTCTGGAGAGAATTGGGGAATTTCATATTCCCTTTTGTCATTTATAACGAGCCATCTTGTCCTTAATGGCTGGACCTATTGGTTTGGGGTTGGTTCATTTTATTTAGTCGCCATGATCTAGAATATCTGTATCCATTCCATGCTCAGTTTTTGTTACTGTATCATCAGAGTACCCGCTAAACTCCCCTAAGAGGCACATGACACCTCTTAATTTCCGGATGCAGATAGGCTTTACCCGACGCGGGATTGCTAACCATGCGTGAGTGACAGAGTATGATTTTCACTCCATATGACTAAATAATCAGTTTATATTTATAAAGAAAGAGTGGATGTGATATATTTTTAGGTATTGCGTACCCTGAGCTGGTGGGTTGTGTGTATAACCCTTCTGGCCCTTAGTTTCTTTGAAACGACAAGCTGATATTTCGACCCCTGTGTTCTCAGGATTTACCTATGATCGAGTGTCTAATTTCTTGCATCTCCCCTCCATTCTTATGAGTTGTAGCTCCGCCCCCCCCCACGTTCAACTTCAACTATTGCATCTTGCATTTTTTTATTAATATATGATATATTGCGACCTCGGTGGGCACTAATCACAAGCCCCACCTCTGGCCCCAAATATCAAAGATTCCCTTCCATGTTATCTGTTTGCAACCTTTGAGAGAGGAGATTGTCACTAAGGCATTAAATCCTACGGTTGTGCTGAACTAATAGCCGACGGTATCGTCATACATTACATCTATATCTGACACTCGTTCGATGATATGTCCAGTGGTTAGCGTGTAACGCAAATTCAGTCCGCTACTTTCGGTGCCATTTCAACATCTCCTGAGACTCCATGCCGCCTCTGCGAATCAATACATGGTCCGTCTCTTGCACCGGGAGCCTTCTGTGATCATCTACTCAGGTTCACCCCCCGGCCGTTCTACTGGGGGGGTCCATAATAAATTTTTTTCCCTCAAATTCAGCGACATAAAGATTCTCTGGTCCTGATCCAATTATATTTCTACGCTGGGGTACTCACGCTATATTCATGCTACACCCTGACTGGTCTACCCAACCGGATCGACCTTGTTTACATCTCTCTTTTAAGTGACATGGCCTGTCGGTCTCTTTCCCGATCCAACTAGCATTCCAGGAGAACCCCTCTGCTGCAGTCTGAGTCCCAACAGAGCGTGGGCAAAGGATGAACCAGATGCTGGGCACTACTTAAACGACAGAACCTTCCTGTGTAAATGCGGTCCCTCTGGGAGTAGCGCCTCCCCTCTTCTTTGAGGTTTGTATTTGAGCTTGCCTCTCCCGTTTGACCCAGTACTTCCGGGTATCTGCAAACTTAGATGCTGTTTGTTGGAAACAACTTTTCGCTTATCAAATTTCCAACATTATCTGATTCTGGGTAACTCGTGGACAGCAACATAATACAGAGCGTCTCATTTAGATCTCTTCCCTGTTGACCACACGTTTCTACAAAGCCCCTACTAGACGGGTAACGATAGTGGCATCCCGTTATGCTTTGCTGGATCCACACGGAACAATAGATTATCTAAAATTCTCACCATAGCTGTAAGTGTCTTCGCACTATGATATGCTTGTCCAGCATACCGCTGTGTCCTTCCCTATTATATACCACATAGGTGGTTTAAAGTGTGCATCCTGTTTATGTCTGATTTAGTCCTCTTACTTTTCTCCAGAAATTACTTCCTGTATTTATTACGATAGTCATATGTCGGCAGGTTATTGAATCCTCTAAGTTTCGCTCCAATTTCGTCCCTTGACAGTTTGAGTTCCTAAGCAGGTCTGAATGGGGAGTCTCTTTCCCCGCGTAAGGTTTACCCGAACTTGGGGACTACCGCTCTACACCTTAGTGTGTACTTTCACTATTTGACGACCTACTCTGGTAGCGTGTTCGCTTCTCCCCCCAATCCAAAGGGAGTTGACCAGTATCCCAAATTAGGTTAAATAATTTTTGTTTGAGTATAAAAATGAGTACAGTGTCTCTTATTTTCCGAGCCAGTTTACTTCTCACTCTTGAGTCATGTATTTGGAGCTCTCCTCTAACATTTTGTAACAGTCATCTCCATCCAGGTCTTGTCCTCCTCTGTGGTAGTATTGGGCAGTGCGCCCCTTTCTTATCAAAGGGTTTTTACTCGGAATTCAAGGCACGGCGCGTACTATTCCTTCCTGTAGATTCTACGGAGGCACTTCTTGATTGATTCTTCGCTCTTCTCACATGAGAAGTTCTGATTTTACACTCTCTGTTTCTTTTCTCAAACCCTAGACCTGTTTTTGTGTATACACACAGCATCAGGAGGCCAGGAGCGAGTTCAGGAAACTCCCTATCCTATCTATCTCGCACCTCTCTGATGCGCTGAGTGTTTTGCTAGCTTGCAGTACGCTTACCCTTTCTGCTTTTATCACTCACGTGTCTCTGTAGGTCGAGTCCCTCCTTCTCTCTGTTTTGAGAGAGACTTGCTGGAATTCGGTAGATCCATTAATATGCACTGCTCCTCCTCACCAGTTCCAATGTAATCTACTGCCTGGGCTTTATTTTGTCCTGAATTCCAGTCACTTGATACTTCGCTGTTAGAAGTCGAGCCACGAATTCAACTTTCCCTCGTGCTGTGAATAGCACGAAGGTTGTGTTCTTGAACTGTCTTGAATGTTTTTAGCTAAAGTTCTCCTTATCTAAAATTGCTGACAGAGCCATCTGTCTGCCTGATCATCACTGGTAACCCCCTCAGCTAAATAGCTGCTAGCTGTTCCACTATTGGAACATGCTGTAGGTTCAGTCAAGTATGCTCCTTCCCTCAGACTCGTGGATTGAGAGCTGGATGTTTGCTCCCTCAGCTACAGTTTTACTGCTAGCCACTCCAGCATTATCGCCGTAGATTGACTTGGACTTCTCACAAACATCAAGCGTTTTTTTGGGATGTTCGCCATTTCCCATCTATTGAGTCCATGCTCTTTATCAAGTGTCTCACAGAACCCCTTAGAAGGTATCATTATCTATATAAACTGACCCAATGGTTTTATGGGTAGTTGGGGCCTATCATACTTGCCTGGCCCCTTCTAAGCCACATAAGTTGGTAAGTGTGTGCACCTTATGCTTTGCCCACTTTATAAAAATCCTGTCCGGTACGAGCTAAGCGTCACACTTCGTGCTCCTTTCTGACGGTTTAAACCCCGGTTTCCACCATGGCCTCTTGGGCACCAATTCTACTAGTACTCCGCTCCTACTGTATCCTTCTCAATGCTAGGAAGTACCTTAACTATTACACAGGCGGTTTGTCTTACGAGGTTGGTCTGTTGGCGGGGCGGGGGGTGACCTTTTTTCCTATTTGTGTTCCCATAGCGATTTCTGGCCCTAACAGGTAAGTATCTGGGGTATGTAGCCTAGGCCTTTGGCCATAGGGAATAACGTCACTGACAGCCGTTTAACGTCCCAGGGGCGTCTCCCATAGCAATATGTTAGAGTTGGTACTTAGTGCTCGCCATTTATACTGGAGCCATGCTTCTGGCATGCACTCCCCTCCAATTCAGCCTATGTGACTGTGGTATATCCCCATTCCCTCAGACCATAGTGCGACGCCCGTTTCTTATAAGGTAGTACCTTGCGCGATTCGAGATTTCCTGAATAGTGCTCATATTGTCTCCATGTTTTACTTATTTAACCTGGTTTCCCTGGTAGGAACGATACACTGCGCGTCTCTTTAGTGTACCCAACGAGTTTGTGTCTTTTTCAATTCTTGTCTTCAGACACTGCTCACGATCAGAGCGTTACCCCAATCATCATTCATCCATCGCGCAGTAAACGCCATAGAGGACGCAGTGTCTTGTCTCGCTTTACCTCATTGGAACCATGGTCAGATTAGTAACCTGAGAATTTTTGTTTATTTATTTTACAATTTTAAAAAACTGTTGAATTAATTTCAGGTCTAGTTCTGTAAATTGACTCTCTACTGTGAAAAGTTGCTTGTATTTATGTTCATACGAGTTGTGTCTCACGTATATTTCAAAGCACCTTAGTAGTCATTTGAGCGTTAGTGAGCGTCTGTATGTCTGTGGGTTTGTTTACACTCATGGTATAATGAGACCGAGAGTTGTCGCGTAAATTACAAACTGTTTTATTTTCAACATCAGTGATACTATCTCCTGCATGCGGCTGTTGACTTCAATGTATTGAAAACACGATAACTACTATTGAATGACAGTGACAGTCATCAGAATTATTATGTAATATACAAGTATAGAGCATGACATGACTTGCGTTCAAATGCCTTTGTAAATGTCACAGAGTGCTGTAGGTCAGAATCCTACTGAACCAAGACAGAAAATATTTTCGTCATTGCACTTACATCTCTTTATATTCTCTACACACTAAAACATAAGGATATAATACTTAGCGCCTTGTGCAAAAACAATAAACAACTTTTCATTTAGTTTTCCCCCACTAAGTTCTGATTTATCCTTGCTAACTAGTGCACTCGGCTAGTTTACAATTGGGGTATAAACTTACAAGTTACTTATCATATGGTTTTCTACAGATGGATGTGAAATCTGTAGTGCTATGTGTATAACCCGACCTTTACCGCACCTTCTCACACACTGTGCTAAGGAAGGTGTGAACTTATGTCTCCTTACTTTCCTTGTTCATCAGAAGTCCTGCATTTCTGTGCAAAACATCACTGTATTTATTTATTTATTTATAGCAGACAATAGTGCCCTTTTATTTGCCCCTTCTCTTTTCCTATCCCAACTGTTATATAGTCAACTACACTAACACGGATAATGGTCATCACACTTTGAACCAGCGATTCTACGTGCCATTTGTGTATGTCAGTTGTGACACATTGAAATTCTTCGCAATATACTAGTACTTACCATGCCACATTCGTCACTTGTTCTGCTCGTCCCCCCATTCATACGCTAATAAACTCGTATGACTCAGATTTCCAGTTTTCATTGACCACAAAGATTTCAGTCTGTCTGATAATGTATATCCACTTACTAATGGGAGTTTATTCGAGGTCAATTTTTTGTGATTACTGTTAAAAATTTATGCTATGGTTATAGACAGAACAGGTATATGTAGTATCTAAGCTATCTGTATACAGTATACTGTATGTGGCTTCTTGTCTAGTTAATTAAATAAATGCATAAAAAAGTAATTCCCATTTAAAGTCCAGCTTAAAGTAAAATTCCTTCCAAATATAATTTGCCCTCAGGGAGTGTCTGTACATTATGGTAAAAGGACACAGAATGCTATTTTAAGCATGAAAGCAACACTGTAGTATTTACCAACATCGCATATTTCTTTAGCAGATTATTAAAACTTGGTTGTTGATGTCTAACTTATAATATATTAAAAGAGTCATCCGCGAACAATCAAATTATTGATTGATAATTACATCAAACTGTCTAAACACTACATGGATACATTGCACATGACCAAACTAGGCCAACTATTCTTTCTTGCACTATGATTTTACCTCCCATAGAGCTAAGAATAAAGATTCTTCTGATTTTAAATTTAGCCCTATCTTTCCTTGTTGGATTGACATAGTAATTTAAATAAATTAACACTTTCCCTATACCTGTTACAAAGAAAACGTCTCGGGTACTTTATTAACCTGGTTCCCTGAGTATGGAACGGACCACTGCTTCCTCTAGTGGTTCGCTATGGGGAACACCGCCCTCGTCTTCTGACCCGGTGTCTTGTAAGTCACATAGCTATCCAGTTGACACATTACTAAATAAACTATGACCAATCTCGTTGGCCGTATCATATCTTGACTAAGTCCTTATTTTGTACTGACGTCCTATACCTATATTTCATCCATTTTGTATAAATGATCTATTACCATTCCTTGGCTGCGCACATACTAAAACTACGGCCTCTGCCAGACTGCCGGTGCAGCTCTATAATCCACATTCTACAATTACTTTACTAATCCCTCATTTATTTATCTCGTTCTGAAAAACCCGTGCCGTCCCAACTTGTGGTTTCAACTAAGCAGCATGGTAAGAAATCTAGAGGAGCAGTGTCTCTTTCCCTACTCCGGAACCATGGTTACATACGTAACCCGAGACGTTCCCCTTATAGGGATTACGTCCCAACTGCGTGTACTCACAAATAGGAGGTCAAACGCCTATCCTGGGGAACGTTATAGGAAACGCAACCCTGCAACATACTTTGAAACCGAGCCAGGTAACAAAGGAACCACAGAAAGAACATAGGATGCATGAGGGGAACGTCGCAGCACACAGAAATACGACTTACAAAATGGACGAAGGACACGAATACTCACTTGAACACAACATACGATAACTAGGCACCAATACTTTGTAATCGGGAAGATATTCCAATTTATTAACTGCGAGCAAGCCTAATGTCGGTTGTGAGTTAAACGTGGCTTAAGAGTAATGCTGTAAGAGGGGCATCTGTCATGTGCGTGAGATATCTTTGCCAATCTCAGTAACGGCACAAAATACATTGTTTGTTTGGGAAACAGGTACCTACGGCCTACTCAAGAATCCCCAGAAAACTTACCTTTTTAAACCGGTAAGCGCAGTTAAACGCCTTCCGTACCCGGGGTAAGAGCTCCAAGGCTTGAATCAGAAAAGATTCCTTTAAGGGAATTACACTTTCTGGCGCGAAAAAAACGAGCCTTTAAAAGTCCTATGATCTATCAGTCTTAGGCCGTTTTCCAAGTTTCACTGTACTATCAGGGGCGTTGTACAAACACTCTTTGGTATCTTCCCGCACGTTCTCTCTTTGCATTGCATCAGGAACTGTCCTCCTACGACCCTTAGTTCAGCCCACACCACATGCACATCAGTTATGGGGTATCTAACCAGAGGATACATAGGCAGGAGTTGGTGCCCCCTAAAGGCTGAACCGCGGCGTTATTACAACTACACCCAACAACCACAAGACGCAACTGAGCGTCCCTCTCTACTCTACAGTAAGATGGTGTCTTGGTGCGCATTAAGGCTTCTTACCCTACAGGATTTTTAGAACAGTCGGCAAGAGCTATAAACGGATCACCGACTGGACCCCTATGTGGATTTAGAAAAGTGGGCCAAAGCATAACGGCACACCTCTGATACCGATTTCTAGGGGTTCTCGTGGCACCTTGAAAGAGCAGCCCATAGATAGAAGTAGCGCATCCCCAAAAACGCTATGTCTTCGGCTATAATGCTGGAGTGGCTAGCATTAAATCTTGTTAGCTGAGGGAGCAACATCCAGCTCTCAATGGAGAGGGAGCTCCACCTACAGCATGTTCCCATGGTGGAACAGCTAGCGTTATTCCGCTGAGGGAGCAACACACCAGTTCCTTCTTATCTCGAGATCTTGGGGGGCTCGGGACGGGCGGGTGGCCAGCATGTGTCCAATGCGTGGAACGCTAGCAGGTAGGTTTACCTTTGCTGAGGGAGCACAAGACCAGCTGCAGTCAACGGAGGGGGCGTCGAGCACTGCAGCATGAGTTGTAAAAGTCAGAGGGTAAGTGCCACGGAAAGCTCAGCCAACACGTCAGCGCATCAGGGGAGGGCACGTAGAAGCCGTAAGTTCACGGCTGAGCGTGGGGTTGCTGGATCTCGGCACGTTTTGCTGGGGCCCGGTGCTACTGCCCAGTTACTTCTGGATAAATCAGAGACCACCTTCGCCAAGTGAGAGGAAGAATCCGATTCAGAGAATATACGTTGCTCCCCTTTCCAGGTAACCCCCTCTTGATTAAAAGGCGAGGCAATTGGTCATCAAAGTCTACCACGAGGACAGTCCATGGAGTGATTAATCCAACTCCTCAGAGAGGATTAACGTTCGAAAGAAACATCATACTCACAATAACCCTCAATGGTAAGGGGGGTGATGCTTCAAGAGGATATACTGGTGATCGGGAAAAACCCCGCTGTCATAGGGCGCTACCCAATATATAACTCGGTAGACCATTCAGGGTAGCATCTGAACTGTGTAACCCATGCACACTCGGAACGTTCCTATGACTGACAGATCTACGTTTCGCAGTGACTGCGCCGGGGGCTGATATGCCCAAATGCTCCCTCAGAAGCCGTGTTCGGCCTCATGATCCAGGAGGTATGAAGCCGAAACCGGGCTTTACTTACCTTCTGGATATATCTCGACGAGTGAAATAAAAACTGCAAGTCGAGCACCCGGTTTCTGAACCCAGAAGCGGGGGTGCCCATCGAGGACCTACCCTAAAAAGGGACAGAAACACACAGGTCCAGGGAAACACTGCAAATAAACTAGCAGAAGGGTATACACACAATCACCAGTTCATTAGCACATACATATATTATATATACATATATTTAGACATGGATAGTACTCACCCACCATGGCTCCCGCGTCGGAACTCTGTCCGGAGAAGCCTCTAGACCGGACCATCAGTAAGGTGGTTACTATGATTAACCATAGATCCAACCAAAAACATCATAGGTCCAGAAGGAGACTGTTATGCAGGAAGCTTCCACCTAACCTCGGTCAGTTGGAGAGATGGTGGTTACAGGGTAATTAGGAAGGGGAAGAAAAGGGTAGATGTCGTATAAACCCTTCTGTCATTAACCTTACCCGGAGGTCGACTAAAGAGTGGATACCTAAGTATTACTCTGATCCGGTCGAAAGCGCTGACGCCTTGTCTGGATCACATACCTCAGGTCTTGCCTACCTCCCTTTGACCCACAATACTTCCTACCCCTCCCCTCCGGCCGGGAGATAGAAGCAGCGAGTTCGCCGACACTTCCGCCCCTTTTTTTTTTTTCTGTGCCCGTCTCTGATCCTCGAACCAAGACGGGCCAGGACCCCTGGTTGTTCGTGCTCAGACCTGGACTTCGTGAATGAGTTTTTGAAGGCCCCCCTGCTGATCGCGCTCTTCTCTCTCCTCTGTGTACACATTTGTCGCGACACGCACCGTATCCAGAACGGATTAGTTAGCGCCCCTTTTGGGGGGGCCATAAAAGAGTCAAGGGCGAAACCGGGCATTCTAGAAGAAAACTCTTCCTCTGTTACTTCCCGATGGAGTGCGCTTGCCATAGCTGTACATACCCACCGCTGCCTTCTCCGTTTACCTATAAGACCAATGCGCCGCTCCATGGATCTGATATGTCCTACCTATGGCCAGGAGGCATGCTACGACTGAGTAGCACGGAGAGCAAGATCCGTGGTGCGGCTCACTTTCAGAACCAATCCAGATCACAAAGACAAGGTGACGGCTACTCGCCTTTATCCAGGTCTTTCAGCAGGTAAGCCTGGTATGCCTGGAGCACCGCCATCTCAGGGTTGCAGTCGAGAGCAATCGAGGCCTTGCTACTTTCTGGCTGCTGTGTCGTATGCCTCTGCCTTTGTCAATTTTATACCATGTATGCTTGATAGATGCTTGCACGGATGGCAAGGGGAGTTTTGAGTGATGACTATGTTCTTCCCCCCATACTGAGAGCTAGCTAGCTATTCAGCTCTTCTAGTCGGGGGAATTTTCTTATTCATATTGTACACCTGTATTTCATTCATCCCGTGCATCACCTCGATATTCGCATTACTGGTATGCTGAAACCGATGGATGCGTAAGGAAAACGGCCTCTTCCATTCCTTCTCGATCTCATTATGGAGATCAGGAAGGAAAGGAAGGTTCACCTGAGCTGGAGGGTTATGGCCATAAAGATAACGTTCCTCGAGACGACCTTGCGACGTCACTTCCTTAGTCCGCTTCCACGGCAAGTCAAGCCTTGCCGTGGCGCGATCCATAACCTCCAATAGCTCATCATACACAGGGCAGGAGGAAATGGAAAGGCTCAGCCTCCGCTTCTTTGCTTCTCATCTTTCATTGACCCATTCCTTGTTCTTGTTATGTGTCATCGTCTCTGGCTGGACCCACGCAAGCATCATTGTGGCTCCCTGGATCATGATGATTGCTTTAAAGAGAGGAACATTCACTACTCTCCAGTGGCGTCCTCCGCCCAGTGTCTTGTGTCCTCATATGGTTGTTCTTGTCATTGACCTCCGATGCAGCGCGAGAAGAAAGCCCTCTCTCTTAAACCTTTGCTTGGTCTCATGTCCACAACTTTGAAAATCCCCACGAGCTCATTCCCTTCCGTGTCTCAGCAGCGGTGGGTCCTGGATCGCTGGAAGCAGATGGCTGCCCCTCTTTACGTGAAAAGAGAGACAAACGAGAACGGAGATTTTTCTCTTCATTTGGAAAAACTCCGCATTAGGCGCACTGCATGCTTTATGCCCCCCGAGACATCGCGTGCGTCTGCTTCCTTTCTGCCCTTAACACAACACTAGCTTGCTGTTATGCTATGTCGTCTCGTCGTTGTCAAATTTGGTCGTGTGACACGGGCATGCACACCCGCTTTGCGTATCTCGGACTGCTTCGGTCTATGCTCGCCATAGATAAATACCGAAGAGTTAGCTCGTGCGCTTTTCTCACGTTGGGAAACCTTGGGACTTCGCGTCAGTCACAACAGACAGTTGTTTCTTTATGAGACGACTATGTGTGAGATGATGTTTACTATTAAATCCTCCTTTTCTTTTTGATAACCGATTTTATGGCGTTGCATTTGTCAAAGCCTAACTGTCTTATGGTGTATTACCGCCACCAACTCTTGGCTGCATGAGCTGTGAATACCATGAACTGGAAAGAGGAAAAGGAACCAAAATAAAAATTAAAAAAAAATAATAAATAAATGATAATAATAATATAATAATTAAAAAAAAAAAAAAAAAAAAAAAACAACATTCCATAAATAAAACAACCGGTAGTATTATTATGACATTTAAATTCTACTTTCTAATCCTGTTATCTTCAGATAACTAAGAATTTCTCGCATAGTACTTGTCTGTCCTGAGGCACAACTTAAAAGATTTGATATAGTGAAATTAATGACTCCTATGTTTCTCAGTTTCTTAAATAACTCCTCTCTTTCTTTGGTATACTGCACAATGTAGAAGTACATGCTCAATAGTCTCTGCTTCACTGCATGTAGTACATAATCCTGACTGATGTTTCCCTATTGTGAATAATGAATGATTTGAACCAGAATGTCCTATTCGAAGTCGAGTAATTATTATGTCTTCTTTTCCAATGTTAAAGCATACTCTCCCTTTGCCAACTTTTTTTTGGATATTGTATAGGTGTCTTCCCTTTAAATCCTTGTCCCACATTTCCTGCCAATTTTTATTCATTCAGTCTTTAATCTTTAAATTTCTATGCCTTTTATTTCGACTTTACCTCACGTGGAATTGTGTACCTCAACGTTCGTTGGACATCAGAGGTCATGTTTCTCAATTCCTGTTGATATTTTTGCAGCGAAGCTCCATACCTTTTATGAAATATCGCGCATCTATTGTTTTCGTTAGTCTTAATCCAGAAAACTCACAGTAACTACTCCTAATCATCAATGTTTATAGCCCATAAGAACTCTTTCAGCTTGTACATACGCTTCGGCAGTCATTTTCGCTAAAGTACCTAAGAGACAGCTTGAATATGAAGATAAGGTACTTCTCGCCTATCTTACGCATACCACTGGAAACCACCATCCCACCTAGACAGAAGGTATCGTGTCATGACAAGTGCCAGCGTGTATGAGGTCACTAGGGATTCCACGTAATGATTGCAAACCATTGCTCTTAGATTAGCACTGAACAAGGAATCTTGTACAAATGACTCCTAGTAGCTTAACTTCCTCCACCCTAATTGCATATACTTAGATAATAATAACTGCTATTACTCTGGCTTCTGTAAAGACTGAACAAATTAGTTTGTCCTTTATCATATGAACTTTCTGAACGCGTGCGTTAGTAATCCGTCGGATTCGTGACTATAATTTACATTTCGCGTGCAGACTAAACGACTATGGATGCCCCTGTCGATTGTAGGCTTCCATTAGGTTAGAACGCCATTTACAATCAAATACGCGTCATTGTGAACGATGATGGATGCCTTGCAATCCTGATGTAAATTGTTTGATTCTAGATATATGCTGTGAAACTCTCGAAACAACCTCTTGACTGTCTCAGCCAAGAAACGTATATCTCTCAGTATCTTAAAACCATATTAAGTAAAGCATCCATTGGATGTCCATTATACCACGAATCTACTTAGCAAGGGACATAGGACTTTAAGATGACAATGCCACATCTATAAGGCATGGAGGAAATATTTCAGTAGTCTTATTACACACCCATGAAGTTCACAGACTGAACCCATCAGAGGTGTAGAAAGAGTTAATCTTGTATTAGGCGACAAAATCGTAAATTCAAATGCATAATTTCTAAAGTATGCAATGATCCAAAATGCCAAATCCTATTTCGATTGTTATCGTTTCTCATACCTTCTTGCAAAAATACACGCAATCCCTTTACAAATAATGCTTCGCTTTTACTGGATGGATACTAAGGTCCTGAATGCCCTTTTACATTTTATCCCCCATTACAAGTACTCATTTAGCATATTATGAATTTCACATTCCTCGTAACTTCTGTATGGCAGGTTTGCTCCCTTACACTTGCTTCCACCTGTATTGGCCTAGACTAATTGGAGAAGATCTGGAAAGCCGTTCCACTAACTCGAAAATTCATCTCTTAAAGATTGTGCCTGGTCAACAAGTATCATATTAATCATCAGTACTTTTTATCCGGATGATATGTAGAATGCATCAGATCCATAACTTATGCATCCTCTAATTTATCAATTGCTTGAACTATTCTTAGATAATCAGATCTGCCTTACATAAGTATTCTTAGTAAATGTATTATACCTGGCTAAAAAAGCTCCCCAGTAACGCCATTCCTTGAATTAATACATCGTAGTATTTGTGGTTGATCTCTTTTTTACTTGTTGCACTTAATCTTCACGCCAACCTTCTGAATAGTTCAAATAAAACTTATAACGTGGATAAAACAATGAATCAACCAAACCCCTATAAACAAAATAACAATATTCAAACATCTAGAAGAATCCCACCAAAATAGTTATCCAATAGACAATGCTGCAGGGCGTCTATTCCCGTTAAACTTGTTCATTTCTCGTGATGCCTCTGCGTGATGAAGGAATAAGCATATTCGTCACGTTTCTTATTTTCACGTAGAGAATGAGATTCCTTACTTCGCAAAACTGACTAGTTGAGTTTTAGTCACCGATAGTCGAAAACTCCATTTGTTAGCCCATTTTTCCACTTCATTAACCGCTGATTGTATAACTCTTGTCACATGAGATACATTACGACCCCTTTTCCATATCGCTCCATCGTCAGCATGGAGAGATCTTCCTATATCTATTTTGACATTTTGGAACACATCATTTATTTTATTCATCTCCATGAATATTATGAAAACATCTCGAAACGGGTGCACCACATTTCCTTGGACATGTTAGTTTACCCATTCTACTATTTTAATTAATATCTAATCTGGAATATGAAGCCCCCCACCCCTTACCGTTGGACGCAGTTACGTTGTTCTGAGAGTAAAAAAAATCTTATATTCTCTGTGATTACAGACAGAGTCTGCCTTGCGAAATTTCAAACTTAATTTTGTTCTGTGTCACTACTGTTTAGTTTCTAACAGCCTCCTTCCTCCCAGCGCACTGCTTCGTTTGCTTTACCCAATGTCAATTAAGATGAGTCCTAACTCTCACCACCTCTTTTATTCACTTGTGCCCTTTCATTTTATGTCTGGATCTTTGTCAGGGATACCTTCTAAAGCTACCAATGCAGTCATAAGTAAGCACCGTTCCTTACGGAATTCCACTCTGAGGTGGTGAAATGTAATTTCTTTCCTTTCTAACAGATAGTTTTCACTAGATTCTATCACACTAATTTGACAAGGTACGGTTGCGCATTACTCTTAACACAATTTGACGTTAAGCTATAGGGTTCTTCATTAAACTGTTCGCAAGAGGTATGACTGTGTTCTCCCCTGGCTGCTCTTAATATCGGAAATATAACCCCGTGTTTGGCTCTCATGTAATGACACAGGAGAGCTCTCTCCCTGATCTCCACACTTTATTAAAAAGACGCAATAAAAAGTTCAGAGAAAAATCTGATAAATTTTTTAACATCATATAACATATCTCATCCTTTCCTGGTGACGTTTTTTTAACTCTTCCAACAGCTCTCTTTAATTCATTTAGTGAGAATTCCACATCAAGATGTTCATTAGAAGGCCCTTTCTCCATCCTAATATTTGGATGTTCCTTTATACCTTGTTCTCTATTTATTTCCATTTCTTCTGATATATTATTATTGCTGTGTACTTTAACAAACACCTCTGCTAACATTTCTGCCTTATCAGCATTAGTCACAGCTAATCCTTCCCCATTATTTAAAACAGGCATTCCAAAATTTCTCTTAAAACCACCCATCTTTCTTAACATACCCCATACTTCACTGACATTAACCTCCTCCCCTATAGAATTACAATAATTTCTCCAGTAATTCTTTTTAGCATCTCTAATTACCCTCCTCACATTCGCTTGTGTTTTTTTATATAAAATAAAGTCATCAAATATAAACGTCTTCCTAACCTTTTTAAAAGCCTTATTTCTGGCTTGTATTGCTTTGTTACATAATTCTGTCCACCACGGTACTGTCTTCTTTCTTTTTCCCCCTTTACCCTTTCCAATAACTTCTTCAGCTGTACTATACAATACTTCACATAATTTCTCATTATATTTTTCTACATCCTCCATTTCCTCATTTATGCTCAACTCTTGAAACTTAACATCAGTAATATATTTAAATGCTTCCCAATTTGCGGATTTAAATTTTCATCTACTTATCTTTTCCTCTAAATCTTCACTAACATCTACGCCTATTTAACAACAAATAACATAGTGATCACTTCCTATCGTAGAGTCCTCCCAAACATCCCATGTACATACCCCTGCTAGACATTCTGACACCATTGTTAGATCAATATATGAACAGCTACCCCGAGCCAAATCAATTCTAGTAGCTCTACCATCATTCATACACACCAGACCCTTCAACTCCAGCATTTCTTCTATTATCGTACCATTATGATCAGTGTTATCACTTCCCCAAAGAGTACTGTGCGCATTAAAATCCCCACACCATATCACTTTTTGATTACCTATTCCTAATATACTTTCTAACACTTCCATACTAAGTCTACTGCAAGGATTATAAAAATTAATCACCGTGATACACTGTCCTCATCTGTTTGAGCAGTGGCCGACGTGAGATGATGTTGGAAAAACCCCATTCTAACTATGATTGAGTCATATTCATCACAGGGGGAATCACTATCTATTTAATTAACCTATTAGTGAATTTCATTTTTTTAGGTCAAATAGTATAGGACCACCCCGGGGAGACCTCCACCCACATATTACCTGTCTTTCATAGATCATCATTCGTGTAATCGAGTATATATAACCCAATTAGCTATTACAAAAAAAAATTCTCAAGTGGTGAATATTTCAACCATGTCTCTTGAATGCATATTACGTGTGGTTTGAATTCTTTATCATCTATCACCTTTTTAAATTCTTGCCCATTAGCGATTAAGCTCCTTGCATTCCACAGTAGAACTGATATTACCATTAAGAGCCTCCATATGATGCCTGTGTATCTGCTATTTGACCCTTAAGTTTTTCATTGACTTGTTCCAGAGTGATTCCTTCAATCTGAAGATGTTTTTCAGCTGCCTTGATTATGATTTTTATCCTCTCAGTTCTGCTTTCAGTTTGTGCAGCACAGTTTATTACCTCAGCTAGAAAAAGTCATGAACTCAACTTTTCCAACTTTTAGAAAGTCTTCATTTAATTTGTGTTGCGAAGATGGCCTACTATTCTTGTTCATTAGGACCGTTGTACCATTTCCTTGCCCAACTTCTGTCTGTTTCACCTTTTTAACAGCCTCGGCATACGATATTCCCTCTTGCATCCTGACGTTCTGAATTTTTACAGCGTTCCTATGTACCTCACATCCCCCGAAGCCAGCGCTGTGCTCGCCTCCACAGTTACAGCACTTTAAATGTGCCCCTTGCTCACACTGTCCATATTCATGGTTACCACTACATCTAGCACATCGCTGTTTTCCCTTACAGACTGCCGCAACATGCCCATATTTTTGACATTTGAAACAGCTGATTGGAGGTGGTACATATGCTCTTACTGCATAGCTGACATATCCAATATATACTCTCTCTGGCATTTTTTCTTCATCAAACTGAAGCATTACAGAAAGACTATCTACTTTCTCTTTATTACGTACACATTTTAGTCTTTTCACTTCAGTCACCTTAGCCCCCTTTATGTTGCTCTTTATTGATTCGGAAGATACATCAGTTGGAATTCCATAGATTACTCCCCTTAACCAAACTCTCTTACTTGGTACTGTGCAACTCACCGATTGACCTAGCATTGATTTTGTTCACAATGGCCCTTTTGCCATTACTCTGTCTTTTTCATTTTTTACACAGCAAAATTAAATACTCCCAACTTCTCAGTCTTGAGTCAATTCTCTCCAATTACATGCTCCTTATCTTGCTTAATTTTCGCTTTATTGCTTTGGTCAATTTTACTGGATTGATCACAAAATCATCTGCAAACTTCATCAGTACCTTGAAATCCTCCTTGCTTGTCCGTACCAGCATACTGTTTTTTTCACTGTCAGTTCCCGATTCTTGTCTACAACTTTTCTTTCTTTTACGATTAACAGTTTTACTCCAATCATTTGCTCCTGACTCCTTACCTGTATATTTAATATTTGCTACATTCTTCCTCCATCTCCGGATCACTTCCGGTACTACCGTCACTTCCTTCCATCAATGCTCCAGTCACAGTCCAGTGTTGTCAACCGACCAAAAACAAGAGAATGATGTGTAGCTTTTATCCAGCCCGGACGCCTATTTGTAATTAACGGGGGGGGGGGTTAGATCCACCCTGGTTAGTTTTTTTGCCTGCTCAGCTGTCGCCGGCCAACGTGTTGTTGGTGTTTTTTCAATTTATGCTTCAGACACGGTTCACGACGAGGCATTCCCCATAGCGACCTCTAAAGGACGTTCGAAGTTCCCATGAAAGGGAACAATAATCTTATATGTTCTCAGCATGCAATTCCTCTGAAAAAACTCATTTTAATTCTAGCTATTGGACTTATGCTATCATTGGCAATGGCAACATCGAGCTATTTGTCTCTTTAGCTGTGAGAATCTAAATATTAGAATCTCTGATATTGAGCATTTTCAGGCTCAAAGTGTCTCTTGGTGGTGTCGTGTGTATTTAGTCTATTATAGGTGACCCGTGAATTCAGTCTTTGTACCTGGTGTGTGTGTGTGTGCTTTCTGAATTATA